>JAKOGI010000230.1:177500-677500 GCA_029747015.1 Carnegiea gigantea
GTTTATATGACACATGTTGTCAAGTGATTGATCTTTTTAATTTTTTAGTGAATGAATCTCGTCATATTGATATAAGTGTAGTTCAATGTATGTTTATAAAATTTTGCAAGTGTGCCTGAATGTTTGCTTGTAAGTTTTTTTTTATTTTTTAGTACACAAAAATACTTGAACCTTTTGTGAACTTAAGTTTAGATTAGTGTTATGTTTTCTTCTTTTTTTTTGGGTATACCAAAGTAAATGACTTATTATCTATTTAAGTGTAGTTTAGTGCTTTTTTTTTTTCTTCTTTTTAAATTTGTCCGCTAAAATGTATGTATCATTATATTAAGTGTAGTTCACTAATGAAGATGAGCAAAATAATTAAAGGAAAAACATGTTCTCATGTACATCTACAACCAATTAATGAAATCTAATATTTGATAGAATGCGTTTTTTTTGTTAAAAAAAAAAAAAAACTCTCTTTGACACACCTATATATAAGCCAAATATTGTATGCTTAACACACATTTACGCACAATAAAAATAACTTGTTTTGGCCCATGCAGGGCAGAAGAAATTTTTTTTAATAGTTTTTAAATTTTAACTATTTTTAGGAGTTAATTATAACAATTATTAATGTAAATTTTGATTAAGTATATTAAAAATAGACCATAGTTAACTTTATGGAAAGGATTTACAACAATTGCACTATTATATTTTCAGTATATTTTTCAATGCAAATAATTTCTTCATTTTTTTTGAATAAAGCATATTAAACGGCATATAATTTGTTGATAATATTATTATTTTATAATTTACTATTAGTTTTGATAAAAAAAAATTAAAAAGTTGATTTATGTTGGGTTTGATAATAGTTTGCTAAATAGAATTAGGTAGAGTTTGAATCTTTTTCTCATAATGACATTTGATCCCCATATAGTGCACGAAGCTAGTCATTTAATGCTTCAATTTTTTAAATAATTAGTAATTTTTTTATATATCAATGATAGTGGTAATTTTATTATTAAAGATATGGACGAGGGGATTAAGATGAGCGCTAGGACCTTCGAAGGATACAGAAATGAATTCTCAGTTGATATTGGACTACATCAGGGTTCAGCTCCTAGTCTTTCTCTTTTCGCTTGTGTAATGGATGAACTCACTAGAGGGATCCAAGATGAGGTGTCATGGTGTATGTTATTCATGGATAATATTGTTCTTATCGATGAGACTAGGTATGTGCTAACATTAGGTTGGACCAATGAAGACATAAACTAGAGTCTAGATGTTTAAAATAAAAAGATTAAAAATTGAATATTTACGATGTAGTTTCAACGGAGGACAGCAGAGAAGTCACCATTGAAGGAGTAGTAATATCAAGGGTTCAGAAATTTAGGTATTTAGGCTCAATCATTGAAGAGAAAGAGGACATTGACGAGTACACTAACCACCACATGAAAGTGGGATGACAAAAATAGAAGAATGCTTCATGGGTCCTATGTACAAAAGGATACTGGTCTGATTAAAAGGAAAAATTTATCGCATGACAATTAGACCAATTTTGTTGTATGGCTCTAAGTGTTGACCAATAAAAAGTCCCCAAGTATAGAGGTTATTGGGAACAGAGATGAGGATCATTTGGTATATGTGCAGCCATGCGATATTAGATAGGATTAGTAACGAGGTTATTGAAACAAAGTTAAAGTGGCACCCATAGACAATAAGATAAGAGAGACTAGACTTAGATGGTTTGGTCATGTTAAGAGAAGGAGTACGGATGCACCTGTAACATGATTAACCTTCAGAAGTGTAGGAGATGCAAAGGACGGCCAAAAAAAAAAAAAAAAAAGTTTAAACAAGGCGATTAAGTATGATTTGAAATCTTTGTGGCTAATGGAGGATATGGCGTAGGACAAGAGTTTATAGAGGTCGAGGATTAAGGTTGGGGAACATAGGTGGCTAGCTTCTTGGGATTCCTTTGGCTACTATATGATAGAAGTATGTGGTGTGTGCTACTGCCTATTTCTTTCTAACTTATACTTGCAGTATTTTTGGATGTTAGAATTACCCTCTACTCAACAGAGCTATTTGCATCCTAACGCCAATTGTTTAAGGTATGGTATCCACCTCTGCTATGATGTTTTCATGCTTTTATGCGGTTTTAAGTATTGTTGTTTTATCACTTTATGTCTATTCATATTTAAGTTTAATTATATTTATATATTCATATGGGTCTCTTGGAATCAACCTATTTGAGAGAAGAGATTGATGCGGAGTAAGGCACTAGAGAGACTTCCCATAATTCAAATCATGACCAAGGCACTAATGAAGCCAAGGAGGTTCAAGGTAATCAAGCATTGGTTACTCAAATCCAAGCCTTTTTGTCCTTCTCAAGTCCAGAACTAAGCACGGTTTTGGACAGTGTTTTCCTTGGTGTTCCCAATATGCCCTTTGGGCGATCCCTACTTTATTGGACTCCCCAAGATGTCTATTTTTATTGGACAAATCATGTTTGGCATAAGTTCAAGGCATTTTGCTCAAACAGCCCAAAAAGCCAACACGCGCAAAACTCGTTCAATTCTGCCCGGTTATGTGGCTTAGGCTGGTTCACTACCTAAAACCAGAATTAGGGGCAATCATTTCTACCATGATGATAACCAACATCCTAAGGTACCAAACCAAGAAATAAATTCAAGGCTAAGTCCAACTCTTGATGGGGTTTCAATTAACCAAAGAGGACTTAAGCAGATTGAGCTCTATTCAGACTAGTTTTGGGAATTAGCTTGGTTCTCATGCCAAGACCTAATTTAGAGCCAATATTTTTGTTTGGAATTTTAATTGACAGCCTAGAGTACCTTTCCATACAAATAAATCAAGTCTAAGACAAGTTCTTCCAAGTGATCAACTTCCACAAACTAACCGTTCCAGTTTCAGCCTATTCTAACCTAATTTTAGTTATTAAGTTGAATCTCCTACCTAAACCTGATTTAGGGCCAATTTTATGGTTTGGAATGATCATTGACAACTTAAGGAATCCAACCATACAAAAAAATCAGGTCTAAATCCATATTTTGATGAAAAACTCCTTTGATCTGTTCAGCACCTAAACGGTTAAACTGGCTAAAACAAGCTATTTAACTTTGCAATGGAGACTTCTAGGTAGATTTGAAGACCTATATATTGGCTCCTTGGATGACCAAAGACATCATCATGAAGCTTTTTGCAGCTTGGAAGACAAGTTTGACAATGGTATAAAAGAGAAAGATCCGCTTGTAATATGATTTGCTAGCTGAAAAGTAATCTGCAGCAGCCTACCATTTCTCTCTTCTCTATGTGCAAGTGGCTCTTAAGAGTGTTTATTACATGTTTAAGCTTGAGCTTAATGGAATCAAAATGTGTATTAGCTAGACCCAGTGTTGTAATTAGTTTAGCTAAACTTCAGTTTGTGATTAGCCTTGTTTCAAGCATGTTTAGAGGTTTGCTAATTATTAACGAACCTGCCTACTTGCTTGGCTACCAGGTTGGACATGGATATATGCCTCCTTGGTTGCTTAGTGTAATCAAACTTGTTGAATGAAAAAGAAAAGCTTTGTGTTCTAGACACTCATCTGAAAATCTCACTTAAAACAATCTGATTAGGTTGAATTAATTGAGTGGATTCCTTTAATCTAACTTGGTGACATTGCCTTTAGAGTTAGAGGGCAGATTCCTTGATTATTTTGGGTGGTGGCTGAGCCTTTATCCCATTCATATCCATTGATTCTAGTTTGTTTGATTGCTTGTTGATTCGTGATTATTGAACATTCTGATCCAAGGGAAGGCATTGCTTGAGTTTGCATCAGCTCACGCATCAGACATGCTTGAAGAGAAAAGACTGCCTACATTTGGATCTCCCCAGACCTCGTGAAAGCAGAATCTACACTAAGAATAGGAGTTGTTGTTGTTGTTATTGTGGTAATTCTATTTCTTTTTCAAAGTATTTTAGAAAAATATAATATAACAATGAAGACTTTTTGTTAAAATGTGAATTATTGATTCGAATCGCTTAAAAATATTTTATTTTTTATTTTTTTATGTTATTAATATGCTAAAATAGTCTTATTGGAGTGAAAACAAAAACATACATCTATTATACATTAATTATGATAACCTAAGTATAACTAAATTTTCTTTTACAATGTAACATTTATGATTGTAATAATTATTTGGATTTGGAACTAGATTGGGTATTATACATATTTAGGCTTCTAAATATATTATGAAAACTTTTATGTAGATCTTTTAAAAATGGTCTCTCTACAAGCAATCATGTGCAATGACTAAAACTGCCTACATTTGGATCTCCCAAGACCTGTGAAAGAAGAATTCACATTAGGAATTGTTGTTGTTGTTGTAATATTGGTATTTTATCAATTCTCATCACTCTATGCCATTGTAACATTATAATATGTATGTTACAATTAAAAAGTTTTTTTTTTTTTTTGGTTTGATACAAGTTACTATAGAATTCAGTCATGTCTCTAAATCATAGTTGTTAGGTTGGAGTAAAAGATTCTTTTCTAATCTACTTACAAATTTTATATGGAAAACTATAGTATGTGTATTAGTTTTGCAAACTTACCCAAATTGTTTCTCTAAACACCTCCTCCAATTTTCGTGTTGCAATTGCCCGTCACAGTCTGCGCGGGCAATCTATACCATCCACCTAGGTGTATGTACTCCTAGCGGTGACATGTATATATCATCCAAGGTGGCAGCCTCGTAAGATTTTAAAAAAAAAAAATAGAAATAGGAAAAGACATAGGAATTTAATTGACTTTCCTAAACAATGTAAATTATTTCTTATTCCCTCTAATTAATCATGGCATTAAATTAGGAGAATATTTCTCCACCTTGCTATTTTCCTAATTCATTACATGCAATTGTGCATAAACAAGTTAGAGAGAGTCACATGAAGCAATTGTTCTTTCTTCGGTGAAACAATTGTGCACAAGCGTTGGATATAGACAAGCAATTGTGCACAAGCAACTTTGATATAATTTCTAGCCAAGCAAACTTCTCTTCTTGGTGTTCATATTTATATTATTCATCAAGTGATTTGTTAGCAATGGCAAGATCTCTGCAGATACAAAGTGTGGACGGTGATCAACGTCAAAATCTTGATTTACTGGCTACAGTGGTATATGATTGTAAAAGGAGGTTAGGTTTAGGGTCATTCTTTAGTGGTATAGCTTCTCCAACCCCTAACTTATTCCCGTTAGATTGCTTGCTGGATATATCTTAAAGAAATAAGTTAGGGGTGATGGCAGAAAAAGGTTGGTTTTAGTGTCGATACTGTAATAAGTTAGGAACGCAATAATATATCTTGAAGCTATTCATATATCTTGAAGCTTCCAAATAATTTATTACCATTGAATCTTATTGTCAAATCTTATTACCATTGAATTTTCGTGGCGTTGGTTGAAAAACTAGCACACAAGAAGCCTCCAACGAAATAGGAACAAACGTAATAAGACATAACAAGTGTAAAGCCCCACAAACCTATCCTATGGTTGTAGTCTTGTAGAACATATTCAAGACAAAAATTTAATAACAGGCAAATGCAGAATAATATGTTAATGTACCCTTCTATTTGACAATAAACACGCAAAGTAATATATATCATGCGACATTATCATCAAGTCCAATCCGAAAATAGACCAATTTATTGAACTTGTTAAGTTTTTAGTCAAAATTAACGACATAGTCCCAACCCTAGTACCCCAGTTGCTAAAACGATCAACTATTTTTTTTGGTTTGGTGGGGGGGGGGGGGTTCAAAATATTGGTTGTTCATTATATTAGGTCAAATTGTTCAAAAATATCACTATAAGATTATCTGTTCAACTGACAATAGTTGATTGTTCAATGTTAGTGATAGTTGGGCTTACATCCTGTTGATTGATTATTCTTTTTATAAGTTTTAAGTAGTTTGTTTAGTTGTTGTATAATTTATTATTTGGTATTCTTTATTGGGAGTTTACTTAATAATTACGTATATTTGTTATGCACATATATTAAATGTTATTTGTTTATTACATTAGGTTGAATTGTTCAAAAGTGTCACTATGAGGTATTTGTTCAACTGATAGTAGTAGACTGTTCAATGTTAGTCATGAGTTCGCTTACTTTCTAGTTGGTTGGTAATTTCTTTTGTAACTTTTAAGTATGTTATTAGTAGATGTATAACTTCCCAAAAGATGTACCAGATCAAGGGAAAAGGTTGATAAGTTTACGTTACTACATACACAGAAGTTGCTCAAATTAACGAAAGCATGGTAATCAAGTATGAGGGAATCTTTTTTATACATCTAGAAATAATATTCTTAAAAGCTAGAGTTTAAAACATATACATAACAAACACACATAATTATTAAGTAAACAAATACACATTGAACAGTCTACTACTATCAGTTCTACAAATACCACAAGTGACACTTTTGAACAATTTGACCTAATGTAATGAACAAATAACATCTAAAATTGTGGTCTGTTCTGAATATTGATGTATAAAATCTTCTTCGGGTCTTGGCATTTTCAATTTCTACTTGGGCTTTATTAGGTTTAGCTAATTCGAAGCGTCGGGCATATATGAGTAGTTTGTAATATAAGGATGTAGAGGGGTTGGATCACTAATATTTTGAAGCCTCTGGAATGTTTATCATGGTAATGGCATAAGAAAATATAAGCAGCGAATAAGTTCAAATTCTAACTGAATCAAAACAATCGTATTTCTTCTACATTAGTCATTGGGAGTTTTACTTAATAATTATGTGTATTTGTTATGCATAAATTTTAAATGTTATTTGTTCATTACATTAGGTCGAATTGTTCAAAAGTGTTACTATGTGGTATTTGTTCAACTGATAGTAGTAGACTGTTCAATGTGTATTTGTTTACTTAATAATTATGTGTTTGTTATGCATATATTTTAAACTCTAACTTTTAAGTATGTTATTAGTAGCTGAATAATGTTATTAGTAGCTAAATAACTTGGGATTATTTTCATTGTCAATTTACTTAATAATTATGTTTTATTTATGTTATGTAGTTCTGGATCATTACAATCAAACGAGCCTTTTCCAAAGAAGGTATCAACAAAGGATAATGGAGCTATGAAGGAAGATGTTATAGAAGACAAAGGGATTGTCCAAGCTGCTCTTGACAAGTCCAAAAAAGAGATTCCAACATTTGGTCACCGAATGTCTATTTCGGGTATTTCTCACCTGATAGAAAGGCTAAGCTATGAACAATATTTAGTTGTGAATGAGATAGGTTTTGGTGGTTTTGGGGCTATTAGGACTAATGTTATCCCGAAAAGTTTGGGAATGTGGCTTTTAGAAAATTATGATTACTGTGTAGTTTTCTTAACCTTTCAAACCATAGGATATTGGAGTTCACAAATGAAGATGTTCATGCAACACTTGGGTTGCCCATGGGCCCTAAAAATGTAGTGGTGGGAAAAACTTGTGATTCTTGTCAGAAATACAATGCTCTATTGTATGTTAAACCTGATACATTATCTAATCCTAAATATAAGTTTGTTCAAAACTAATACAAACAACATTCAACTGTATAGATCCTGGTTCACTTCAAAAAGTACAATAAAATAGTTCATCATATGAATCAACATGAGTTTGTTCATGCCCGTTATAAGGATTGTTCAAAAAATGAAAGATAATAACATGCTAAAATTTATAAGGTTGATATTTACCGTTTCCAAAAATGTTCAAACTCAGCCTCTGTGTCACAATGCATAAGCACTTTATTGAAATCTTTAGTAAAACCTTCCTTTGATCTAAGTGCCCCGATATTCTTTTTGGAGTTTTCAATTATATGCCAACAACATAACCTATGGCGTGTCTCGGGAAACACCTCTTGAATTGCTGCTGCCATTGAAAAAGCTTGGTCAGTCATGATGGTTATTGGGTGTTTATTGCTCATGGATTTCAAGAATGTGCGGAATAACCATATGAAAGAATCAATCTTTTCATTTAGTAAGAAGCCACACCCAAACATGACATTCTTGCTATGATGGTTTATCCCAACGAAAGGAGCACATCTCATGTCATATTTGTTTGTTCAATATGTGGTATCGAAGACAACCAAATCCCCAAAAACTTTATAATCATCTAGCATTTGTGTGTCACGCCAAAAGAAACTAGCTAGGCTTCCATCAGGGTCAATCTCAAAGTCATAATAAAACCCAGTCTCATTCTCAAATGTTCTCTTAAATATATTTATAAGAGCATAGGCATCCCCACCCTCTAAATTTTTCTTGGTAATTACTCCGAGCTTGTTGTACACATCTCTTAATCTATAACCAAGATAAAGTTACCAGCCTGTTTTTCCAATAATCTCACTGCATCGGCAACTGGAACCCCCGAATCACTGAGTTGCTTGATATATTGAATGTCATTTTCTGAAACTTTTCAATGTGAAGGCAAAAGATGTCTTTTATTTGGACTACACATAGGATGATTGTGTTCGGTATTGTGCTTGATGACTATCCATGTCCCATTTTTGTCAACATGGAATTGAATGTATGCTTTACAACCCATTCTTACGTTTAGCTTGGTGTATTGTTTACACCTTTTTCGGTTCGTCTTCTTATTCCTTTCTTTCTAACAACAAAATTGCTGCATGGATATCTCTTTACCTCCTGCTCTGTAACGTATTTTGTTATATCGAACACTAAAACCCATTCGGTAGGCATAGTCATTGTAGATTTGAAATGCTTCTTCTTCTGACATTGCAATCATTCCAACTAAATCATCCTCATTTGGAATTCCTGAAGTTGGATTCCATTCGACCAATGCTTTGTTCCATTCTGAACAATTTATTCATGCGAAAACCATTCAGGATCATTGGACATAGTTGCGAGAATTACATTTGACAATAATTGAAAAATTAAACAACATAGCTTGAACAATTAAAGCCAACTTATAAATAACGTTTCCAAGCTTATTCAAACGTCATGAACAACGTGTGCCATATATTTAAACCTATTTTAACTTGAATCAAATCATTTTGAACAATTATAATCTAACCACAGCGCCATAGAATTCCCATTTACGGACATTGTTAACTTAAAAATTGAACAAATTCAAAAATGAACATGCATTAAAACAAAAAATGAACAAACATGGATAACAGAGGCCGATGTTAAAAAACAATAAAACCCAACTATGAACATTATTCATAAACTGCAATCTAGAACAATTTTGACTAAAATCTTAACGAGTTACGTTTAACAAATTTTCTTTCATAGTCAACAAAGATTACAATGTTAATCTAATATGTTCAACATTGCCAATATCATTAAACTTTTTGCAGATATTAGCATCCCAATGCAACGAATTGATTATATCTCTAAATAAGTCTTGATACATTTTTCAAATAAACCAAATAATACAATATAGCTAGATACAAAAATTTAATCTTCCATATGTAATACCAAAGGAAATTTATACTAGATCGATAGCCATTAAGAAACCACCAAAGCAATTTATTTTTATTAATACATTCATGTTTTTACATAAAACAACTATTGATTCTATTCACTCACCTGTTTGATTTGTCACTACTTGAATTGGTTCTAACACTTGTGCTCCTTCAGCTATCTCGTTGTTCACAAGTCTACAGTAATTTACCCAAAACTTCGATTTTTTTGAAGAATTGATTGAATATATTGAATTCTATAGAGATAGTAGAATTCACCCCTTGGGGTGCGGCCCTTCCCCAGACCCTGCGTGAACGCGGGATGCTTGTGCATCGGGCTGCCCTTTTTTTATAGAGATAGTAGAAATTGAAATTTTTCAGACAAAGAAATGAAAGAGAAAGTATGAAGAGAGAGAAAGAGATAGATAAATTATGGCAGAATATTCAAATTTTGAATAAACCAGAAAAAAAGAAAAAGATGCATGATTTCAGGGAGGACATATTGTTTCCTTTCCATAAAATAAAAGTTCGCTGAGGTGAATATTCTTGTGATTGCGTGCTTACGTGGCAAGTGGGTATACATCATCCTAGGTATAACATATAGGCATTGGTCTGCGCGTTGCACTTGCCCATCTCACACCTAGAATTTCGTGGGACAGTTACAAAGGAAAGAAATTTGGAGTCAACTAGGTCAAACTGATTCCCGGACTCAAGTGGGTCAGGGTTGAGTTGTTTCGATCGGTTTTACCTGGTTCAAATGTCTCGCGGGCTAATAAGTAAAAATTAGATCCACGCCCAGTTCCCAGATGAACCCATTGATTCATCCAATCCGGTTCTAATTATGTCATCCGATCCTCATAGCTGACGTCACAGTATGCGCAACACGCTATAGATAGATTTGATGTGGATCTACTTGCCAGATAATTGCAAATGACCAACCCCCAGGGGCCCCCAACGATCCCTTCCCAAACGTAGATCATAAATCATACATAAAAAGCTTGAAATGTACCTAGTCCCAGGCAATTTCAAGCAGAAACCAAAGATCCTCTCTAAAAGGTGATTTGAGTTTTTTCACGATGTTTGAACTTTTTTTTGGATCACAAAGGTGATATTTTGCAATGAAATTCTTTCGTTTACCATCACAGGGTGCCCCGGGGGGGGGGGGGGGGGGATCTGTTAAGGCTACAAATGCTGAGGCCAAAGCAGACAATGTTCTCCATCTGCAACATTCCCAACAAAGCTGAGACAATTCTTCAAAAACGAATATTCCACCTAACTATATCTTGAGCAGAACAGGCAATATGAACGGAAACTTGCAAAAAAAAACAGCGCAACAGCATATAAATGTCTTCCTTGGTGGCCAAGTCTAACGCTGGAATGAGGCAGCGAAAAATTTTTCTTGAGGTCCTAAAAACTACAACGGCTGCGATATTACCTACATTAAGCCTTGTAACTGGAAACTGCGTAATGCCTTACAGATCCTTCATGCACTTGATAGCCCATTCTCTTCCTCCGTCCCATTTTTCTTCATGGTAGCAGCACCTTGCTGTTGTTCTGCCCTCTTTTGTGCACGGATCATAGCTCTTCTTGCACGAGGCCGCATTTCTCGTACTTGGCGAGGAGGCATGATGTAAGGCTCAACAGGTCGATCGCCAAATGGGTGTTCAGCGCCAGCAAATATCCTTAGTTTGCGGTCTCTATCCTGCACCCATTACCATCAAAGATGAGAGACTTTTCTAATAAGTTTCACAAGCTACAGGATGCTGTGATAAAACTACTGCCACACTCAGCAGTCAGCATAAGCCCTACATAATACATGCTAACATTGACATCCCCCCTCCCCCAAAATCCCACCCAAATCTCCCTAAAAATGATAATCATGTTGCAGTAAAATAACCAGCAGCGTAAAATTTTCGTGCGCAAAGAAGTTGGTCAAAAACGCCAAACAACTAAACAAGACAAGGCAAGAGAACTTTGGACCTTATAAATTGAGTTTATTTAAAGTAGTCACACTCACATCACGTAATTTGTTTCTTGGGAGCATGCGTAGAACAGCTTTGCGAATGACTTCTGTAGGATCCTTGGCCATTTGATCTTTTAAACTTCTTTCCTTGAGGTTGCCCACATATCTGTGAGGCAGCAGAGACAAGCATGGAAGAGAGATACATTTGATAAGCATGAAGAAAAGAGGGGACATTTAGATCTCAACTCCCCACAGGTCACCATAAAGCATCCGAGAATGGCTATCTTCATTTGTTGTTCATGCATAAAAATTCAGCTAAAAAAGAAAGCTGTGACAAATAGAAACTAATGAACCAGTGGCATCCAATCAAAGGCCATCCTGCAGCCACAACCTTAATGGTCATCACACTAGATATGAGCAACGCTATGTCACTTAAAAGAAAGCATTCAGAGCAAGGTCATATGAGGGACTTACCCAGTGTGCCACCGATAAAATTTATCTGTGAGTTTCCTGCCTGTAACACATATATCCTTCGCATTAAGAACAATGCACATATCCCCATCATCACGATTAGGGGCGCACGTTGGTTTATCCTTGCCTTGGAGAACAGTAGAAATTTGAGATGCTAATCTCCCAAGGACCTGTGTCAAAGCAACAGCAATGTTACACAGATGCCCCTGCAGGTCCACACAAACATGGCTGATGCTCGAAGGTCAAGCATCAGGAGAATAGTGAAATATGAACTTCTAAACATATAATTTTATTTTTCTTTTAACCAAAATTTCATTTCCTCTTCTTACTAGGAATGCGCAGAGCTACATCCTCCCCTACAAAGGTACACATTCAATAGGAGTCAAATAAAAAAAGAACACAAAATGTTTGCTATGCCATCTTGCATTATCATGCTGAGTAACCAAAACAGGGAAGCACAATCATGTGGATGTACCAAAATGTCTCATGTTCTTCTGTAGGAATCCAAACAAAAACAGCTCAGTTCTTCAAAAGTGGGATCAGATGAAGAGGGGCATCCAACGATCAAGGATAAAAGCAAGAATGACAAGCAATGTGGAGCATTGAGCAGTCATACTTCATTTATCATGCGAATTCAACAACAATTGAATGGCTTTTGTCGACAGCATATCAAAATGAAATGTCAACAATTCATCCACCAAATCAAAACATAAAAGTACCAGCCACCCTATGAGATTATGTACATTAAGCAATCCCATCCTTTGTAACCACTAAAAGGGTGCAAGCAGGGGAGAGAAAGGCGGGCTACACCATGGAAAAACTACTTAAGGTTCCAACCTGTCCTTTGGCATCAAATACCCTCCAACGCAAACCTTCCAAATTAATACGCCTCAGTCCAGCAAGTGCTTTCTGCGGAAATACAAAGACATACATATCTTAGCAAAGTGTATGTATGCTGACCAAATACAAAGACATACATATCTTAGCAAGTCACAAAGGCATTAACCTTAGGAATCCTAAATAAATCATCACTACAAAACACTATGATATGAATAAGATACTTCCACTACACCAAACTGGATGTGAAATCTCAGAATTAAAAAGGAGGGGTGATAGAAGAGTTATGCATGATGGCCGAATGAACACCTACACCTTCACCAAAGACCACAAGAAAATCACCCTCACTCCCCTTAAGCCTAGCCCACAAAAGAACCCCCAAGACAATCCCAAGTTGGATGTCTTTCTCGCTACCTTACTCCACTCTCAACTCCATGAATTTGAAGACTTTAAAGAGTGGATTCTCTTAGGCCAAGAACCGGCCAAAGTGGAGGAACCTTCCCATCCTTTACTTGCCCCCCCTCATAAAAGCCTTTTCCCATGTCTTTCCACAAGAGATACCCCACGGCCTACCCCCTAAGAGATCTATCCAACACAAAATCGACCTTATCCCCGGTGCCACACTCCCAAACAAGCCGGCCTACCGCATGAACCCCCAAAAGACACAAGAGGTTCAAAGACAAGTGGATAAGCTCCTATCCAAGGGCTTAATCCGTGAGAGCCTAAGTCCATGTGCCGTTCCGGCCCTACTTGTGCCCAAGAAAGATGGGAGTATGAGAATGTGTGTTGATAGTAGAGCTATCAACAAGATCACCATCAAGTACCGGTACCCTATCCCAAGGTTGGAGGATTTGCTTGAGGAGCTTCATGGAGCCACTATCTTCTCCAAAATCGACCTTAGAAGTGGCTATTATCAAATCCGGATTTTTGAAGGGGATGAATGGAAGACGGCCTTCAAAACCAAGGGTGACCTCTATGAGTGGCTTGTCATGCCTTTTGGTTTGACTAATGCACCAAGCACATTCATAAGGCTTATGAACCAAGTTCTTAAGCCGTTCATTGGGAGGTATGTCGTTGTATACTTTGACGACATTTTGGTGTATAGCCGTGGAGAAGAAGAGCATTCCAAGCATTTACATGAGGTCTTGAGTGTCTTGGCACAAGAGCAACTTTTTGGCAACTTAGAGAAGTGCCATTTCTTCTCTCCCCAAGTGAAGTTTTTGGGGTATGTAGTTTCGGCCGAAGGCATCCAAGTGGATGAAGAGAAGATTAAGGCCATCCGTGAGTGGCCTAATCCCATGTCAATCCAACAAGTCCGGAGTTTCCATGGCTTGGCCTCCTTCTATAGGAGATTTGTGAGCAATTTTAGCTCGATCATGGCACCCATGACCGAAGTCCTCAAGGCTAAGCACTTTGAATGGAGTGAGCAAGCCCAACGTGCTTTTGAAGAGATCAAGAAAAGGCTTACTAGTGCACCCATTCTTGCACTACCTAGCTTTTTCAAGGTTTTTGAGGTAGAGTGCGACGCTTCCGGAGTTGGAATAGGGGCCGTGTTATCACAAGAGAGGAGGCCCATTGCTTATTTTAGCGAAAAGCTAAATGATGCCAAAAGGAAGTACTCTACATATGATAAGGAGTTCTGTGCCATTGTGAGGGCATTAGAACATTGGCAGCATTATTTGGTAGGAGGTGAGTTCATTCTCCATACGAATCATCAAGCTTTGAAGTTCATCCAAGGACAACATAAGCTCAATCCACGACATGCCAAGTGGGTAGAGTTCTTGCAATCCTTCCATTTTGTGATTCACCATAAATCCAGCCAAATGAACAAAGGAGCCGATGCACTTTCTAGGAGGTACCTTTTGCTCTCTACTCTTGAATCCAAGGTACTTGGGTTTGAGTGTATCAAGGATATGTATGTTCAATATGAAGATTTCAAGATTATCCTTGAGAAGTGTTCTAGTCATGCCCACGGATCTTTCCACTTGGAGAACGGTTTTCTTTTCAAAGGGAATCGATTATGCATTCCTAAATGGGGGTTTAGAGAGCTATTGATTCAAGAACTCCATGGAGAAGCTCTAGCCGGCCATTTTGGAGTTGAGAAGATATGTTCCATGCTCAAGGAACATTACTTTTGGCCCAAGATGTCAAGAGATGTGGAGCATTTCATCAAAAGATGCTCTACTTGCCAACTTGCCAAGGATCACATTCGGCCTCAAGGTCTCTACAACCCCTTACCGGTTCCTCAAGGGCCTTGGGAGGATGTTAGTTTGGATTTTATCACAGGGCTACCAGGGACTCAAAGGCACAAGAACTCTATCATGGTGGTAGTCGATAGGTTCTCAAAGATGGCTCACTTCGTGGCATGTCACACCACCTTTGACGCTTCACAAGTGGCTAATCTTTATTTCAAAGAAATTGTGCGGTTGCATGGCATTCCAAGGAGTATGGCGTCCGACCGTGACACTAAGTTCTTAAGCCATTTTTGACTTACACTATAGAGAAAGCTTGGCACTACTCTCAAATTCAGCACCTCTTGCCACCCCCAAACGGACGGCCAAACCGAGGTAACAAACCGCACCTTGGGCACCCTACTCCGAGTCCTGGTGAAAAGGAACATTAAAGGTTGGGATGAGCTACTTTGCCATGCGGAGTTTGCATTCAATCGAACCCCAAGCAAGGCCACGGGCCTCTCACCCTTCCAAGTTGTGTATGCAAACAACCCACGGACTCCCCTTGACCTTATTCCTATCCCTAACCCAACTAAATTTAGTTGGGAAGCCAAGAAGAGAGCAAAGGAGATCCAAGAGCTTCATGCCAAGGTGAGGGAAAGGATTAAAAAGTTCAATGAGCAAGCCAAGTCTTACGTCAACAAGAAAAGAAGAGAAGCTCATTTTCAGCCCGGGGACCTAGTATGGGTCCATTTGAGGAAAGAAAGGTTCCCAAGAAAGCGAAAATCCTAATTAATGCCAAGGTCGGATGGGCCATTTGCAATCCTTGAGAAGATTGGTCCAAATGCCTACAAGGTAGACCTTCCCGGTGATTATGGGGTATCCGCCACCTTCAATGTGGCTGATTTGAGCCCATACTATGATGAAGATGAGGAGTTGCCGAGTTTGAGGTCAAACTCCAATCAAGCCGGGGAGAATGATGGAGACCATCATGAACAAGCTCCAAGTATGCAACCAGCAAACCCACACATCCATTCAAGCCCCAAGGAAGTCAAGAACACTCATGCCTTGGTCAAGAACACCTTGGAGCACTCAGACAGAATCTGGGCAGATTCAACCGAAAATTGGCCCGGTTTTGTGCATCTTTTGGGACTTGAAGGTGAGGGGATGATTGACTGCTTTGCCCCCTCCCTTTAAGTTTAAGATGTTAGGAATCCAATAAAACAAGTTGCAAAGGATTTGGAGGTCATTTGGTCAGTCAAACAGCAAGTTCTTTCCAACACTACAGGCTGGGCGCTAATCGAGCACTGTCCGAATTTAAGGAAGATTTAGGCCACCAACTTAAATCCATTCTTTCTGAAATTTTGCAGCATGAAAGGGGACATAAATATTTATCAGACCATGGTGTAAATCTCATCCAAAACACCCCCTTGTGTTGGTTTTATCCAGCCAAAAGGACAAGGAAAACACCCTTGTAACTGGTCCTTCACTAGCCGGTACAAGGGGGCTCTTTTCCTTTGGTTTTGTTTGCCCACTTGCTGAATTGACTTCCTTTGCTGCATTTTAGGACCTTTGTAAGCTTGACACCTCATTTGGGAGGTATCATGAGCCCTAATGAGGTAGACTAAGCTATTTAGTGAGGTGTTAAGCTAGTAAGCGATGGATGTAATGTGTTTACTCTTCCCCACATGTACTAATCTTGTTTTTGCTGCATGGGAAGTGGGGGGACTCGGCCAAGACAAGATAAAAACCAGCTTGGCCTTTATTTGTAAGCAACTTTTGAGGCATCAACTTTGTGAGTTCTCTAAAACTCTCTCCTTAAAATCCTAGTGTTGTATCTTGAGCTTGGCAACTCAAGTGGGTCTCTAGGTCTCTTTATCTCAACTAGAAGGTGATTAAATTCTGTAACTAGTTGATCTAAAGAGATTGCCCGAGTGCTCTCCAAGGGTGGCTCCTAGGATTATCCCTTGAAAGGTCACTTGATTATCCAAACTCTTGATTTCTCATCTTTGTCTTCGGTTTTTCATCTCCACCAACCCGTGACCACCTTGAAGCATTCTCGTGAGTTGAGTTTTGTCAAGGTTAGCATCCATCAAATAGCCATGGCCGGCCCAAGAGGACATGACAAGCGTCCATGGGCACAATATCGCACCAAATTTCATCTTTATAAGTTCTTCCAATGGAAAAAGAGAGTACACACCGAGTTGTGATTTGCAAACCCTTACCTTGATTGAGCCATTGAATTGTGTAAGGACTTGGATGAGGTGTGACCGGAAGCTTGAGCTTGTCTACCATGGTTTTAGAAGCCACATTAGCACAACTTCCTCCATCAATAATGAGAGAACACACCTTTCCACCCACGGTGCATCTAGTGTGGAAGATACTTTCCCTTTGTTCCATGTCTTCATGAGAAGCAAGCCCACTCAAGGCCCTTCTAATCACTAATAGCTCTCCTTCGTCCGGACCCTCTTCTACCTCCTCTATGATTTCATTCAAATATACCCCTTTCTCTTATTCCTCCTTCTCTACCTCCTCTTCTAGCTCCTCCAGGGAAGCTTGATACTCGGCTAAAGATACCATTCTCTTGTTTGGACACTCAGATGCATAATGTCCAAGGCCTTGACAACGAAAGCACCGAACCTTGCTAGGGGGTTTTGGTTGCGGTTTGGAGGGAGTTTGTGGAATGGTGGTTTGAGGGGGTTTCGGGTTTGGAGATGGGCAGGACTTTTGAGGAGTGTATGGGGGTTTTTGAAAGCCATAAGTCCGTGGGGTAGGCTTAGGGATGGGGTTCTTGCCTTTAAGCTTCTTTTGCATTTCAACCTTGTAAGCTAAAGCACTTAACTCATCGAGGGAGGTGTAAGGATGTAACTCAACAACATGAGCAATTTGTTCATCAAGACCACTCAAATAACGAATCAAGGTTTGAGCATCATCCTCCTTCAAATCACATTTTAAAAGAAGTTGTTCAAAGTCCCTAGTATACTCCTCTACACTCTTAGAACCTTGTTTGAGATGGTGGAGTTTAAGGAAGTTATCTTGGAGATAATGTGGGGGTAAGAACTTGACCTTAAGTTTGGATTTCATTTGCTCCCAAGTCTTAATCTTACTTTTCCCCTTCCTTACTCTTTTGGACACAACATTAGACCACCAAATAGAGGCATATTTCCGAAGTTTCAAGGCTACTAGCTTTACCTTCTTGCCTTCCGGGATGTCTTTGTATTCGAAGACTCTTTCAACCGTTTGCATCCAATCAAGAAATATGCCCGGGTCAAGTTGGCCTTCGAACTCCGGGATGTCGACCTTGAAATCACCATAGCTTCGCTCTCCTTGCCTTTGGTGTCGCCGAGGCCTTCGTTCATGCTCTTCTTCACTTGAATCGCTAATCGGGTTGCTTCCCTCGGAATCATCCGAGTCCCGATGCTTGCTTGAGCTCCTAGAACTCCATAGGCTTCGCCTCTTTTCTAACATGAGTTGGCCGAGTTGATGTTGCAAGTATTTGAGTTGAGCCTCAAGTTCGGCCTTCTCCTTAAGTGCTTGTTCAGCCACTTGTTCGGAAATGAGGCTAGTACACATGATGGCTTTGGAGTGAAAATTTGGTGTTTTGGGACGGAAAGGGCTAGGCACGGTCGTGCTTGTCGGCACGGTCTGGCCGTGCAGGGGTGCTGGAATGGGACGACTACCACTGAGGTTAGGCACGGTCGTGCTGGGGTGGCACGGGGTGTCCGTGCCGCTTCTCTGCTTTGACACGGCTGGGAATTTGTGAGAGGCGCGTTGGGGCTGTTTTGTAGTGCTTGTGTTTGAGAATGTGTTTGGGAATGGGAAGCTTAGCCAAGAAGGTAGCCTAAGCTCTGATACCAAGTTGATGGATGCTAACCTTGACAAAACTCAACTCACAAGAATGCTTAAAGGTGGTCACGGGTTGGTGGAGATGAAAAACCGAAGACAAAGATGAGGAATCAAGAGTTTGGATAATCAAGTGACCTTTCAAGGGATAATCCTATGAGCCACCCTTGGAGAGCATTTGGGCAATCTCTTTAGATCAACTAGTTACAGAATTTAATCACCTTCTAGTTGAGATAAAGAGACCTAGAGACCCACTTGAGTTGCCAAACTCAAGATACAACACTAGGATTTTAAGGAGAGAGTTTTAGAGAACTCACAAAGTTGATGCCTCAAAAGTTGCTTACAAATGAAGGCCAAGCTGGTTTTTATCTTGCCTTGGCCGAGTTCCCCCCTTTCCCATGCAGCAGACAAGATTAGTACATGTGGGGAAGAGTAAACACATTACATCCATCACTTACTAGCTTAACACCTCACTAACTAGCTTAGTCTACCTCATTAGGGCTCATGATGCCCCCCAAATGAGGTGTCAAGCTTACAAGGGTCCTAAAATGCAGCAAAGGAAGTCAATTCAGCAAGTGGGTAAATAAAACCCAAGAAAAAGAGCCCCCTTGTACTGGCTAGTGAAGGACCGGTTATAAGGGTGTTTTCCTTATCCTTTTGGCTGGATAAAACCAACACAAGGGGGTGCTTTGAATGGGATTTAAACCCATGGTCTGATAAATATTTATGTCCCATTTCATGCTGCAAAATTTCAAAAAGAATGAACTTAAGTTGGTGGTCCAAATCTTCCTTAAATTCGGATATTGCTGGATTAGCGCCCAGCCTGCAGTGTTGGAAAGAACTTGCTGTTTGACTGACCAAATGACCTCCAAATCTTTTGCAACTTGTTTTATTCGATTCCTAACATCTTAAACTTAAAGAGAGGGGGCAAAGCAGTCAATCATCCCCTCACCTTCAAGTCCCAAAAGATGCACAAAACCGGGTCAATTTCCGGTTGAATCTGCCCAAATTCTGTCCGAGTGCTCCAAGGTGTTCTTGACCAAGGCATGAGTGTTCTTGACTTCCTTGGGGCTTGAATGGATGTGTGGGCTTGCTGGTTGCATATTTGGAGCTTGTTCATGATGGTCCCCATCAAGGGGGGGCACTCTTTGAAACGGTTTCAATTTCTAAACCTTACATTCTGCTAGGCTCCTAGCTAGTGCGTAATAGAAAGCGTTTGAATTGCTAGTAATGCTTATAATTTAGGCAAAACAGTTTGTCTACCCACCAATGCAGATTTAGATGGGCATCTTCACGAACGCATGGTGAGCGTCGATAGAAACTCTCATCAAACAAAAAATGAGACCGTGGAAATAGTTTCTCACGGAAACAGACAAGCAGCCTTAGCTAATCCTCCCCCACCCCCAACACACACAAAAGAAAGACAAATTAAAACAGAATAAAGGGAATCATAGAGAGCAAGAGATTACCTTCATGTTGCCACTGAAATTGCTTGATGTGGCAGCCATGTCTACAAGGTTGATAAAGGATTTGAACTGCGAAAAGTGAAATTAGGTAAACGTATGATATAAAACTTAAAAATTAGTTATAAAATGAAAAATACAATTAAAATAATTCATTCAACGATATGTCATGTTTGAAAGCAATATCATTGTTGGTTACATTTTCACTTAAGAGAAACAACTTCTTTTATGACAGATAACTACAGAGTTTTAGACAGGAAACAGAACAAAAGCCTGGCCTTCCACTGGGACCCTGCAACAAAGCGAAGAATTCAGATCAACCCTATTCCAAATGGACAAGAATGCAAAATGGAGAAAACAAGAACAAAAGCTGGAGTGTATGCAGAGTTTTAGACAGGAAACAGAACAAAGAGAAACAACTTGAACCCCCTTAATCAACTGCAAGAACCAATGAGGCAGATCAGGGTAAGAGTCAGACCAATGCAGTGCATACATAGCAAAACAACCGGAAACAACAGGGTAAAAGCATTGCGACAACAGGGTAGAGGCAGAACCCCTTAACGTCAATACTCACAGCTGCTTTTAAAGGTTCAGTTTTAAAGTATCTTGACCTTTCTAATAATCCCTTGGGTGAGAAGGGGTAAGGGCATTCAGAACGCTTCTCAAATCAGAAAATAACATTCCACAAAATAACATTCCAGTGCAAAGAAACACATTTCTCAGTTAAACTTGGTTTAACATGAGCCTAAGGATGATAGAGTTATCGAGATAAGTGTGATCCTAAGGATGATGGAGTTATCGAAATAAGTTCACTGGAAGTATATGCCTAGTTGAAAGAACTTCAGATCATCAGATGAGTACCAATGCACCTGAAGCACAGGAAACATAAAATTGAAGAAGGCAGTGCTAAGCACAGTTTGGCAGGCACCGCATGAGCTGGACAAAAAGTAGCCTTTGGAGAAACTGTTGTGGTGGCTGCGAGACTCTTATGAGCAGATGAACGCTCAGCTCATGCAACTCTCTCAAAAAACAGCCCATATAAAATATGAACATTAAAACATTCACAATAATATATACAAACATACCTCAACATAGGTGTTGTAAAAGACACCCATGAGTAGGAAGTCATAAAATAAAACACAATGCACCCAAATGAAGAAACTTATCATAATCAAAACACACATACTCGGCTGAATCTTGTGGATTATTGACATGAAAATATGGAATCTTGCAGCCATTGGCAAGTTGCATTGGGCTCTCAAAAAATAAAAGCAGGGACCGAGTTTGGGGGTTTGTTCTCCAAATCCCAGAAAATCCCAACTGTGCTTCAAGGATTTTTCACTGTTGAAGATGGCCAGTTTGAAGAATAGAAGACACAAATTGTCCAAATTGAGAAAATGCATCTAATCTCCAGAAGGGCATCAAGGTCTTTGGTCATCTAATATGCATTTCATTCAAAAGACCCAATTTTTTTAGGGTTTAAAGGGTTCCCAGGCACATGGGTTTAAGCACAAATTTACAGTTAAAAAACTGCAACGAAGTGGGAGAGAGAATGACTACAATGTCAGTCCAAATCAAGAGTTAAAATGCCCATAACAATTTGCCATGCCAGTTTCACAAGAATTAGGACAATCCCAGTTTTTCAAGAGCAGGGACACAGGCGATAGGCAGTAAGTGCAATGAGAAAACAGAAAGAGCAATGAAATATGAACAAATGTGTTGGATGTTCGGACATCATGCATCAACAGCAACAAAAAACAAAAGGGTCCAGGCAAAACATCGCAAACTTACAATCTTACAAACCCATCAAACCAAAAGCAAACACAATAATCTTAAAACCCCAAGAAAAAAAACAGAGAAAAGAAACATCAACAAGAAACCCACTAACAATTACAAAGATCATCATAACAAGAAGAAATGGGGCATGAAAAGAAGCAATCAACCATGATCATTTGCGCAAAATTTGCCAAATTGAACCCAAAAAAATGCAAAGTTTAAAGGAAAGATGGCTCACAGAGTAGAACAGGAACAGGAACAACAACAGATTCCGTATCAAACTAAAACCACCAACTCTGAAGTTTGAGAGATAACTGAATGACAATGAGCAGAAGCGAGAAAGAATTCGTCCAACAGATACTTGTTCAAGTTCAGCTACACTTAAGAAACCCTAACAAACCAAAATCAAAGATACAATTTGAGAAATCCCTAAATCAATCCAAACAATTTATGAGAAATTAAAACCTCGGACTTAGAACTTACCAAAAAAGCGAATGTCAAGACGACTCCTCCAACTGGCTTCCAACAATGGCTAGATGAAGCGGACTATCCTTCAACAATGGCGCGTGAAAGAGAGGAGATGAATACTTCAACAATGGAGAAGAGAGATCTCGAAGAGAGAATGTTCAGGAAAGAGATCTCGAAGAGAGAGATAGAGAGACAGAGAGAGAGAGAGAGAGAGCAAACTGAAACCCTAAGCCATGGTTGCTCTGAGAATGAGAGAGATAGTGGTGACTGGTGAAGCAGCGAGCGAGACGGAGGAGATGCAGCCAGTGAGAATGAATTTCCGTACTTTGTCAAGAGAAAATAATTTCCCCCATATGGGATAAAATTATTTTTCTCGGAAAATAATTTTTTTCGTTGTCTTTTATTAAATAGTATAAAATAGAAAATTTAATTTTCAGAGAAAAGATTTTTCCTCCTGCTAAACACACCCTTAGATCCTTATAAACACATTAATAACACAATAACTTGAAACGAATCTCCTATGAAGTCGTACCTAGGATGCTCCGACTCAAAGAATTGCGTGCTGTACTAGTGTCGACACGGCACAACACGACCCTACTATTGACACGAAATATGAGTTGGACCCGACAATGGGCAATAGGACCCGGCTAGGTCGAAGAAAGCTTCTTGAAGCAACGACAACGTCTCCTCTATCCTTCAGGTCTTCCTAAGGTTTTCGTCATTCTCTCTGTGTTTGCACCGTTTTATCTGTCGTTCACTCTCTCTCAGAGTTTCTCTCCCATCTCATATGGTTGCAGGTGCAGGGAAGCAAGGCCAAGGCATTCTGCTTCGCAATGGGCGCTGCTAGCCTAGTGGGATATCGAGGTGAGGAAAAGAAAAACCGAAACCGAACTGGAAAACCGAAAAATCGGCATTTGATTTTTCTAAAAAATTGGGTTTGGTTAACTGAACCGAAAAAATTTTACGGTTTAAATTTCAGCTTCGGTTCGGCCATTTGAGATTCGGTTAACCGAAACCAAAACTTATGCTTTTATTTTTAAAAAAACTAAATTTTATATTGATCAAGTGTAGATTTTATAACTATTAAAGATGAGATTAAACATACAATAATGTGCAAATTAATATTCGGTGTCTTAAATAGTTAAATTAATTAAAAAAAGAGTGAAAATTGAATATTAACAATTTAAATTAACGGTTAACCAGTAAGCGAATCAAAAATCCGGTTAACTAAGCTGAAAATCCGGTAAACCGAATTTTTTGGTTCAGTTATGGTTCAAAATTTTTACCGAACCAAAAAAATTTTCGATTAACCGAAAGTTTTGGTTCAGTTTTCGATTCACAATTTTTGCGAACCGACTTTTCGGTTAACCGGTTTTGATCACCTCTAGACTAGGATATGCACCTTTTCTTTCTTTCTTTTTTTTAATTTGGGGCACAGGTAGGAATCATTTATTTGGGCTACTGCTGAAGTCCAAGACTTTCAAGACCTTACTTCACGGCTAGTCATGGCAACAGGGTGGGGTGGGGACGAGGGCATACTCCCCGTCCCCGTCCCCGTTAGGATCCTCACCCCCCGTCCCCGCCCTATTTCCCATTGCAGGGAAAAAATTCCCCCCCATCCCCATCCCCAGCAGGGAACTAATCCCCGACACGGCCCCAACGAGGATTTTTTTTCCGCCATTTTTTCCTCTACTTTGTGATAGTTATATTACAAGTTTTAAATGAATGTCTAATTTGTCATCCCTAAACTCTAGTCCAATTAATTGTACAATAAGCTCGTGTAGGTTTCATGCAACATAAGTCTAACAAATTTTAATAAAGTTTACAATCTAACCTAAATTAAAGTTTAACAAGTTTATAAAGTATAAGTTTGACAATGCACAAATTACACAAAATAAGTCCATACAATTTAAGGTTTTTTAAACTTAATTTACTGATATAACCTTAGTATTATGCTCACAAATAAAGGGATTATATATAATTTTAAATTAATACGGAAGGACGGTGTTGGGGATTTTTCCCCAATCGAGGACAGGGAAACGGGAATGGGGACGGGGATATTCCCTGAGCGGGGAAGTGGGGATGGGGATGGGGTAAATTTTCACCCCGTTCCCATCCCCATCCCCGTTCAGGGATTTATTTATGTCCCCATCCCCATCCCCATCCCCATCGCAGACAGGGATTTATCCCCAATGCGAGGTGGGGCCCCGATGGGGACGGGGATTTCCCGGCCCATTGCCATCCCTATTCACGGCCCAGCTACTTGCATTTGCAAGTTGCAACAAGCTAAGGTAACCTAAAATTTAAATAACAAATAAAAAATAAATAATTTAAAAATAACAAAAAATTGGGTCTTCGTACCCCATGTCCTATTTTCAGACAAAGTCTTAGTGTCCTAAGTTTTTTACGAGAGCAAGTCAGACATACGGATATGTCCGACATTTGTACTCGAGTTTGAGTAGCATAGGCTTGTACAAATTAGTCTTGACTTATATGAGATGGTGAAATGAAAATTTTCTATTAGACTACTATACAAGTACATCAGTTGTGTCTTGCTGCAGCATCCTAACCCTGTTACTTCATATTCACATCGAGCAGAAGGAAAAATACTCCCACCCCACAACTTCCCTTTTGTTTTATTCAAGATCAAAAACAAAATAGTTGATCACATGCCTTCCTATCCCAAATACTTCTCTATGGATCGCGAAACAATTATGAAGTCCAATAAGTGGCTAAGCTTTCGCAAACTAATACCTTTTTAGTTAGCTGAAGCAATTCAATTATTTGATCCTGACTCGAATGAATGAATGGAACCCATCTTATAAAAATATGAAACAAAGCAACTTGCTACTTCAAGAATGATAAAATATGATTTAACATTAAAAACAATTCTTATCATTATAAGTAATATTAACACCAATAGAGGAAATATGCCCTTGCTAGTGAACCTAAGTATGACATATCAAACAATTTAAGAATTAGATGAATTAAGGAAACTAAGCAAATCCTAACTAGTTCTCACATCCTCTAAATTACGCATGCTTCCACAATTAAAATTTTAGGTCTATCTAAAAGTAATATCGAAACTAGTAAGGAGACCAAAGGCATACAACATATCTACAAGGAAACAACAGAAAGACCTATTATGACACATTCGATGACTCCAAACAACTATAGTACCTTGGAAACCCTCAAAGGGGTTAGTCATTCACACCGACCTATTTGTATGTCAATTTTTCTCAACTATGGAAAATAGATATGTGTTGAATGATTGAGCCTTTAATGGGAACATATTACTGGTGAGGGAATAGACGGGACTTGAGCAACCTTTTGAGATCAAATTTAACACAACTTGCTTTTGGGTGAAGGCCTATGATGTTCCTGTGATGAGACAAACTAAAAAGTTTGTTGAGTTTTTGGTGTCCCAAGTTGGGACGTTCGTCGACTATGAAGATGTTAGTATGTTTGGTGCTGATAAATTGCTTTGTTTTAGAGCAGATATAGACGTGAGAACGTAGTGTAAGTGTGAAGATGGAGGGCAAACCCATATGGATATGAATCAAGCACATGAAATTACCGGATTTTTGTTATAAGTGTGGATGTCTTGAGCATGTTCTCAAGGCATGTAATGCAGGAAGGACAGATGTTGATGATTCGGATTGCTATATAGAACATGGTTGCGAGCCTCTGCATTAAAATCGCAGCATCATAACGTTGAGTCTAAGTTGGAGGAGGAGAAGAAACTATTCTTATCATTCAGAAACAAAGGGGCCAACAAGGTCAGGTTGAAGTTGAACTATAAGGAGACCTCATTGACAAAGGAGAAGGGCGAAAGCAACGATAACACGAAGCAGAATAACCCAGTGAACATGCTGATTGATGATACAATGGCTATGTAGCCTCGTGGTGATGCGTTTACAAGGAAGTTGAATGAGGGGAGATGCGTGAAGGAGGTCGAGAAGATCAGGGTAGTGGAGGCGGATGCTATAACCTGGACAACTGCTATTGGAGAGGTGGAAGTTGTTACACAACCTCGCCTGAGCCAATGAGTGTTCTATGTCTCAGTTGTCAAGGCTTGGGTGAGGCCTAGGCAGTGTCTAACCTTCGATCACTGATTTGAAGGTATTCACCCAAAGTGGTCTTCTTTTCACAGACCAGGAAGAGTAGAGTGGAAATGGAGGAGATTTTGGAGCTATTTATTGAATTTTTTTTTTTTAGGTTCTTTGTTAATGCTAGAGGGAGAGTAGGTAGGTTTGGGATTATTTGAGATAAGATGATGTCTCTTATCGTATTCCTTACACCATATTGTGCAAAAGGTCTAATTAGAAAGGGAGAAGGTGGAGTAGAGATTCACGGATATTTATGGTTGGGCAGAAGCACAGTACGAATCAAGAATAAGCGAGATGGTGGCTGACTTGAAGCATCATGTTAACCTCCCTTGGCTTATTGGTAGTGATTTAACTGAAATTCTCCACTATGCTGAAAAGCATGAAGGGCCTCCAAAATCCGAAAACCAAATTGATTCATTTCGAGATGCCATTGTTGATAATGGCCTTTTTGAGCCAGGTTACATTGGTTGTGATTTCACATGAAGCAAGTGGCAGGAGGGCGAGTTGGTTGTGGAGGAAATGTTGGATAGATTTTATGCGTCAGTCAAGTGGTCTTTGCTGTTTCCTGAAGCTTCCATTGATTCAGATATATTTGGCTATCTCCGTATTTTATTAAAATGCTATTCAAGGAAAACTAAGAGTCCTAGGGATATGAGGTTGCTCCACATTGAAAACATGTGGTCCTTGGAGCCAACTTGTGTGGATGTGTCTAGGAGGATAAAATGAGTGAAGATGCTACCAGGAATTTTTACACTTAAGGTGAAGAAGTGCTCTAGTAATCTGCTGAATTGGAATAAGGAGAGTTTGATAGAGATTTCGGGAGCGACAGAGGAGGGAGTTTCTCTCTCTACGGGATTGTTTGGAGCTGGCAGCAGACAAGATGGATAAGGATCAGTTTGGTAACTTTGTTGCTATTATTTGGGAAATTTGGAATGCCATGAACAAATTTATCTTCAAATAACCCGACGGCAGTCTCTGCAGATTGAGTAGCGAAGCTGCTGACTTTGTGGTAATGTATGAAGCGACACAGAACAGGACCAAAGGGCGAATGGTGCAACATCAAATCATGTGGCAATCACTATCAGTGGGATTACTGAAGACGAATTTCGATGATGGTAAGGGAGGAGAGGATGGATGGGGATGAGGCTTTGTGGTTCAGAATCATGAAGGGAAGGTCTACTTGGCTGGGGTTCAACAAGGACTGTGGTTCTCGAGTCCAATCATCAAGGAATCCAGGACATGCAAGAAGGATCTCCAAACTGCGAAGGAAAGTGGACTTTTGTTGCTAGCTGTGGAGGGTGATTGCCTTCAATTGATCTAAAAACTTAAGAATAATATACTTGATGATAGTGTGTTAGGTTTCATTGTTAGAAACATTTTGGAACTTCCGAAGTAGTTTACTTTTATTTCCTTTTCATTTGTTTGGGGGGGGGACATTGTCGCACACGATTTAGCTCATTGGCAACTTATATGTGTTTATTGAGGCATATTCAATATAACCCCCCTTTTTATGATTCCCAAAAAAAGAAAGATTCCAAACACCTAAAGGCTTGAATTGATAAACACCTAATGACAAAAATATCATGACACCACTGCCAAAATGCCTTATAAAAGAGCTATAACTATCCCTCTAATCCTTAAACATCTAGTAAATAAAACCCTACATACACAAATGATAAACAGCACATCTAGACACCCTTTTTAAACACCAAATAACCACTTAAAGGATAATTAACTTCAAGAACATAATCAAAACAAATCCTTAATCTTGTCCAAGCCTAAAAATGGCCTTGTAAGCACACTACCTTTTTTAGGCCTCCATTGGTTGCTAACTCTAATATCTAATCCCAGAAGGCCCTAGTCCTTGTTTATCCCCTTCCAATTCAAATGCTATTGCCTAATTCATAGATGAAGATTTCCAGGTGGCTCCTACCTCCTAGCCCATTATAGCATTCACATTTACAATTTCCACTCTCCTTCGCCCACTGTATTCACTGAGTGTTAATTTTCATCTTTTACCTTCTTGCACTTCTACCAATTCATCTTATGACTTCCCCCCTCATCTTCCAAATTTTAGTGCCACGATTCTCCCTAAATTCAGAACCTCTTGGTTAGTTGATTGTATTGATCAGATGTAGATTCTTCCACAGAAGCAACACTTTTTGCAGACGTAAACACAAAATTCAAGTCTAAAATAAATTAGACGAGAAATTAACAAATTTAATTTTTATAATGATATTGTATGTATGGGTATAATTTCTAAATTGAATACAATAAAATAATCTCCTTATTCAATCTCCCAGCGACTTGAGTGTTCCAAGGGCGTGATTCGATATACGAATGATTGATTGTTGTTTCTAAAGTTTGCTACTTTTGACCCTTTTTGCTTAGTAGCTGGATACTACTTGTAGCCTGAGCCTCTAAATTCTGCAAATGCTATGTGTCAAATTAATTGATGCGAGGGCGAGGTTGCTTGATCTCAATCAATGAAATGGACGAACAACACTGAGGTAGTCGTTAATATGTAATTGCAGGAGACGCTAAACTAGCTGACTTTGATCCTTGTTGCTTAATAAATGGAGGTGACCTCAGGAGCTTATAGAGGATGCTGAATGTTGAGCCTTTTGAGAATGAAGGGGAGGACCCGAATAGGGTTTGAGTTGGCATTGGGCCTAGGCCCTTATTTTGGTAATTATCCTTGAAAGAAAATAATAACTATATATTACATCATTGATGACATGTGGCAATTTCTTACTAGCTAGAATTTCATTCCATTTAAATTTGACTTACTGGACATGCCAAAGTCAATTTGATACGTGGCAGTTCTTGATTGGTCAAATAAAAAATTTTTTATTTTACATGTGTCATCATATGTTTTGTCAGCAAATTTTTGCCTCATATAAATGCCCCCTTAAGAGTCAGTCGCATACACTAACTTTGAGTGTTTAGAGCGACTGAGTCTCAAAAACTTGAAGGATGATTGAAATTTGGTAGTTATTTTCACCGTCTTTGTATAGAAGTTTGCAGTTTATCTTGGTGATTGAGCTACCCAGGTAACATAGTTGGACTTATTTGAATACAACAGTTGGGGCCTAGGAAAACGACACACCCCCTTCCTTAAAATCCGATTTGGCCATATGGCCTTATTTTTTTACCTTTTTTTAACGACATAATTTTGGATTGGTCAGAGTTGAACTCAATCTAAAATGAGTTGAATGGCTAATCACCTTATCGAATTCGATTTCGAGGGCTCCTGAAGGGGTTTAATGAGATGGCATCTTCTTTCAACACTTCTTTTTTTTTCCTTTTTGGAAACCCTAGCTGAGTGGGTAGATGCTAGGCCCTTCAAATTGTAATAAACATTATCAACAACTCAAGGGGATATGAAAATATCTTTTAATATTTAAGTTGTAGAGGAAGCATACAATTGGGAGGCCTAACCACTATATAACCCCACCTAGGAACTATTGCAAACTTATCTGCTCCCCATCTTATCGGTGCTCTAAAATTTGAACACAATTGTTTGTCGAAGTTTTATAAGGTAGAAGAAGAGAAAGCCAAAGAGAATGTATGAATTTTTTATGGGGTCCACAATCTTGCTTGAATCTTCAAGACTTTCCCTTTTTAACAAGAGAAAAAAAATGAAGGAAAAATTCAGCTTCAGTGACTTAGTCATGGCCGCGGCTTTCTGCCCAATTATGAGCAAAATTACCTGAAGATGTTGGTTTGATTCTGACCAACACTCCACTACAATTCTACCATGAAATTCATGCGAACTGCATGCTTCTTCGTGCAAGCTTTTTCCATGTGTGGCTGGCTCGGCTGATTACTTATACACATACCCTTTTTTCTTTATTTGATAGTCTGTAATTTTTTTTGTTTTTCTTGTATGCTGCTTTTTTGGCCTTTTTAGATTCTTTTTTTAGGCTCCTCTTTGGCCTTTTTTATGCAGCTAATGCAAGGGTTAGTCATCTAATTAAATCAATTTGTGATTTTTTGATGAATTTTTATAACTTTTTTTTAGAACTTAGACTAATGGTTCTCTTTTTTCTTTTGTTTTTTTAGGAAACTGTTGAATCGACTGCTCCCCCAATTAGGCCATGAAATGAGATCGACTTTTAAGATGAGAAATCGTTTCTTCCCATAGATTCGAATTTTTGCAGGAGATTCCCTCCCTTAGTTTTGGTTAGGGCCCACATGGTTTTCTTCCTTCTAGCCGTGACTCCTTTTATTAGTTAACTAAGTGAGGTCGCCTTTTAAGGTGAGAAATCCTTTCTTCCTATAGATTTGGTTCTTCAAATGAGACTCTCTTAATTTTCTTGGTGTGGACTTTTCTTTGTTCATTCATCCATGTGCATTTTGTAGACTCATTTCCAAACCCGAAGAAGCCAACTCTAACCATCCTAGACAAAGAAGATGATCCAATTAAAGAAGAGATGACTCTACCAATCAGAGAAAGAAGATGTCTAGATAGTGATCAAATGGCAGAGCCTTGACTCCTCCGATTAGACAACGAAGGTGTTTAGATAGTGATCAGATGGCAAACGCTTGACTCCCCCGATCAGATAGCGAAGGCATTTAGATAAAAAAGCATGACTCCCCCAATTAGACAGCAAAGGCTTTACTCCTTCGATCAAACAACAAAGGTGTTCAGATAGCAAAGGCCTTACTTCTTCTCCGATCAGACAGCTAAGGCATTCAACAATAAAGACATGACTCCACAAATCAGAGCGCAAATGCTTGACTGCTCGAAGCAGATAGCCAAGGCATGACTCCTTCAATCAGATAGCAAAGGCTCAACGCCTCTAATCAAATAGTGAATACTTAACGCCTCCAATCAAATAGCGACTGCAACTCTTCCAATCAGAAAGTGAAGGTTTGACTCATCCAACCATGCAGCGAAGTGAGATAAACTTTTAAGGTGAAGAATTAACTTGAAGAAGGAGGTTGTATACTTGAAGGAAGATGCTAACATTATTGATGTCTGATTCAAAGGAAAATGCCATTAACTTGAAGAAAGGAGATATGTTGTTGTTGCCCCCAATATAAAGGAGCTCAACTGTCTTTTCCTTAACTTAAAAGAGACCTTGTTACATTTGACCCCTATGATGTTAATGATTTAAAACATGCAACAAATTTAATGACTTAAGAGTGTACAATTTGACTTAAAAGTCTGTAACTTCGATGATTTGATAGTGACAAACTTCAATGAATAAAGACTCATGAACCGTAATAATTAGGAAGTCTACCACTTTGGTGACAACTTATGGTCTGTGTAGATAACTTAAAAGTGTTCTTAGTGACTTAATAGTTAATGTGGTTGATAAGATAACTTGATAGTATTTTACTCTAATTCCTTAGAGTCTTGACTTTGATGACTTTGGTAGTCTTTTAATTTGATGTCCTAGGAGCTTTAAACTTTAATGACTTAAGAGTCTACTTAGTGACTTGGAAGTCAATAACTTTGTTGACTTAGAAATCTTGAATTTTAATGAAGTGATAGTCTCTCACTTTACCAACTTAGGAGTTTGAAACATTATTGACTTAGGAGTCTTCGGGAGTACAATGACTTGGGAGTTTAGGAAATTTGATGACTGAGGAGTCTTAAAAGTTTGACTTGGGAGCCCATGAGATTTGATGACTTTGGAGTTTGCCAAGATTGACTTTGGAGTCTGGCAAGATTGACTTCGAAGTCTAAGAGTTTGATGATTTAGGTGTGTATATAGGCTGGCCATGAAGTCTTAGAGTTTATTAACTCAGAAGCCTTTAAATGTTGACTTAGAAATCTTAGAATTTGGTGACATGAAAGTTTAAAATGAGTGACTTAAAATCTTCTAGTCTATGTAAGGAGTGACGTAAAAGTCTATAAGTTTTTTGATGACATAGAAGTCTATAGAGGTTGACTTAGAAGTTTATGGATTATGTGATAGCTTAAAAATTTAAGAGTTGACTTAAAAGTCTTCGAGGTTGGTAGCTTGCAAATATACAAGGAGCAACTTGGAAGTCTGTAAGTTTTTGATGACTTGGGAGTCTATAGAGGTTGACTTAGAAATTTAAAAATTTGGGTACTTGGGAGTCTGTGATGGTTGACTTAGAAATATTAGAGTTTGTGGACTTGGAAGTTTAATGTAAGTGACTTGAAAGTCTTTGAATGTGTCAACTTGGGAGAGTGCAAGGAGTGACTTGGAATTCTATAATTTTTTTGAGAATTTAAGAGTGTGCAGGGGTTGATTTGAATGTCCGAGAACTTATGACTTGGGAGTCTATGAGAGCGACTTGGAAGTCTAAAAGCCTAATGATGCGGATTCATGAGTGTGACTTCAAAGTTTGTAATTTTGTTGATTTGAAAGCCTTAGAGTCACTTAGAAGTTTTTAACTTTGGTGACTTAGAAGGTTTCCCTTTTATGACTTTGGAAATTTGCAACTTGACTTGAAAGTTCACCTTTTAAATGCCAATTTTAGGCATGCTTTTGCTGAAGCATTTTTAATATAATTAGATGATTAATCAGATTCTTTAGTATCTTCTTCATCTAATATGATTTTTCCTTCTTTTGCAAGTTGTATGACATGTTCCTTGAACACCTTGCACTTCTCTATAGGACGATTGATGATCCAGTGATACTTATTGCATGTGGATCATTAGTTTTTCTGATTTCTTCAGGACACTTTGACCCTGGAAGTCTATAAGCCCCTTCTTAAGAAGTTTGTCAAGCATTCCTTTGATGACCCAGTAGTTAATCATGCCTAAATTAATTTTAAATCTGTCATTATACAGATAGTTATAATTATTCAAAGTAGTGAGTCGTGCAATATTGTTATTAGTATTATTATTTTTTTTCAAAATGCCGCATGTGTTGTAAATATGTGCCAATAAGGAATTTTTTCTTAAAATTGTAAAATGACGAATAATATCACGGATATATAAGGTTAATGAAATAAATTAAGTTATGATGTATCGGAGTAATACCGGGAATTACTGAGCCATGAAATTTTCTCAATAATTAAGAAAATTCAGAAGCCGAATGGGAGAAAGCCACGTGTTTGGGATAAGCATGGCATTAATTATGTTTGACTAACTTGTTGTATCAGCCAAAGGAATTGAAACAAAAAGCGATCAGGCTTAAAACAAAGGAAAACAGAGCTCCAAAAATAAGAACACCTCTCTGCCTCCTCACCCACACGCACAACACCCCCCGGTCACCTGTCATTGCTGCACCGACCAGAGGTTACCGGTTCCAGCGTCGGCGTCGACACCACCGCTGTCCTAACCGTCGGCCATCTCTCTGTCCCCCTCTCTTTCTCTCTCCCACCACCCCTTTTCTCCCTCTACTTTGCTAAGCCCAGCCAATATAAGGGGCGGCAATCCGTTTGGCACCCATCGTCAGTCTACTACCACTAGAAAAGCTCTCAGGATAGCCTGAAACCATTTCCATCCTCTTCCTCCACCTATTCACTTGCTTTCATCACCACTCCTTTGCAGGCAAGGTAATGTTGTTTCATATCTTCTCCTTTCCAAATTCAATTTCATAGTGGATAGTATGAATTGTTGGTGAGCTATTTGTGATGTGCAGCAATTACTTATGATAATTGATTTAATGAATCCGAGAATGGCAAGTTAGTTGGTTGAATTATGAAGAGTACACGTGAATTCGGTAGTAGCAATTTAGTGGAGTGATTTGTGAAATTCTTGATGAATTAATTTGGGTATGGGTGTTATAGGTTTATATGGACTAGCTTAACTTGGTCTATGATAAGTTCTTTAGACAAGGTTATAAATAGATGCATGAATGATGTTGGTGTTAGAGTGCTTAGAGGAGGTGGGAATGTGATAAACTTTAGATTATTGGAGGCTATGGAACTAAAGTTGGTGCAAGTGAGTGGATTAAACGAATTAAATAAGGTTATGATGAAGCTTGGATAAATTAAGGGGGGGAATGGGTGTGGAACTGATGCTTGATTGAAGAATTGTGTACACCATGAGATTCTGGAATTAACTTGAAGGAATTATAAGTATAGAGAGCAAGGGGATGGAACTAGAAAGCTTGTTACCCCAAATTAGTTAGAATATATGCCTAAGAATGATTTGATTTGGTTAAGTGAATAAATGTGTAGTAAGGAATATTTTCTTTAGAAGTTGCACAAGCCAAAATTCATACGAGGTTAGTCGAATTAATCAAGTGTCTAAGGATGGTTAGTAATGCCCGAACTAAGTTGGAGTTAGCAAGAATGAGACCGAAATAAATAAGGAGAATGTTGCGACTATTCTTTGTAAGCCGACCAAAAAGGGAAAGAACCATAAGGCCTTTCTGAGTCAAAGCCTGTAGCATTAGTCATTTCTTGTTAATCGTAATAATTAAAAACATATTGACATTAAGGAATGAAGACTCACTTAGGTAAACGTTCCTAAACACAGGATTTGAATCGGCTCGTACTAAAAAGAAAGAAAAAAAGGGGAAGTTAACTCTTTTCCAGGTACGTTACTGCTTGTACCCTTCAAAGATGTTCAATTTTATATTTATTAATGTTAGCAAATTTTTATTCGACCATTGGAACTTTTAGGACTGTTCAATGTTCACTGTTTAATAAGCCATGTTCATAAGTCTCTGCTAGTAGAATTCATTATGAACCCTTCCCGATAACTAGGAATTCAATGTAATTGCCATGGCTGCTGTTCATAGAAATAGGGTCCTAATCCAGGCCGAAGAAATAATTATAAACTATTTATTTAGTATAATATTTCTCAAAGGGCATTGCAAACATTGTTTTGATGTTACGCACTGACTGACTCCTGTAAAAGCCTATTTAACTGTGCAAGCATAACGTATTGAGTAATCGCTCATTTTCTATAGTTTTGTGTTTCAATTTGTTTTAGGGAATGAGAAACAACCTGAGAACAGGCAGGAATCCAAGGAGGTTAAGGGCCCAGGAGATGTGGGCTAGGATAGCTAATGTATTCCTCTAATCTACTTAGTTTTACGGATGTAGTTTTGCTTTTAAGTTGCTAATGAATGTTACACTAATTGTAAATTCATTTTGGACTAAGTTCTATCCTATGATGTAGCTTGTAAAATCTTGGAGACTAGCTAACATCGAGTTGTTATGTAATATACCCTGGGATTGCCGTTCAGCCACTTATGGTTCTCATGTATAGCCTTGTCCCTATGGGACGGCGGTAACGCCCTAGCTGCATAACGCTTTTCGCTAGCTTTAATACTTAGCAAGTAATTAAAGGTTCATCAGGCTGGGGTGTTATAGAAGTGGTATCAGAGCGAGGCTGTGGATATTAGCATGAATAACCCTTGCCGATATGTCGTTAAGGCGCCTTAAGTAGGTATAGAGGAGGGACGTGAGATTAGCAATAGTGTGATCGCTTGAGCGTGGAATAGGATCTTTAACCTTAGGGATAATGTATGGGTATGAAATGCGGCAAAATAAATATATAAGCAAGTGTGTTTTGATGTGTAGGGATGCTTATCAAGTATGTATGCATATATACACGTACCATGGGGATTAACACGTGTTTTATGCAATGACAAATGGTGGAGCATGGTCCCCCTGTGCCTCTAGAGGATCCACAAAATCCCCCACCAGCTCCGGGGTCTCCCTAGGGAGGAGATATGCCTTCTCCACTGCTACTTGCTCCCGATCACCTGATTGATGATGAAGGTTATGATACTGACATATCGGATATCTGGGCAGGCGACAGCGGATATGACATCTAGGGTGAGGAGAATGATGATGGTTCTAGCGACTCGAACAGTGTTGTGAGCGTGATTGATATTCCCGAGTTCCCAGAGATCACAGAGATAAGTTCTGATGAGGATTCTTGGAGTTCAGGGTCGGAGACTAATAACAGTAGTGACCAGATTACCAACCAAGAGGGTGGAATTAGAAAAGAAAGCAACGAGGGTAGTGGGGTGCAGGAGATAGTTAGAATGGTAAAACGTTAGTAGTTCTGTAAAGATGTAAATATGTAAGATAGTAAGTTGGAAACTAACGCTAGTAGGGGGCAGGATCTTAGGTTGTAAGGTTAGAGTAGCACTAACCTAACCTCACCCACTCATTTTGTGAAGGAAGTGGGTCTTTTGTATAGCCACCTTCAAGATCATACTACCAGTGGGCTCATATAATACCCGTTGGTGGTATCTATATATGTATAACTTGTATTGTGGTTATGTATGAAATATATGTAGTGGTTAATCTAATAAAGAGTACAAGTTCTATGTGCATGAGTATAGAAATTACCAAACTATAGGCAGATGGAATTACTAATAAAGGGAAAACCAGAATGATGAAATGCCATGGCTTGGCTAGGCATACCTGCTTAGCCAGTCGGGGCAAATTAAGAACAAGTAAGGGTAAAACGAGAGGAGTTGTGTATAATGAATATTGATAACAAGAAAGCATAAGTACATAACTGTGAGAAAATGAATTAGTGAGAGCTAATATGTTTATGTATATGTAACAGAACGGCGGACCCAAACAACAATGTTCTGCAGAATGATTTGCAAGTAAATGCTGAGGAAGATGTTTCAGCTCACTCTGTCAATTAGAATACCCTGACAGTGACCCCGCAAAGAAGCCAGGAAGTTATTAGTGGAACCCAATTCTCAAAAATGTTGAAGGAAAAAAGGGACTATTAGATAATCTAGATCCTGAACTAATGGCAAGATTGTAGCCAAGGTAACAAAGAAGCTTAAGGGGTCAGGATATGGAAAGGATGAATAGGAAAATAAGTTGTTTGATAGAGTTGCACGGAATCCAAGAGCATATGATGGTAAGGAAGATCCCGTGTTACTTAAAGAATGGGTTTGACAGATGGAAAAGATATTTAATGTTATGGAAGTCCTCGATAATAGACACATAAACATTGGAGCTTTTTACCTTACGGGATAGGCTGACGTTTAGTGGGGAATAGTTAAACCCACTTTTCAAAACTCTGAGGCCACCTGGAGTAAGTTCTGCAAGGCATTATGCACCAAGTTTTATACAATGCATTTAGAGAAGCAAAAGCAAAGAGAGTTCTTAAGCTTGAGGCAGGGTAATACATCAGTAATGGAGTATGCCAGCCATTTTGCTGTCAAGGTTTGCCTTTGAATACGTGGCTACAGATAGAATGAGGATGTTAAGGTTTAAGGCAGGCTTGGCACCTTATATTAGGAACCAATTAGCAGGACAACCTATATAAACTAGTCAAGAACTGTATGAACCTGCTAAGATTGAATGGATAAAAACTAAGTTGAGAATGACTAATCCAGGCAACCCTAGGAAAAGGCGGGATGACAGAGGTACACAAGCTAGAGGATTTCCTAGCAACAAACCTACCACCACAAAACCAAGACCTCAAGGCTCAGTCCCTGCTGAAAAACATTGCACTAAGTGTGGTCGCATGAATCACAACACTGCGGAATGTAGGGTAAGGATGAATCGCTGTTTTTCGTGTGGAGACCCGAACCATTTGATTGCTAACTGTCTTGTTAGGCCTACCTCATCGGGAAAGAATTATGCTCAAGCTTCTAAATAAGGTAAGAGTATTGCTCCTGCGACTGGCTGTCAAGTGGGCAGAGTGTATGTGATTAACAAAAAGCAGGCCGAAGACTCAGGAACTGTTGTGACTGGTACGCTTACTTTCAATTCAACACCTTTTGTTGTTTTATTTGATTCCAGAGCTACACATTCCTTTATCTCATCAACACACTACGCCCCAGATAGGGATGGAGGCACATAAGCATCCTGTAGATTCAGATGTAAGTTTACCAACTGGAGAAATTGTGAAATGTAATGTTAAGTACTAAAATTGCCCAATCATCCTAAATCAGGAGGTTTTTGAAGGCGATTTGATGCAATTAGACCTCTCGGAATTTGATATAATTCTAGGAATGGACTGGTTGATGAAAGATTGATTGTCAAAAACAAAGAGTGTTCCTGAAAGGAAAAGGGTGAGGAAAAATATACTTTTCAGGAAACAATAGTAAAGCCGAATGCCCGATGGTATCCCTGATGGCAAGCTCTAAAATTGGTTAGGCAAGGGTGTGCGGCGTATTTATGCTGTGTCACAAAGGATGGGAAGGAAGAAGTAAAACTTGAGGACATTCCGGTGGCCAAAGAATTTCCAGATATGTTCCCAGAAGAAATCACTGGGTTACCACCCAAGAGGGAGATAGATTTCAAAATAGAATTAGAGCCTGGAGCACGTCCCATATCGAAACCCCCATATAGGATGGCCCCAGCCGAGTCGAAGGAGTTAAAGGTACAGTTGGAAGATCTATTACAAAAGGGTTATATAAGACCAAGCGTATTCCCGCGGGAGCGCCAGTACTGTTTGTGAAGGAAAAGGATGGTACTTTGAGATTATGCATAGATTACAGGGAATTGAATAAGATCACTATAAAGAATAAGTACCCTTTGCCTAGGATTGATGATTTGTTTGATCAACTACATGAAATAAGAGTTTTCTCGAAGATTGATCTTAGGTCAGGGTACCAGCAATTGAGAATTAAACCTGAAGATATCCCTAAGACAGTGTTTATGACTCATTATGGTCACTGAATTTATGGTCATGCCGTTTGGGTTAACTAATGCCTCTATACCCTTTATTGACATAATGAGTCAGGTGTTTAGGCCGTATTTGGGCAAATTTGTGATTGTCTTCATTGACAATATTTTGATCTATTCCAAAACCGAGGAAGAGCATAGTGAACATCTAAGGATTGTGTTACAAACCCTCAGGGAGCACAAACTTTATGCTAAGCTCTCCAAATGTGAATTCTGGTTTGCAAAAGTAACCTTTTTGGGGCATGTAATTTCTCAAGAAGGGATTACGGTAGACCTGTAAAAGATCAAAGCAGTGACTAAGTGGCCAAGGCCTACTAATATCACTGAGGTTAGGAGTTTCCTGGGAATGGCCAGATACTATAGGCGGTTTATACAGAATTTTTCAAAAAATTGCCCTACCTCTCACTAACCTATTAAGAAAGACCACAAAGTTTGAGTGGGATGATAGATGTGAAGTAGCCTTTAAGGGACTAAAACACAAACTCACCACTGCACCAGTTTTAGCCTTACCAGTTGAAGGAGGAGATTTTACCATTTATAATGATGCTTTTAGACAAGGTATAGGATGTGCCCTGATGCAAGATGGGAAGGTTATAGCTTATACTTCCAGGCAGCTGAAGTCATATGAGAAAAACTATCCTACCCATGACTTGGAACTACCGGCAGTGGTTTTCACACTAAAGATTTAGGAGACACTACCTTTATGGTAGCCCTTGCAAGATTTTTACTGACCACAAGAGTCTCAAATATATCTTTACTCAAAAAGAATTGAATTTGAGACAGCGTAGATAGTTAGAACTTCTCAAAAATTATGATTTTCAAATACAATACCACCCAGGACCACCCAGGAAAGGCTAGTATATTGGTAGACGTATCAAGCCGAAAGACACACTATAGTGCGAACGCTATAAAAGTAGTACAACCACAAATTTTGAGGGATTTGGAAAGTATGGGTATAGAGTTGGCATTCCCTGGAGAACCAGGATTGTTCTTGGGTAGCCTTGTAGTTCAACTCACTCTTCTAGATGAGATTAAACAGGCACAAACAAAGGATAAGGAAGTGAAAAGGATTAGAGAGAGTATAAACAAAGGGAAGGCATTAGGATTTGTAGAAGATGAGCATGGAATTATCAGATTTCAGAATCGAATCTGTGTGCCACAAGAAGGAGAGTTAAAGGAGAATATAACGACCGAGGCCCACAATACTAGATATTCTATCCATTTGGGAGGAACAAAAATGTATAGAGATTGGAAATAGACCTTCTAGTGGAATAGCATGAAAGAGACATAGTTGCATAAGTGAGTAAATGTCTCACCTACCAGAAAGTCAAAGCTGAGCACTAACAACTTGTGGGAGAATTAAGACCGGTAGAGATTCCTACATCGAAATGCGAATCTATTTCCATAGATTTCGTAATGGGGTTACCTTTAACTGCATCGAAGAAGAATGCCATTTGGGTTATGGTGGATAGACTTACCAAATCTGCTCACTTCGTAGTGATACATGACTCCTGGAACGTGGATAAGTTGGCATAGATTTATGTTAAGGAAGTGATATGATTACATGCATACCCCAGGACATTATCTTAGATCAGGACTCAAGATTTCAATCTTCATTCTGGAAAGCATTGCAGAAGGCCTTTGGAACAAAGTTACAGTTCAGTAGCTCCTACCACACTGAAAGAGATGGGCAAGCCGAAAGAGTAAATTAGATAGTTAAAGACATGTTACAGGCCCGTGTGTTGGATTTTCAAGGGAAATGGGAGGAATATTTGCCCCTAGTAGAATTCTTCTATAATAATACTAGTTATCAAGCTACTATTAAAATGGCGCCTTTTGAGGCACTCTATAGCAGAAAATGCAGAACGCCTCTTTGTTGGAACGACTTGGATGACGTTCTAATTGTGGGAGCGGAGATGCTTCAAGAAATGGTGGATAAAGTCAAGATTATCCAACAAAACATGAAAGCAGTACAGGACAGGCAGAAAGCATATGCGGATCGAAGGAGGAAGCCTTTGAAGTTCAACGAAAGGGATAAGGTGTTCCTGAAAGTTTCTCTTATGAAGGGACTATGAAGGTTTAATGTTAAAGGAAAGCTAAGCCCGTGTTTTGTTGGACCATATGATATCATTGGGAAAATCAATCCTGCTGCATACCGCTTGGTTCTACCCCCTGAATTACAACATGTGCATGACATTTTTCATATTTCTCAACTTTACAAGTATGTACATGATCCAGCTCATGTGATAGTGTATGAACCCTTCGAGGTTGAGGCTGATGGGTTAACTTATGGAGAGAAACTTGTAGAGATAGTGGATCGGAGGATAAAGCAATTGCACAAAAAGGCTATACCTTAGTCAAAGTCATATGGACTCATCATGGAGCCTTAGAGGCTACCTGGGAAACCGAAGACGAAATAAGACATCATTATCCTCATTTATTTGAGAGGTACGTCCACCATAAGTTTCGAGGACAAAAATTTTTTTAAGGGGGGAGGATGTGATACCCCAGTAGTTAATCATGCCTAAATTAATTTTAAATCTATCATTATGCAGATAGTTATAATTATTCGGAGCAGTGAGCCGCGTAATATTATTATTATTTTTCAGAATGCCCCATGTGTTATAAATATGTGCTAATATGGAATTTATCTTAAAATTGTAAAATGACAAATAATATCACAGACATACAAGGTTAATGGAATAAAATAAATTACGATGTACCGGAGTAATACCGGGAATTACCAAGCCATGAAATTTTCTTAATAATTAAGAAAATTCAGAAGGTGAATGGGAGCAAACCACGTGTTTGGGATAACCATGGCATTATTAAGTTTGATTAACTTGTTGTATTAGCCAAAGGAATTGAAACAAAAAGCAATTTGGCTTAAAACAAAGGAAACAGAGCTCCAAAATATAAGAACGCCTCTCTACCTCCTTACCCACATGCACGACATCCCTCCGGTTGCCTGCTGTCGCTGCACCGGCCAGAGGTCATCGGTTCCGGTGTCGTCGCAGACACCACCATCTCTCTCTCTCTCTCCATCTCTTTCTCTGTCCCACCACCCACTTTGCTCCCTCTGTTTCACTAAGCCCAGCTAGGATAGGGGGCGTTAGCCCATCTAGCACCCACTGCCGGTCTACTGTTGCCAGAAAACCTCTCGGGATAGCCTGAAACCATTTCCATCCTCACCCTCCACCAATTTGCTCACTTCCATCCCCCCTCCTTTGCAAGCAAGGTAATGTTCGACCACTCTTTCTCCTTTCTAAATTCAATTTCATAGTGGGTAGTATGATTGTTGGTGAGCTATGTGTGATGTGCAGCAATTACTTATGATAATCGATTTAATGGATTCGAGAATAGTAAGTTAGTCGATTGAATTATGGAAAGTACAAGTGAATTGGGTAGTAGCAATTTAGTGGAGTGATTTATGAAATTCTTAATGAATTAATTTGGCTATGGGTGTTAATAGGTTTTTAAGGAATAGCTTAACTTGGACTATGATAAATTATTTAGACAAGGGTATAAATAGATGCTTGAATGGTGTCGATGTTAGAGTGCTTAGAGGAGGTCGGAATGGAGTCGATAAACTTTAGATTATTGGAGGCTAGGGAACTAAAGTTGGTGTAGGTGAGTGGATTAAACAAATTAAAAAGGGTTATGATGATGGTTGGATAAATTAAGTAGGGAGTGGGTGAGGAAATGATGCTTGATTGAAGAATTGTGTACACTATGAGATTTTAGAATTAACTTGAGGGAATTATAAGTATAGAGAGCAAGGGGACGGAACTAGAAAGCTTGTTACCCCAAATTAGTTAGAATATATGCCCAGGAATGATTTGACTTGGTTAAGTGAATAAATGTGTAGTAAGGAATATTTTTTTTAGAAGTTGTATAAACTGAAATTCATACGAGGTTAGTTGAATTAATCAAGTGTCTAAGGATGGTTAGTAATGCCCGAACTAAGTTGGAGTTGGCAAGAATGAGGCCGAAATAAATAAGGAAAATGTTGCAACTATTCTTTATAAGCTGCCCAAAAAGGGAAAGAACCATAAGGCCTTTCCGAGGCAAAGCCTGTAGCATTAACCATTTCTTGTTAATCGTAATAATTAAAAATATATTGACATTAAGGAATGAAGACTCACTTAGGTAACTGTCCCTAAACACAAGATTTGAATTGGCTCGTACAAAAAAGAAAGAAAAAAAGGGGGAAGTTAATTCTTTTCTAGGTACGTTATTGCTTGTACCCTTCAAAGATGTTTAAATTTACATTTATTAATGCTAGCAAATTTTTATTCGGCCATTGAAACCGTTAGTGTAACACCCCAAGTATACATGATTCATTGCCTGTATTCATCTGCTTAAGGTTATCAATAAGATATAATAATTCAATGAACGGGGCGTTACCGCCGTCCATGAAGGACAAGGCTTCCATTAAACATGAAAACTTGCCCTAACCCAAAGGTTACCCCATAACAGGGTATACACCATCATAAACAGCCAAACCATTTAGTTATATACAAAAAGGTTCTAACATCCCAAGGATAACACCAGCTTACATAACTCGGTTTAGAAATACAGTCCCAACATCAAAATACATAAGTTAACTTAAAATACATTAAGCACTCCAAAATACATCACAATATGCCACAATAGCATCTTAGCTCTCCCACACCGTCAACCACATGAATGGTTCTGTCTCATTTATCACCTCCGGCCTCCCTGCCCGTCTCAGGGCGGTTCACTGAACATTTTCCTAAAAGAAAACATAAAAATATTTCGAACTGTGAGCCAAAACTCAGTACATGCATCCCTGTACTGTTAAAGGTTCATTGAAAAGTAATTTAGGGCCCGCTTGCAATTCATTTTAAGTGAAAACAGGGAATAAGATGCATATAAAACTGCATTTGCTAATTATTATCTGTTAGTGCACCCCTTAGTAACTGTTACGATCTGTGAATAGGTGTACACCTGCCAAGCCGACCGAGGGACCTGGCCTGAAGCCGCGCGGGTAACTGGAGGGCAAAGCCCTATAACTGGTAACTGATGGGGTCACTAATTATGTGATAAAGTACTAATTCAATTGATTCATTGATGTACTTACCAAAACATTACAATTTCGATAAATACGTGTTGATTTCTAAAGATACAGTCAATGAACGTACCTGAAGGTTTTAAAAGCTAATTCACAGAGTAGATAGATGCACTGAAATGGAGAGAATGAGAGCTTAGGCCTTGATTCTGTTCAAAAGATCATTACAGGAACATGAGATCAGAAATGCACTTGTTTTTATAATGAACACTTGTAAATAAAACTAGCATAAAGGATATCCTTAATAAAAAATAGCTTATAAAGAATATGTACAAACCAGTTTGTGGGTTGATCTAAAATACTGAAGCTAAATAAGACTAAAGCGAAATAAATTATGGAAATGCTGATTTAAGGCATGGAAGCGAGTTTAGAGAGTAAGAGCTTGTGACAAGGGTATGGAAAGAATATAGCAGAACTTATACCCCCGACCTCAAAATGAGACGTAATACACCAATATAAATAGCTTAGGAAGCCCTCTAAAACTTTCATTAAGCACACGAAACATGATTCCCATGACAGGGCTCCTAAAATTGGGCTAGAACATCAACATATTAGTTTTAAACCCATCCTGCACAGGTTCGGTAAAATGACCATAACTTTCTCCACAGACCTCAGATTGATGCGATTCAAGAGCCCTTTTGAAGCTAACACACTGATCCATCTACCTACCAAAAATCAGAATTTTTGGCTGGGCCGATCACTACCAGTTTTATTTCAAAGTCTGTCCTGTTTTTCTAAAAATTCCAGCAGCTCTGTTTTAGTGTTTTCCTTCACTTATTGCCCCAAACCTCAACTCAAACTCTTTCTTAAAAGTATGTAAATACACTTTGGTACATACCAACATCATACACAAACACCATACATGATTCCTCTTCATATTCATATCAAATAAAACTCCTTTTCTAGTTACATATATACACATACCTCAAATTTACACTTAGTTGATTCAAACCTTACATTTTGAACAAAGCCATAACTTTAGGTCACTTTGAACTCACTCCCAACTTTTCAAATCACCATAAACAACATGAAACTTCAATATATCAAGAGATAAACAAAAATAAGGATAGATCAATCAGTAAACAACACTTGAACAAGAAGCTTGCATGATTAAGATGAAACCCTAACCCTAACCTCATCCAATTTCAACTCCAACATAATCCATCAACTAGATGATTCTTAATACCATAAAAACCAACATAATCCATCACTAAAACAACCAAAGTAAGAAACAAAACCAACAAGATCAAGAATCAAAAACAAAAATCAGCATAAGGGTGAAAAGAACACTCACTTTGAGGTTGAAAAAGTGGTAGAAATGATGCTTGACGCCTATGGAAGTGAAAGAGGTGTTTGGGGGTGGTGAGGGGGGATGTTTTGTGGGTTTTTTGGTGGTTGAAAATGGTGATGGTGCTGCTGTGTAGCTGCTGGCCGAGTTCAAGAGAGAAGGAGGAGAGAAATAGGAGAGAGAAAGTGTCTTGAAATTTACTTGGTGTAAAATGAAATAAAAATGAAAATTTACAATTTATATTTAGATTTACTTGGCTGCAAATAAAAGTAGAAAAGTCAAAAATATCAAGCTTGATTAAGGCTTAATTAAGAGGGTTTAGCTAAACAAATACAGATCAAGTCTTGCTGCGTTGTAAACGGCCCTAAACGGGCTCAGGTTTAGAGAAAGAACTGAAACCGAGTGCGTTTGCAAAATTTTTTTTTTTTCCAAAGTTTGAGATTAAATGATTTTAGTGTCATGAAAAATAATTAAATCGTTAAATTCGTAAAATATCAAGGCCTAAATCGATTTAATACAAAACCCATGAATTGCAAAGTGAGGGCCTAGTTAGAACTGTCCAAATGGGAATAACAAAAAGAGATGATGTAAATGAAATGAAATTAATCCTTTGGATTAATGAAAACAAATGAATAACATAATTTAGGGTTGGACTATTACAGTCTTCCCCCCTTAAAAGTTTCGTCCTCGAACCTAACGAATTTCACCATATCATGCAAACTTACCTCGAATAAATATGCATATGCAGTTCTCATAGCCTCTTCGGACTCCCAGGTGGCTTCTTGGGAGGTATGGTTTGTCCAAAGTACTTTGACCAATGGTATCTACTTGTTGCGCAGCTGCTTGATCCTGCGATCTAGTATTTGGACAGGACGCTCCTCATATACTAGATCTTCTGTAATCTCGATAGGTTCAGCTACAATGGTATGGTCTGGATCTAGAATGTATTTCTTAAGCTGAGAGACATGGAACACGTTATGTACGTGCTTAAGTTCTGTAGGTAGATCTAGCCGATAAGCGACAGGATGTAACTTTTCGATGATTTCGTAAGGTCCAATGTACCTTGGACTCAATTTACCCCGCACTCCGAATCTTTTGATACCTTTGGTTGGTGAGACTTTTAGAAAAACTTTATCGCCTACTTGAAACTCCAGAGGCCTTCTTCTTTTGTCTGCATAACTTTTTTGTCGACTTTGGGCGATTCTGATATGTTCCCGAATTTTTCTTATTATTTCAGTGGTCTCTTGAATCATTTCAGGACCTATAATCAATGCCTCGTCCAAATCACTCCAGCACAACGGGGTTCTACATTTCCTCCCGTATAAAGCCTCAAATGGGGCCATCTTGATGGTGGATTGATAGCTATTGTTATAAGAGAATTCCACCAAAGGCAAGTCATCTTCCCACTTCCCTTGAAACTCCAATACACAAGCCCTCAGCATGTCTTCCAAAATTTGATTCACCCTCTCAGTTTGTCCATCTGTTTCTGGGTGGTAGGAACTACTAAAGCTTAGTTTGGTCCCAAAGGCTTTTTGAAGCGCTTGCCAGAAACGTGCTTGGAATCTTTGATCCCTATCTGAGACTATGTCTAAAGGGATTCCATGTAGACGGACTATCTCCTTGACATACAGTTGCGCTAGTTTTTCAACTCCCCAAGTATCCTTGATGGGCAGGAAATGAGCTGACTTGGTGAGTCGATCAACTATGACCCAAATAGCATTCTTTTTCGAGGCAGAAAGTGGTAAACCCATAACAAAGTCCATCGAGATCGAATCCCACTTCCAAGTGGGAATTTCTAAGGGTCGTAGTTCACTCACAGGACGTTGATGCTCTGCTTTAACTTTCTGACAAATTAGACACTTATCTACATATTCTGCAACGTCCTTTTTCATATTATTCCACCAAAAATATTGTCTCAAATCTCTGTACATCTTGGTGCCTCCTGGATGCACTGAATAATGAGTATTGTGAGCCTCTTTCAGGATCTGCTTTCTTAATTCCCCATTTTTGGGCACACATAGGCGATTCTGGAACCTTAAAGTCCCATCCTTATGTACTACAAATCCCGGAGACTTCCCTTTCTCTAAATTTTATTTTAGTCTTTGAAGTTCGGGATCACTTTCCTGGTTCAGTCGAATTTCTTCCCCTAAGGAAGGCTGTACAGTGAGTGCTGATAATCGAACCTTCGTTTGTCCATGGGACACCAATTGAATCCCAAAGTCCTCAAGTTCTCTTAGGAGATTGAACTGAGTAATCACCACAGTGTTCAAGCTATGTTGCGCCTTCCTACTTAGAGCATCCGCCACCACATTTGCTTTACCAGGATGATATTGAATCTGTAAATCATAGTCTTTGAGCAACTCAAGCCAACGCCATTGCCTCAAATTGAGCTCCTTCTGGGTGAAGATATACTTTAAATTTTGATGATCAGTATAGATCTTGCACGACACCCCATATAAATAATGTCTCCAAATTTTCAATGCAAAGACCATGGCTGCTAATTCTAAGTCATGGGTAGGGTAGTTTTTCTCATATGGCTTGAGTTGCCTTGAGGCATAAGCTACTACTTTGTCCTCCTGCATCAGTACACACCCCAAACCGTTTTTCGAAGCATCACTATAGACAGTATACTCCTTTCCTTCCATTGGTAATGTTAGGATTGGGGCGGTAGTTAATCGCTGTCTTAGCTCTTGGAAAGCTTTCTCACACCTTTCAGTCCACTCAAACTTATTCACCTTCTTCAGTAAATTGGTCAGTGGTGATGCTATTTTCGAAAAGTCCTTGATGAACCTTCGATAATAACCTGCTAAACCCAGAAAGCTTCTAATCTCAGTGACATTGGTAGGCCTTGGCCATTCTGTGATTGCTTTCACCTTTTGGGGGTCAACTTTAATTCCTTCTTTGGTAATCACATGCCCCAAAAATACCACTTCCTCCAACCAAAATTCACATTTCTTTAATTTGCCATAAAGTTGATGTTCCCTCAAAGTTTGCAATACTATCCGCAATTGATCAGCATGTTCCTCTTTATCCTTAGAATAGATAAGGATATCATCTATGAACACCACTACAAACTTGTCTAAATAGGGTCTGAAAACCCTGTTCATAAGGTCCATGAAGGCTGCAGGAGCATTAGTGAGACCAAAAGGCATCACCGTGAACTCATAGTGACCGTACCTGGTCCTAAACGCTGTCTTAGGAATGTCCTCAGGCTTAATCCTAAGTGGATGGTACCCTGACCTCAAATCAATTTTAGAGAATACTCCTACTTCTTGTAGTTGATCAAACAAATCATCTATTCGTGGCAGAGAATATTTGTTTTTGATGGTAATCTTGTTCAACTCCCTATAATCAATACAGAGTCTTAAGGTTCCATCCTTTTTCTTAACAAACAACACTGGAGCACCCCACGGTGACACACTTGGCCTAATAAAACCCTTTTGTAACAGTTCATCTAGTTGAATCTTTAATTCCTTAAGCTCAGTTGGGGCCATACGATATGGGGCTTTCGAAATAGGTTGGGGCCCAGGAATTAATTCGATTCCAAAATCAATTTCCCTTTGTGGGGGTAGTCCTGGTAACTCCTCAGGAAAAACATCTTCAAATTCACAAACTACAGGTATATTCTCCGTCTTCTCTTTTTTTGTTTGGGAGTCAATAGCATAACACCAATACCCAATACACCCCTGATATAACAGCTTGCTTGCTTTCATAGCGGAAATCAAAGAATAAGTTTTTGCCTCTCTCTGCCCATAAAAACACACTGTTCTCCCTTTGTCATCCTTCAAAATAACCTTAAGATCTTCACAGTCAATTTTGGCTCCATAAGTGTGCAACCAATTCATCCCCAAAATGATATCAAAATCAGACAAGTTAAATTGAATCAAATCCACAGGGAAAGTAGCTTCACCAATGATGATGGGGACAAGTTCAAAAGAGAAGGGGCACTCAATCACAGAATTATTGGGTAGCTTAATTCTATAATTGGTTTCTATCTTTTTGTTCTCCAGACTCAATTGTATAGCAGATCGGGTAGATATAAACGAATGAGTGGCACCCGAATCAAATAATACACAAAATGGCTTTGAATTTAAAAAGAGAGTTCCAGTGACTACTGTACCAGAGGTAGCAGCTTCCTTTTTGTTCATCACAAACGCCCTTCCTGCAACTGCAGGCCTTGCAGGTGGGGGTCCCTGGCGGGGCGGAGCCAAAGGTTTTGCTGCGCCCTTGTCTACAGCTTTCAGTCGGCGGGGGCATGCAGCGATGAGGTGATCAGGACTTCCACACCACATACATTTGTTGGTGCCAACTCGACATTCAGGAGTGGTGTGATTTGTTCTTCCACACTTCGCACAGGGTACGGGTACTGTCGAGCCCACGGGATGGCTCTTAGGGGGAAGAGGAGTAGGCTTTTTCTGGTTCTGATTCACACTTTCACTCGGAGTCCCCCGTTCAAACCCCTTTCTCTTATGGTTGATTGGATTCAGAGCTCTCAACTTCGTCTTCACTCGTTCCACTTCAGCTGCTCGCTCATATAGTTCTTGATAAGTCAAAATTGGTTGCCCCGCTAAGTGATTCCGGATGTAGAAGGCCAAACCTTTCTCGAACCTTCTCATCTTTAACCTTTCAGAGGATACAAATTCAGGGACAAACCTAGATTGTTCTGTGAACTTACTAGCGTATTGCATCACTGACATGCTACTGCTCATTTTCAACTCCATAAATTCCTTTTCTTTTTGCCTTTGCACCACAGCTGGGTAAAATTTCGCCCTCAACTCCACTAAAAATTTACTCCAGGTGAATTTAGGCCCTAGGAGCTTATCCTTCACAGTACTCCACCAAATGTCAGCTTCACCTGACAAATAATACGTCCCAATGTTCATTTTCTTTTCCTCTGGTACCCCAACTACCGTGAAAACTTTCTCCATTCCCCTTATCCATTCCTCTAGCACTATTGGATCATACGATCCATTATAAACTTTAGGGTTGCGCCGTGCTACCCTGTCTGCCAATTTATCCTCTTTAGGAGGGGTTTCAACAGGTACCTGGGGAATTCGCTTCATCAATTCGGCAACTAACGTTGGCCAATAACTCGGATTTCCTAAGTTGCTAGCTAATACAGAGGGCAATGGTGGCGTGTCACCATGTGGTGGTTCCTGGCAGGAGGCTTGATCACCCGATCCCTGGCCTTGTTCCATATTGTCCTCTACTTGAACCTCCATGTTGTTGTGTACTGACTGGGACATTCTGATCATACATTAAATAAAGCAATTCAAACACTGGAACCTCTAGATATATAAGATAAACATGCCCAATAAATACATAAGAGGTGGCTTGAAGATTATATCATAACTTAAAGCATCATCATTTCATTTCAAAACTGCTTACTTACATACATCGTTGATTTATATACACGAGCTACATGAGCAACAAAAGTATATTACACCTAGCTAAGTTCCCTATCACTAAAGACTAAATAACCCCTGGGCACTAAGTCCATCACATAACCAAAAAGAGGTACGGACCCTATCATTACGGTTGGCGAGGATTGAACTAACTATATACAATATCAGATGCCCCACAAAATGTAATTATCCAATCCAGCCAAACCATATCTACACACCGGGCTCAAAATGAAACCACTAGACCAGCCCATAGAACCACCTAACGATCCCTAGATGGATCGTAATCTGGGTCAGACTCATCATCAGGTTCTTCACCTGAATCAAAGCTACTCGTAGATGCCTCTGACTCGGCACTATCGACCTCCTGTTGAACTTGTGGCTCATGCTCCTCCCCTAAGTCTATCATCAACTCATCCGCCTCTTGTTCCCCTTGCTGCCCTATCCCCATCTCATCACTGTCTTGATCCTCTTCGGGATCATCCTCCTTTGGATCGTCCTCCTCTAGATCGTCCTCATTGCCCTGGTGGTCCTCATCCCTAGAGCTAATCACCACAACTTCTGGGGTGCTAGGGATGTCTATTACCACGTAAGCCTCCCCAGGGCTATCAGGCAGCAGTGGGGTGTCTGGTGCGGGCGGAATGGGTGGCTCCTGTGCTGGTGTTGGCGGGGAGGGTGGCCCCTGTGCTGGTAGTGGCGGGAAGGGTGGCCCCTGTGCTGGTACCGGGGCTACAGGTGGAGGATGGACCTGATGTACGGGGAAAACGTGCTGAAGAGTTTCCATAGTAAGTCCCCTCAATTCAAATTCCTCTCTCAATAATAGTTCCGTAGTGAGAGTCATCCACGCCCCCTGGGCCTGAAACCTAGGCCCGTCCAAGCCTGGGTTCCCTGTCATCATAAAGTTCTGATAACGTTGCCTAAACTCTACCCACGGGCCAACCGGGGGTAAGGACCCAAGCAGTTTCTGTGCACGAACGGTAATACTATGGAACTCGGAATAAGGGTCCTGTGCATGGGCTTCCATACTCATGTGCAGCAACGCAATGTGAGCTATCATAGATCCCCCCGGCAGCATATTAACACCATAAGGGTCCATCTATCAAAGAAAACACATATATGAGAGGCCTGCATATCTATAAACAAGAAACATACAAATGAAAGCAACTGGCAGTCTAATATCGTTATTACACTCTTAATATCATTCTAGCAATATACTATAGATAGCCCCCTCACTCCTACCATTCTCACCCTATAGTTTCTAACTCTACAGTCCTCTAGAAAATCTCAACCTGCTCTGATACCAAATCTGTAACACCCCAAGTATACATGATTCATTGCTTGCATTCATCTGCTTAAAGTTATCAATAAGATACAATAATTCAATGAACGGGGTGTTACCGCCGTCCATGAAGGACAAGGCTTCCATTAAACATGAAAACTTGCCCTAACCCAAAGGTTACCCCATAACAGGGTATACACCATCATAAACACCCAAACCATTTAGTTATATACAAAAAGGTTCTAACATCCCAAGGATAACACCAGCTTACATAACTCGGTTTAGAAATACAGTCCCAACATCAAAATACATAAGTTAACTTAAAATACATTAAGCACTCCAAAATACATCACAATATGCCACAATAGCATCTTAGCTCTCTCACACCGTCAACCGCATGAATGGTTCTGTCTCATTTATCACCTCCGGCCTCCCTGCCCGCCTCAGGGCGGTTCACTGAACATTTTTCTAAAACAAAACATAAAAATATTTCGAATTGTGAGCCAAAGCTCAGTACATGCATCCCTGTACTGTTAAAGGTTTATTGAAAAGTAATTTAGGGCCCGCTTGCAATTCATTTTAAGTGAAAACAGGGAATAAGATGCATATAAAACTGCATTGCTAATTATTATCTGTTAGTGCACCCCTTAGTAACTGTTACGATATGTGAATAGGTGTACACCTGCCAAGCCGACCGAGGGACCTGGCCTAAAGCCGCGCGGGTAACTGGAGGGCAAAGCCCTATAACTGATAACTGATGGGGTCACTAATTATGTGATAAAGTACTAATTCAATTGATTCATTGATGTACTTACCAAAACATTACAATTTCGATAAATACGTGTTGATTTCTAAAGATACAGTCAATGAACGTACCTGAAGGTTTTAAAAGCTAATTCACAGAGTAGATAGATGCACTAAAATGGAGAGAATGAGAGCTTAGGCCTTGATTCTGTTCAAAAGATCATTACAGGAACATGAGATCAGAAATGCACTTGTTTTTATAATGAACACTTGTAAATAAAACTAGCATAAAGGATATCCTTAATGAAAAATAGCTTATAAAGAATGTGTACAAACTAGTTTGTGGGTTGATCTAAAATACTGAAGCTAAATAAGACTGAAGCGAAATAAATTATGGAAATGCTGATTTAAGGCATGGAAGCGAGTTTAGAGAGTAAGAGCTTGTGACGAGGGTATGGAAAGAATATAGCAGAACTTATACTCCCGACCTCAAAATGAGACGTAATACACCAATATAAATAGCTTCGGAAGCCCTCTAAAACTTTCATTAAGCACACGAAACATGATTCCCATGACAGGGTTCCTAAAATAGGGCTAGAACATTAACATGTCAGTTTTAAACCCATCCTGTACAGGTTCGGTAAAATGACCATAACGTTCTCCACAGACCTCGGATTGATGCGATTCAAGAACCCTTTTGAAGCTAACACACTGACCCATCTACCCACCAAAAATAAGAATTTTTGGCTGGGCCGATCACTACCAGTTTTATTTCAAAGGTTGTTTTGTTTTTCTGAAAATTCCAACAGCTCTGTTTTAGTGTTTTCCTTCACTTATTACCCCAAACCTCAACTCAAACTCTTTCTTAAGAGTGTAAATACACTTTGGTACGTACCAACATCATACACAAACACCATACATGATTCCTCTTCATATTCATATCAAATAAAACTCCTTTTCTAGTTACATATATACACATACCTCAAATTTACACTTAGTTGATTCAAATCTTGCATTTTGAACAAAGCCATAACTTTAGGTCACTTTGAACTCACTCCCAACTTTTCAAATCACCATAAACAACATGACAACTTCAATATATCTGTTAAGCTAAAAATCATGCATCGTTTTATTAGTTATTTTGATTATATTTTACACATTAATGCATCTAATTTATCTTATTTTATATATTTTTCAGGATGGGCGTTAATAAAATAAAAATGAGAAGACAAGACGTTGAAACTCCAATTTTACACAATTTGCTGAAAAGACGGTCCAATAAATAATTTATGAAAATATTATTTTCATAATTATTATATTGGGCTAAGGTTTCAAGAATTGGAAGGAGACAAGAAGTCTTAAGGAAGAAGAAATCTAAAGAAAAGAGGAAGGAAACCCTCACTTTCCATATAATGATCACCTCCTCACATATATAAACCCATGTCTAACACACATTGACACCACACCACACCCCATCTCATATCATCATCATCATCCCTCTCTCCATAAAACTCCACGGCAGCCATCACCCTTTCCCTACAATCCATCTTCTTCATCCCATCTCCTTCACATGCTCATCTTCTCCACAAAAGGCCACGGCATCCTCTTTCCATCTGGTTTTCCACGCAGCTCTTTCCTCTTTCAATCACACATCCACACCTAACTCTTCCCACCATCTTCTCACACACCACCATCACACCATATATTCCACGCCTCTCCTCATCTTCATACCACCATTAAATAATCTTCCATTCACCTTCACGGCAGCTGGGTTTCATCATCACCATAATATTTTCATCAGCCATCATCATCACCGTGTAGTATTGCTCTTCTAATTTTTATTATTTTTTTTTATTATTTTGCTTAGTTGCAAACATGAATTATTTGGGAGAATGTTGTGATGTTAATTTTAACATGAGTGAGTAATTTTTTGCTTAGTATAATCTTCTTGAAGCCATGCTAAATTAATTATTTTGAAACAAGTTTTGTGCTTTAATGCCTAGTTGATTTATATTCGTGATTCTTTGGCGATTAGCGTTTATCGTTTATGAAAATTGTGTTGAATCGATTAGAATGCATGCTAGTTGATTAAATATAATTTCGATTGATAGTTTAGAAGATTATAATACGTAAAAGTTATAGTCTTTTAAGCCTAGGTATCACCCTAATTAATCATGGATGGCTCAAACCCTTCTCTTTTAATTAGGTAATCGCTTTAGATCTTTGTTAAATCGATTTGCTGGTAAATTGGTTACAAAGTGTTAAATGATGTTTTTCTAATTCTTAATGCTCTAATTTGGTTAAATTTTTGCGCTGGTGTAAAAATTATCAAATTAGTAGGGTTTATATTAGGGCTGGACCTAAGTAAACTAGAATCTAAGGAGAAACGGGGAAGAACCGCTGGTGGATTTCTTCTACAGTTTAACTCATGAATGAAATTAACTTATGTGTTGATGATAAATATTAATTTTCATGGTGGATTGAGATTATACTAAGTATTCTTCATAAATTTGACAACTTTTGATCATTATTTATTTTTTTTAGAGTCAATTTGATTAGTTTGATAAATTTTGTTCTATATTTATTAGTTTCAATATAAATTCAATCGACCCCCCCAAAAGTATAGTCTTTTAGGAGTGTCTAGGTAATTTTAGATAACTTAGATTTTAATTTTTAGGGTAGTTATAATTTTTAGATTGAATTATATTTAGTTTTAGTCTTTCATTAGCGTTTGTTGGAAATACGACTTAAAATAGTTATTTTTGTTCTTCTTTTTTTATTTTTATAAGTTCCTAGGGTTTATAGAGTGTCATAATATGCCCACAATTAAATTCGTGATTTTTGGAATTTATTTGGTAATTTTTCAGAATTATTTTGTGGAAATAATAAGTGCAGATTTTTAGGTGTTTAATTCTGAAATTTCGACTTTTAATATTAAATTACGACTTTTAGATATTGTTGAGTCCATAAAATTTTGTTTTAACATTATAGTAATTTTCTTGATTAGTTTCGTAATTTTATTTTCACAAATTATTTTATTTTTAATTTTAAATTCAATATTCTGCATTGATATTCTGTGATAATTTTCTGTTTTGATTTTTATAAAATAAAGTGGATACAATTTATAGGTTATAAACTCACAGACCTGAATTATAGTATTTTAGGCTACTGTTTGAAATTTTTAATATTTATTTTCTGTTTATTATTTTCTGTTTTGGATTTTAATTAGAATTTCAGTTATTTTTCTGATTTAATTTTAGTAAATTATTTAGGAAAGCTTTTTACTGTTTTATTTCCAGAATATAATCCAAAATATTTAGGAGCATCATTGGGTATTTTTCTAGACTTTTATTTATTAGATTATAATTATCTTAGAATTATTAAGATTAGACTTAATAAATTGGATTAGTAAAATTATTTAGGATTAAACTAGCCTTCTAAAACTATCTTTCCTCGTGGATCGATCCCTACTTTCCTATGCTATAAAAAGTGTTTTAATAACCAAAGTAGTGGTTAAATTTGTAGCCCTCGACAAGCTTTACAAATTTTGGCGCCGTTGCCGGGGAAAGAAAATTAAATTGCTAGTTCATTTCTATTTAATTTTACTCCTTCCTTTGCTTTGTTTTAACTTTAGTATTCTATTTTTGTAGGACTTCTTATAGTGCATGAAATTAAGGAGTGGTAAGGACACTGGGGAGGCTAGGGATCAATCATTGAAAGCTGAAAACAAAGAGAGTTAGCCTGACCCAATAAGTTTTAGGGTTAAAGAGGTAAGTATGTCTACTCTTCGAGAACTTGCTGCTCCTAACTTAGAAACCCAACCAATGTCCATCACTTATGCTGTTTTAGATAAACCTTTGAAATTAAACTCAGGATTTATTAATTTATTACCTAAGTTTCATGGATTAGCTGGAGAGGACCCCTATAGACACATTAGTGAATTCCTTATTACTTGTTCTGCTATGGTGCCTGAAGGAATTCCTGAGGATCAAATTAGACTAAGGGCTTTTCCTTTCTCTTTGCTTGGTAATGCTAAGGACTGGTTATATTATATGCCTGCTGGATCTTTTTCTACATGAACTGCATTGCATAAATCGTTTCTAGAAAAGTTTTTTCCTGCATCCCGTATTGGATCTATTAGGAAAGAAATATGTGAAATCAAACAAATGAATGGGGAAACCTTTTGTGAGTATTGGGAAAGATTTAATAAGTTATGTGCTAGTTGTCCCCAACATCAAATAACTGAACAACTATTGATTCAATATTTTTATGAAGGTTTGCTTCCTATGGATCGTAATATGGTTGATGCCGCTAGTGGGGGGGCTCTGGTTAATAAAACACCAGCTGATGCTAGAAATCTATTTAATTTAATGGCCCAAAATACTCAGCAATTTGGTACTAGGGACTCACAAGTTAAAAGAATAAATGAGATAGGTTCTAGTTCATCCCTAGAGAATCAATTATCTCACATTACTGCTATGTTAAATAAGATTGTTACTGGGGGTATTCAAAAGGCAGTAATATGTGGTATTTGTTGTCTAGAAGGACATTCTACTGATACATGTCCTACTCTACAAGAAGGTAATGTTAATGCCCTTTACTCTAACCAAAATCAAAGGAGGTATGATCCATACTCGAATACTTATAATGAAGGATGGAGGGACCACCCTAACCTTAGGTATGGCCCTAAGCCAAATCCACCTGGTTTTGATCAACCCTCTCGTCAGCCTTCCAGTCAAGATAGGACCAATTTCCTCTTAGAACAAGTCCTTAAAAAAATGGATGATAGGTTCCAGAGTATGGAAACCACCCTTAAGCAAGTTCAAGAGAGACAAACAGCGACTGATACCATAGTTAGCAACTTGCAAGCCCAATTGCAGAATAGGTTACCATCTCAACCTTACCCTAACCCCAAAGAGAATGTTAGTGCCATGACACTTAGAAGTGGGAAAGAGTTAAAGGAACCTATGAAGAAGAGAGAAGTAGAACCTGAGTTAGAAGTGAAAGGGGCTGAACCAGAATTAGATACAGAGTCTAATCAAACTACTAAGGAATTAGGAGAAAAGAAAAGAGAATCTTACAAACCAATCCCACCTTTCCCTAGTAGATTTAGGAGCCCTATGTCTAAGGTTAATGAGGCTAACCAAGAGATTTTAGAGACTTTTAGGAAGGTAGAAATTAATATACCTCTCCTTGATGCCATTAAACAGGTGCCTCGTTATGCTAAGTTCTTAAAAGAACTATGCACTACCAAGAGGAAACTCATTGGTAATGAGAAGATAAGTGTGGGGGAAAATGTGTCTGCTGTGTTTCAAAGAAAACTTCCCCCTAAGTGTCAAGACCCTGGTGTGTTTTCTGTCCCTTGCAAAATAGGAAACCTTTGCTTTGATAAAGCTATGCTTGATTTAGGTGCCTCCATTAATGTTATGCCTAGATCTGTTTATGACAAACTAAATTTAGGCGAATTAAAGAAAACAGGCATAGTAATTCAATTAGCTGATAGGAGCAACACTTATCCTGACGGAGTGTTAGAGGATGGTTTGGTTCAAGTAAATGAACTAGTGTTCCCTGCTGACTTTTATGTAATGAACATGGGTGAAGCATGCCATGATATTCCCATCTTGCTTGGCAGGCCCTTTCTAAAAACTGCTAGGACTAAAATTGACGTGCACGAAGGGACACTAACCATGGAATTTGATGGTGAGGTTATTAAGTTCAATATTTTTGATGCCATGAGATTTCCTTCTGATGTTAACTATCTATATGCACTTGATGTTTTTGATGAGTTATCTCAAGATGTCTATGACTTGTCACATGAGGATGAGCTATTTACTGTGCTTACTAAGAGTCTTGATCATGCTGAGTCCCAGAAAGTGCTATATCCAGTTAATGATAAGTTAGATGAGGTGATGAGTTCCTTGTCTCACTTGAAAGAGCATAATGGTCCTAGCAAACTTGAACTGTCTGAAAAGCATGCTAAGTTACTTCCCTCGAGTATCTCACCCCCTAAACTGGAATTGAAACCCTTACCTGAAAATTTGAAATATGCTTATTTAGGGGACAATGAGACCTTGCCTGTAATTATCTCTAGTGCACTCACCTTAGATCAGGAAGAAAAACTTATTAAACTGCTTAGAGAACATAGCGAAGCTTTAGGGTGGACGCTAGCATATCTCAAAGGCCTTAGCCCTACCTTGTGTTCACATGCTATTACCTTAGAAAAAGATGCTAAGCCTAAGAGAGACCCTCAAAGGAGACTTAATCCACCTATGATGGAGGTAGTCCAAAAAGAGATTCTTAAATGGTTAGATGCTGGGGTGATCTACCCCATTGCTGACTCTGAGTGGGTTAGTCCTATTCATGTGGTTCCTAAAAAGGGGGGGACAACAGTAGTGAAAAACAATGAAGGAGAGTTGATACTTACTAGAGTCCAAAGTGGTTGGAGAGTGTGTATTGACTATAGAAAGCTTAACAAGGCCACTAAGAAGGACCATTTTCCATTGCCTTTTATGGACCAAATGTTAGAGAGACTAGCTGGGAGGTCACATTATTGCTTTTTGGACGGCTATTCAGGTTATATTCAGGTCCCTATAGCTCCTGCCGATCAGGAGAAGACTACCTTTACGTGTCCTTTTGGTACTTATGCTTTTAGACGTATGCCTTTTGGTTTGTGTAATGCACCTGCTACTTTTCAAAGATGTATGATGAGTATCTTTTCTGATTTTATCACCAAGATTATGGAGGTTTTTATGGATGATTTTACTGTACATGGTGATTCGTTTGATGAGTGCTTGCATCATCTTACTCTTGTGCTTAGGCGTTGTATTGAGACCAATTTGGTCTTGAATTTTGAAAAGTGCCATTTCATGGTGGAGCATGGGGTAGTACTGGGACATGTAGTATCATCAAGGGGATTAGAGGTAGATAGAGCTAAAGTTGATATCATCCAGTCTCTACCCTATCCAAAGTGTGTCAAAGATGTGAGATCATTCTTAGGACATGTGGGGTTCTATAGGAGATTCATCAAAGATTTTTCTAAGATTGCTTCTCCTTTATGTACCCTGCTTGCAAAGGATGTCTCTTTTGATTTTAATGAGAATTGTATGAGGGCTTTTGATGAATTGAAAGTAACATTGACTTCTCCTCCTATTATGCAACCCCCAAACTGGGCCTTACCTTTTGAGTTAATGTGTGATGCTAGTGATAAGGCAGTGGGGGCAGTTTTAGGTCAAAGAGTTGGAAAGGTACCTCATGTAATATATTATGCTTCTAGAACTCTTGACCCTGCACAGTGTAATTACACCACTACAGAAAAGTAGATGTATGCTGTCGTTTTTGCGCTTGAAAAGTTCCGTCCTTATTTGTTGGGTGTTAAAGTTACTGTTTATTCTGATCACTCTGCTCTCAAACACTTATTGGAAAAGAAAGATTCAAAGCCCAGGTTAATTAGATGGATGTTATTGTTGCAAGAATTTCAACTAGAAATTAGAGATAAGCCTGGAACTAAGAATTTAGTTGCTGACCATCTGAGTAGATTAGAAACAGGAGAGAGTGGTAGCCCTTTTACTGATTGTTTTCCTGATGAGACTCTATATGCTATGACGAGTAGATTGCCTTGGTATGCTGATATTGTAAATTATATAGTCACCAAAACTTTTCCCATTGAATTGACCAGAGCTGAAAGAGAGAAAATAAGAGCTCAATCTAAATATTATGTTTGGGATGAGCCATATTTATGGAAGTTTTGTGGTGACCAGATTATAAGGCGATGTGTAGATGATAGTGAAATTCATTCTATTCTAACCTTCTGTCATTCTTCAGAAAGTGGGGGACATTTTGGACCTAAAAGAACATCACATAAAGTGCTTGAATGTGGTTTTTATTGGCCCACTATTTCTAGTGATACTTATGAATTCTGTAAAAGATGTGAAGTGTGCCAAAAGACTGGAAACTTATCAAGGAGGAATCAAATGCCTTTATGTAATATGTATGTTTGTGAAATTTTTGATATATGGGGCATTGATTTCATGGGACCCTTTCCCCCTTCTTTTGGATATACTTATATTCTTGTGATTGTTGATTATGTATCCAAATGGGTAGAAGCTGTGGCCACTAGGACTGATGATGCTAAGACTGTGGTGAAATATGTTAAATCTCTAATTCTGCATTGGTATGGTGTGCCAAGAGCAATCATCAGTGATAGGGGGACTCATTTTTGTAACAGAACTCTAGGTGCCTTACTAGCTAAATATCATATAACTCATAAGGTATCTACTAGTTATCATCCCCAAACTAATGGCCAAGCTGAAATTTCTAATAAAGAGATTAAGGGCATCCTTGAAAAAGTAGTTAAGCCAGATAAGAAGGATTGGAGCCTTAGGTTAGAGGAGGCTCTTTGGGCTTACAGGACTGCATATAAGGCTCCAATTGGTATGTCACCTTACAGACTAGTCTTTGGAAAACCGTGTCACCTCCCTGTAGAAATTGAGCATAAATCATATTGGGCTGTAAAGCAATGCAATCTTGATTATCAGTTAGCAGGGAAAGAGCGTAAACTGCAATTGCAAGAACTAGAAGAGATACGCTTAGAAGCGTATGACAATTCAGTCATCTATAAGGGTAAGGCCAAAGCATTTCGCGATGCCAAACTTATTAGGAAAGAATTTCAAATAGGTGAGAAAGTGCTGTTATTCAATTCTAAATTTAGACTTTTTCCTGGTAAGTTAAACTCTAGGTGGTTAGGACCTTTTGAAGTAGTAAAGACTTATCCCCATGGTGCTGTAAAGATTAAATCTTTTGCTACTAACAAGATTTTCAAAGTGAATGGTCACAGGCTAAAGCATTTCTATGACGGAGACCAGGTATGTTTAATAGAAGAGATCCGACTTGAGGATCCATGAGCTTCATGGCGTCAAGCCAAAGACGGTAAACAAAGGCGCTGGTTGGGAGGCAACCCAACGTTTTCAGGGAAGTTCCTATTTACTTTTGCTTTTGTTCTCATTAATTCTATCTTTTTGCATGCATTAGGGGCAATGCATGAATTAAGTGTGGGGGGGTGCACCCTGCATTTAATTCCTGCAGTTTTTATTCTTGAAGAAAAAAAAAATTTTTTTTCTTATAAACAATGCATGATATGAGTTTATGCTAGACTTTCTTGTTTAGAAAAATTTGGTTTTATTAGCTATTTTGTAGTTTATTCTTTTATAAGTGAAGACTTCTAAACATGATAATTATCCGCGAGAGAAGTTTGAATTGATCCTCATACATCTTTTTAATGAGTAACTCTCTTGATTATCCATCTTATTTGGTCGTGTAATATATCCAACTCAAAGGCAATAAAATAACCACCCATTTCCTAGACTATTGAATTAGTTGAATAACTCATTAAAATTGTGATTTTACTTTTCATCCATGAAAGAAATAAAAGAGAAAAGAGAATCAAAGTTGGGAATGACAAGTACCCCTTTGAGGCATGCACTACTGGGTGTTACCCTTTGAGGCAATACTGCCACTGGAAAGCTTGCTTCCCATACTAGTAAGCTAATAAAATGAAGAAATAATAAGATGAGAATGAATTATTTGCTCCAGCACCTCTATTCGGGTGAGCGAGAGACAGGGAGTGTTTAAATTCTAAGACCCTATATGGGCCTCGAATATGTGCGCAAGTGGAGTTTGAACAAAGAAGAAGAGTAAAATAAATACAAGACAAGTTTAGGATCAAATTTAATGAAGTTATTCTACCTAGTTCAATTGTCTCTATAGCCAGACCATACCCAAATTTTTCCACCTTAAATTCTTTCTCGACCTCTTGATTGGTGTGTGCATAATCAAAAAGAGATGGATAATTATTGATCTTGTTACTTCATTATGAAAATATTGTGAGGCTGATGAATAAACTCTCTAAGGATAGTTGGATGTTTAGCATGTATTCACTTATTAAAGGAAAAACTAATTAATTCAGTAAAACGGTTTTTCTAAAGCAAGCCAAAGCCAGTAGGAACATCATAGTATGCATGACTTTATAAGAAAGGAAGAAGGTAAGTTTTTAGATCGAGTCTAAGATTTCTTTGCACGAGGACGTCCAAAGTCTAAGTGTGGGGGAATTTGTTAAGCTAAAAATCATGCATCGTTTTATTAGTTATTTTGATTATATTTTACACATTAATGCATCTAATTTATCTTATTTTATATATTTTTCAGGATGGGCGTTAATAAAATAAAAATGAGAAGACATGACGTTGAAACTCCAATTTTACACAATTTGCTGAAAAGACGGTCCAATAAATAATTTATGGAAAATATTATTTTCATAATTATTATATTGGGCTAAGGTTTCAAGAATTGGAAGGAGACAAGAAGTCTTAAGGAAGAAGAAATCTAAAGAAAAGAGGAAGGAAACCCTCACTTTCCATATAATGATCACCTCCTCACATATATAAACCCATGTCTAACACACATTGACACCACACCACACCCCATCTCATATCATCATCATCATCCCTCTCTCCATAAAACTCCACGGCAGCCATCACCCTTTCCCTACAATCCATCTTCTTCATCCCATCTCCTTCACATGCTCATCTTCTCCACAAAAGGCCACGGCATCCTCTTTCCATCTGGTTTTCCACGCAGCTCTTTCCTCTTTCAATCACACATCCACACCTAACTCTTCCCACCATCTTCTCACACACCACCATCACACCATATATTCCACGCCTCTCCTCATCTTCATACCACCATTAAATAATCTTCCATTCACCTTCACGGCAGCTGGGTTTCATCATCACCATAATATTTTCATCAGCCATCATCATCACCGTGTAGTATTGCTCTTCTAATTTTTATTATTTTTTTAATTATTTTGCTTAGTTGCAAACATGAATTATTTGGGAGAATGTTGTGATGTTAATTTTAACATGAGTGAGTAATTTTTTGCTTAGTATAATCTTCTTGAAGCCATGCTAAATTAATTATTTTGAAACAAGTTTTGTGCTTTAATGCCTAGTTGATTTATATTCGTGATTCTTTGGCGATTAGCGCTTATCGTTTATGAAAATTGTGTTGAATCGATTAGAATGCATGCTAGTTGATTAAATATAATTTCGATTGATAGTTTAGAAGATTATAATACGTAAAAGTTATAGTCTTTTAAGCCTAGGTATCACCCTAATTAATCATGGATGGCTCAAACCCTTCTCTTTTAATTAGGTAATCGCTTTAGATCTTTGTTAAATCGATTTGCTGGTAAATTGGTTACAAAGTGTTAAATGATGTTTTTCTAATTCTTAATGCTCTAATTTGGTTAAATTTTTGCGCTGGTGTAAAAATTATCAAATTAGTAGGGTTTATATTAGGGCTGGACCTAAGTAAACTAGAATCTAAGGAGAAACGGGGAAGAACCGCTGGTGGATTTCTTCTACAGTTTAACTCATGAATGAAATTAACTTATGTGTTGATGATAAATATTAATTTGCATGGTGGATTGAGATTATACTAAGTATTCTTCATAAATTTGACAACTTTTGATCATTATTTATTTTTTTTAGAGTCAATTTGATTAGTTTGATAAATTTTGTTCTATATTTATTACTTTCAATATAAATTCAATCGATCCCCCCCAAAAGTATAGTCTTTTAGGAGTGTCTAGGTAATTTTAGATAACTTAGATTTTAATTTTTAGGGTAGTTATAATTTTTAGATTGAATTATATTTAGTTTTAGTCTTTCATTAGCGTTTGTTGGAAATACGACTAAAAATAGTTATTTTTGTTCTTTTTTTTGATTTTTATAAGTTCCTAGGGTTTATAGAGTGTCATAATATGCCCATAATTAAATTCGTGATTTTTGGAATTTATTTGGTAATTTTTCAGAATTATTTTGTGGAAATAATAAGTGCAGATTTTTAGGTGTTTAATTCTGAAATTTCGACTTTTAATATTAAATTACGACTTTTAGATATTGTTGAGTCCAGAAAATTGTGTTTTAGCATTATAGTAATTTTCTTGATTAGTTTCGTAATTTTATTTTCACAAATTATTTTATTTTTAATTTTAAATTCAATATTCTGCATTGATATTCTGTGATAATTTTCTGTTTTGATTTTTATAAAATAAAGTGGATACAATTTATAGGTTATAAACTCACAGACCTGAATTATAGTATTTTAGGCTACTGTTTGAAATTTTTAATATTTATTTTCTGTTTATTATTTTCTGTTTTGGATTTTAATTAGAATTTCAGTTATTTTTCTGATTTAATTTTAGTAAATTATTTAGGAAAGCTTTTTACTGTTTTCTTTCCAGAATATAATCCAAAATATTTAGGAGCATCATTGGGTATTTTTCTAGACTTTTATTTATTAGATTATAATTATCTTAGAATTATTAAGATTAGACTTAATAAATTGGATTAGTAAAATTATTTAGGATTAAGCTAGCCTTCTAAAACTATCTTTCCTCATGGATCGATCCCTACTTTCCTATGCTATAAAAAGTGTTTTAATAACCAAAGTAGTGGTTAAATTTGTAGCCCTCGACAAGCTTTACAATATCAAGAGATAAACAAAAATAAGGATAGATCAATCAGTAAACAACACTTGAACAAGAAGCTTGCATGATTAAGATGAAACCCTAACCCTAACCTCATCTAATTTCAGCTCCAACATAATCCATCAACTAGATGATTCTTAATACCATAAAAACCAACATAATCCATCACTAAAACAACCAAAATAAGAAACAAAACCAACAAGATCAAGAATCAAAAACAAAAATCAGCATAAGGGTGAAAAGAACACTCACTTTGAGGTTGAAAAAGTGGTAGAAATGATGCTTGATGCCTATGGAAGTGAAAGAGGTGTTTGGGGGTGGTGAGGGGGGATGTTTTGTGGGTTTTTTGGTGGTTGAAAATGGTGATGGTGCTGCTGTGTAGCTGCTAGCCGAGTTCAAGAGAGAAGGAGGAGAGAAATAGGAGAGAGAAAGTGTCTTGAAATTTACTTGGTGTAAAATGAAATAAAAATGAAAATTTACAATTTATATTTAGATTTACTTGGCTGCAAATAAAAGTAGAAAAGTCAAAAATATCAAGCTTGATTAAGGCTTAATTAAGAGGGTTTAGCTAAACAAATACAGATCAAGTCTTGCTGCGTTGTAAACGGCCCTAAACGGGCTCAGGTTTAGAGAAAGAACTGAAACCGAGTGCGTTTGCAAATTTTTTTTTTTTTTTCAAAGTTTGAGATTAAATGATTTTAGTGTCATGAAAAAGAATTAAGTCGTTAAATTCGTAAAATATCAAGGCCTAAATCGATTTAATACAAAACCCATGAATTGCAAAGTGAGGGCCTAGTTAGAACTGTCCAAATGGGAATAACAAAAAGAGATGATGTAAATGAAATGAAATTAATCCTTTGGATTAATGAAATCAAATGAATAACATAATTTAGGGTTGGACTATTACAGTTAGGACTATTTCAATGTTCACTATTCAATAAGCCATGTTCAGTGTTCATAAGTATCTGCTAGCAGAATTTATTATGGGCCCTTCCTGTTAAATGAGAATTCACAGTTCAATGTAATTGCCATGGCTGCTATTTATAGATATAGGGTCCTAATTGAGGTCGAAGAAGTAATTATTAACTATTTATTTTGTACAATATTTCGTAAAGGGCATTTGCAAACATTGTTTTGATGTTGTGCACGCTCTTACTGACTTCTGTAAAAGCCCATTTAACTGTGCAAGGATAACGTATTGAGCAGTTGCTCATTTTCTATGGTTTTGTGTTTCAATTTGTTTTAGGAAGGAGAAACAACCTGAGAACAGGCGGGAACCCACGGAAGAGTTTAAGGGCCTAGGAGACATGGGCCAGGGCAGCTGATGTTATTCTCTAATTTACTTAGTTTTGCGGATGTAGTTTTGCTTTTAAGTTGCTAATGAATGTTGCACTGATTGTAAATTCATTTTGGACTAAGTTCTATCATATGATGTAGCTTGTAAAATCTTGGAGGCAAGTTAAACTCGAGTTGTTGTATAATATACCCTGGGATTGCCATTCAGCCGCTTATGGTTCTCATGCATAGCCTTGTCCCTAAGGATGGCGGTAACACCCTAGCTGCATAACGCTTTCCGCTGGCTTTAATACTTATTAGAGAGGGTAATTAAAGGTTAAGCAGGCTGGGGTCTTACAATCCCTAGCAAATTAGGCTCAAAATAAGGGCCTTCCTTATATTTAGAGCCTTTAAACTTGGAGCTTCTATTTCTTGATGATAACATTGGTTCATCGTAGTTAGGCCATCTCCCATGGTAGACAATTGTAAGCTCTATATCATGAGCTTGTGAGCTTGTGTTGTCAATTCTTCGAAAGTTTTGGGAGTGTTCACTCGTAAGGCAAAAAGTATATCCCAATCCATCCCTTTGGCACGCATCTGAACATCAAAAGACTCAAATAAGTGATCTTTACACTTCAAAGAGAGAACATGCCAACAATTAATGTAATCAATTATCAATTCATCATTTTATTGCCTACTACTGGTCAATTATGCTACGTTGACTATGCGATGCATGTTATAGAACAAATAAGAGCTCAATTTCCATTTGCTCCTAGCTATCAATGATCTAAAAGTAAGGTTTGTATACCAATTGAATGCAATACCTTTAAGAGATTGCATAAATTGCTCCACAAAGAGGTCTCCTTCTGTCTCAGCATTATTACAAGGTTTGATGAGGCGAACGAAGGTGCTGCTTGGGGTTTCGATTTCCTTCAAATTACCGGAAGTTAGGAGACTGATAGCCATGGGGCATATAAAGTGCATCGATCCTCTTTGTATAAGGTTTCGTATATAAGTTATTTTTCTAAGAATCTCCTCCCAAGTGGGCCTTCACTGCATCAACTATTTGGTTTTGAATTTGCTCAACTAAGATTAACCTTAAGGATGAATCAGTCTATTGTTTGCCTCCATGATCAAACTCTTGACTGTGATTAGACTCTTTGTCAGAATCTTCACCACCTAAACCTTTATTGGAGGCTTCAGATGGCCACTTCCCTAATTTCTTTGTCAAATCACTAATCTGTTTATTTTGACGCTTGACTTGAGCTTTCTTTTCTGCATTTTCCTTTGAGAGTCTATCTAGCGTGGCCTTTATGTCTGCTAATTGTTCCTCTAAATTAGCAGCCCCTATTACCATAACTAGCATGATGACAATGTTGGAAGATTTAATTTCTGATTGAGAGAAACTCAAATCCTTTGAGATGTTGAAGAAGTATCATTACCATCATAGTCATCATCTTATATACCGAAAGGCTGAAAAACAAGATTAGTGTACGCTTGAAATTCATCCATTCTAAGAGGTAGAGTCTTCCTCGTATTGAAGACATCAGAAGATTTTAGCTTCAAATTAGGAAGATAAGTAGTTTGATTGACTCCATCAGTAGGTAATGCGGAGCCAGAGTTTTAAGTTTTATTTGATTGCAAAGTTGGGGTCCCGAATTGTTGCTTTAGAGTGATGGAGCCACCAGCTTTGATCGTGCTCTGATTGACATATGCAATGGTAGCCTTTGCAAAATTTTGAGATGCTGATCCAATAGTCTCTTTCTCTAAAGGTTGAAGGATAACATTCTTAGGAGCTATGTCTTCTTCAAAAGAGTGTAGAACTGGTTTGCTTGAAGAAAGAGATAAGAGTCAGAGACTGTGCCACCAGGCATGTCAAAAATTTGTAAACATCAATTTCGAGCCTAAAATAAATAAGACAAAACTTAAGTAATAAATTTAATTTTTACATTGATACAGTATGCGTGGGTGCAATCTTTAAATTGAATACAATTAAATAATCTTTTTGATTTGATCTCCTAGTGACTTAAGTGTTCTGAGGGTGTGATCCTTGATCTCGGTTAATGTAGAATCAACTAAAGAACTCTGAAATAGTTCTTGATTTTGATTTACGAATGGTCCTCAATCTGAAATTCTGGTCCTTCTCACTTGCAAGTTTGATATAAGAGCAAGGTTGTTTGAAGCTTGCAAGCTTGGGCCCTTCTCGCTTGGTAGCTGGATATTGCTTGTAGTCCAAGCTTCTGAATTCTGCAAATGCTGAGCATCAAATTAATTTATATGAGGGCGAGATTGTTCGATCTCAATCGATAAAAATGATGAAGAACACTAAAGTAGTCCTTAATTTGAAATAGCAGGAGATATTAAACTAGCTGACTTTGGTCCTCAATGCTTGGTAGCTAGCGGTAGTTATAGTTCAAGCTCAGCTTAAAGAGGATGCTGAATGCTGAGCCCTTTAAGAATGAAGGGGAGGGCCCTTATTTATAGGCTCTAAGAACAAGGTTTGAGTTGGCATTGAGCCTTGGCCTATAGTTTAGTAATTATCTCCTAAAAGAAAATAATAACTATATATCACATCATTAACGAGAAGAGTCAATTTCTGATTGGATAGAATTTCATTCCATTTAAATTTGGCTTACTGGACATGCCAAAGTCAATTTGACAAGTGGCAATTCATGAATTATCGAGTAAAAGTCCTTTATTTTACGTGTGGCATCATATGATTTGCCATCAAATTTTTGCCTCCTACATGTGGCTTGCTGAACCCCCTTTTGTAATGGCCCGAATCTAAACCTTGCTAATTATTTCGATTAATCCTCATTTAAACTAATCAAGTTGAGCATCGAATTTCGGCTAAGCATCTGTATAGGTAACGCCTCTAACTTCTCAATTACCGAGTTATCTTAATCTCTTAGTTTTTATTTATAATTGCAGTGGAAACCATTGATTGGAGGCGTTACCATCGTCTAGAGTTGGACAAGGCTACCATAAGCTACATTATTTCCTGTATCATTTTCACAATCAAAAGTTCACTGAAATTTAAGGATAAGAAAGTACATGCACCACACTATTTAGTTATGTAGTACAAATCGCAACTTGCTTAGAGATTCTTAATTACACCAGTAACCATTGTCCAAAAGCTTGTACAAGTGACATATCTCTAGGAGTGCTAGCCTGATAGTTACTGTAAGCGCTTAGCTAGCTAACCTTTGGCAAAATATTGCAAACCCTCATCTATTTCTTGCTATGTTTTGGCTTGCTAGAAGGAGGGTTGTTCAGTGATCCCTTACCTAAAACATAAAACATAAAACGTTCGAATGATGAGCCTAAGCTTTGCACATATATCCCTATGCTATAAAATAAACCTTGTGTTCAACTCAGTTGGGCACTTGCATTTCAAAACATTTTAGTTTGAAAGCAAGAGAGAGAATGTTAGTAAAACTGCTTTGCAATTATTATCTAGAAGTGGAACCCTTGTTGATTTCTGAAGTAATTATTGAGATACGTGAACACCTCCTAGGTTGATCGAGAAGCTTGACTTACAACCGCGTGGGTAAACTGAAGGGTGTAGGCCCTGCTACTTGATAACTAATAGGGTCACTTGTTTAGGTGATAAAACATTGTTTCGAAATAATTCATGACTTGGATATTACCTAAACTTTATATACTTGATAAACATATAAGTTTTCAAAGGGCACAGGTAATAAACATACCTGGTTTTGAAAATCTTTCTCCTTTTCAATAAAAGACATTCATTATAGCTTGACATGACAGAAGCGGCCTTGTTTCTGCTCCAAATGTATAACTTTATAGTTAGCGTGAGTTTAGATAATTTATTAAATTTTATGGCTTAATATGTAATTCAAAATTTCTTTAGCTCTTCTTTTAATCACTAATATAGCCATCATTATTTTCTTAATGTGATTATATTTCTCTTTGTTTTTGCTCTTTCTTTTGATGTTGTTGATGCTTGTGTCATTCATGTTATAATGGTGTAATAACATAACTGCCTCATTTTTATTAACTTTGACATTTTTATCACTATCGCCGTGATGATTGTAGTTGTTACGGTTATTTTTATTATCATTGCAAACTTTATCCTTATCGTGGTTGCCTTTATAAAGATTGTCATTCTTACTGTTATCATTATTATTAGAAGCTTGCTAATACTATTGTCACGTTTATCGGTATTAACGTTATTATTATGATTCTTGTTATGTTTGTCATTAACTTGGTTGTTGTTATTATTATTATTCTCATTATTATTATCATCATCATCATCATCATCATCATCATTATTATTAGTCGCATTATTGCTAGCTATCATGGTGATTTAGAGATTAATCATTTATAATTAGGCTTATATCTTATGACAAGTACATGGCTCCAGTCCAATTGAAGGATACACGTTTCATTCTTCCTCGCTGGTCCAAAACGTGTAGATTGTTATTAGCTCTTCCATAATCAATTAGTGCATCATTTAATCAAAATGCAAAATTTAAACTTCGCGAATGCTTTAGTTGCACCACAACTAGTACAAAAGTTACCTATTTAACTCATTTAGATCCTCAAAATTAACTCCAGAATGGCATTAAAAGGATCCATTCTAAGTACCTCTAAAAACCCTATGTTCCTCCATCCTTCCTTTTCATCTTTAACTCCAAAATCACCTTCATGATCACTAGTCCAAAACACCCCTTTTTAGCATTCTAATCTTGTAAGCTATCCAAACCTCAAACTAATTTAATAAATTTCGAAATCTCCAAGTTAATATGCCTTCCCTTCTTTCCTTCTCCTCCACCAACCTCACTTGGCATCCATGTTCATGGCGCAAACGCACACAACATCATACACACATATATTCCGGTAATTTCATTTAATTATCATTAAAACCCAATTAAACAACATCTATTACAAAAACTAATCCATAAAAATAACAAAAGTGAATTTAAGGGGGTAGGGTTTTCACCTTCATACCTACTTGAACACACAAAGAGAGATGAAGAGAGGGGGCTGGCGGCAATCGGTGTCCAGCAGCGGCGGTGGCCAAGATGGTGGCTGACTGGCGGCTGGCTGTGAGCGTTGGCAGCGAGAGGAGGAATAATAGAGAGGGAGGTCTAGTGGTAACAAGGGGTTTGTGGGTTGTAGGGAATAGGGGGTTTTGGGTTGTATTTTTGATTTTTGATTTTTCCTTAATAAATTGCAAATTTATGAATTATCTAGATTTTTCAAATTTCTTTTGGTCTTTATAAGCTTTTTTTCCTCCTTTTTTTTAAACTAGTGAATTTTGGGCTAAAAGTTTAGACTAATATATTTTTCGGCTAATGCTGGAGTTCTCTCAATGTACCTAGGAAAATTATAAATTTTACTCATTTCTATTGATTTATTCTTTGCATTTTATTTTATGCATTTCATATATTTTTATTATGATTTTATTGTTGTAGATATGTTTTTAAGAATTATCCATTTTTATCATTCAACTAATTTTATTTAGCTATCATTTAAGTATTTATTTGTAACTCTAAATGATTTACTCTGGAGCAGAATGGAATTTCGTTCTGAGGGCACTCTACCTATTCATTCTGCAGTTACACAAATAAATATATATAAAATGCTAAAATGAAATGTGACGTCCAACTTAATTAAATTTTAATTAAGATAATTTTGGGTAATTAGCATGATTTTAGGTTCGGGCCATTACAGTGTAGTTTATGTAATTGCTGGTTGAGAGAACGAGGTGGTCTAGAAAGGAAATTTAATCATATTTTGTATTAATTCAATCAGATGTTATAAATAAATACATGAATAAAACAAATTAGCTCATCCGTAAAAATACATAGTCATGGAATACATAAATACAACTTCTCTCATCTATATCTCACAAATAAAACCATAATAATAATGTATAGAATAAATAAATAAAATGCAATGAAAAATTAATTAAGATAGGTAAAGTTTATAACTTTTATAAATATACCATGAAAATCCTTTAATAGTCCAAAAATACTACCCAAATTTTGGCCAAAATATTCACTAGGTTTAAGGGGGAAAAAAATAGAAAAGAGAAAAGGGTATAGAGAAAAAAATGAGAGAAACCTAGAACAAAAATCATGAAAATTTATAAAAATTACAAAACAAAAAAAATTAAGAAAAATAACCCAAACCCCCCTTCCTCTGTTTCCCGTCAGACCCCGTGACACCCCTGCAACTGACTCGGCCCCTTTCCCTACTTCCTCTCGTTGCCGGATGCTTGCTACAGGTGCCAGTTGAACCTAGCTGCTGCGCCACCTCCTCTCTTCTTCTTAACTTTATTTCGTTGAGGTTGGAAGGTGAAACCCTAACTCCCTATTAATCATTTCTACCATTTTTGTTGGCAAATGTTTTGTTTAGGCCATATAGTGTAAATTTGTGAGTCTTTGGAGTTTTGATGATAAGTTTGAACTTGGAGATGCGTAGGAGTTTATGGTTGGATATGGTGAGTTGGGATTTGGTGATTGGAAATGAGTTTGTATTTGTTTTCATTTGGTTTTGTGAAATTTTGATAAGTTTAGTGATAATTGAATGGAAATTAGTACGGTATAGGTGTGTATTGTATTGTGCGATGTTGCTATGAAAAGAAGTGCTTGAACTTGATGTTGAAGATAGGAGTAAAGGAGGGAAAAGGGTCAATTTAGCGGTTTGAAATATATTAGAATTATCATGAGTTTGTGGCTTAGCTTCGAATAGTAGATGGCATTTAGTGGAAATTTTGGCAAATGATAATGATTATTAGTGTTGTATAGCTAGAGGTTGAAGATGTGTGAGTGAAGGAGGGAAATGTTAATTGGTGGATTTTTAAAAATTAATTGCTTAATTAAGCCCTTAGATTAATTTGAGGGTTGAAGTTTGTCTTTGTGTCAAAATTGAATAAATCTAATAATGTAACTTGAGTGTTGATGTCGTCTAATTGAGGTGAGCTTAATTCTTATACCTTGATCAAGTAATGAGTGTAAGGAACTAGGGATGTGTTAATGACCATTTAAGTGTTTTGGGACTCATAAAGATGAAGAAAATACATACCATTCGATTTAGCCATGCATTTACTTGACATCAAAAATAAGTTTAGAACTGTAACGGGTTAACTAAAATCATATTGCTGGATAAATTGTTAAACTAGCAATGACGTTACTTCTAATAACAATTATAATAACAACGGAAATGAGATAGTAATAACAATGATAATGATGATGATAATAATGATGATAATATAATAGTAGTAGTATTAATAATAATGATAATAATAATAATAATGATATTAGTAATGATAATAGCAATAACGATAATAAGGATGACAATAGTAGCAATAATCAAAATGATGATAACGATAATAGAGTTGACATTAATAATAATGACATGAACAATATTACATAACAACTATAGCATTAATACCACGAATGAAAAGGGCAATGATAATGTTGAAAGAAAGAATAAAACAAGGGGAATTAATTTATGTTTAAATAAGTAATGGTGGATGTGTCAATCGCTAAAAGAAGAACCGAAGGAATTTCAAATTACCTAGTAAGCTTGAACATTTAATAAAATTATCTAGACCTATACTAACTATAGAACTATATATTTGGAGTAGAAGCAAGACCATTACTGTCCTTTCAAGCCATAAACATACATTTTGCAAAAGGGAGAGAGAAATTTCCCCCTAAAAAAAATCTCAGGTACATTTATTGTTTGTGCTCTTCGAAAATTCACATATTTCTCAAATTATATAAATTTCATACAATATCCATATAATGAATAAGTTTGAAATAATGTTTTGTCACCTAATTAGGTGGCACTATCAGTCCTCAAGCATGAAGGCTTATGTCCCTCAGTTAACTCGCGCGGCTTTAGCTCAAGCTTCCCAATTAGAATGGGAAGTGTGCTACTATCTCAATGATCATTTTAGACATCAACATGGGTCCACTTCTTGATAATAACCGACAAAACAGTTTTACTCACATTATCTCTCCCTCACTTGTCTTTGAACTAAAATGATTTGAAAAGCGGGCGCATAACTATTTGGAGTACAAGGTCTATTTCACAACAAAGGGATATACATGCTGGGTTTCAGCTCATTTTTTGGAATATTTTTGTGTTTTCTATTTCAAGCAAGAGATCAGGAAATAGTTCTCCTCTTAGCAAGCCAGAGGGTGGCAAGAAGTAGAAGAGAACCTTGATACTTTTACTAATAGCTAGCTATGTAGAAACTCACAGTGTTTTCCAGACTAGTAGGAGGCCTTGAAGTCATTAAGAAGACATGTTGCTTGTATGATCTTTTGGATGAGTTTGTTTAATGTAGGGTTCCGAGAAGCCCTAACTAAGTTGTAATTTATATTGTGAACTGAATAGCTTTATGAATGTACTTCCTTATTACTAATGTTTGTAGACTTAGGGAATGCAAGAGCAATTCAAAGTAGGTGCACAGTTCCCAGGAAGCCTTGTCTGTTTCAGGATAGCGGTAATGCCTTCAATCGAAGGACTTTAGCTGTAATTATAAATAACAAGCTATTAAATTAATATAATTAGGGATTGGGGGCATTACACTTTTTCACTCTACATAGGGGCGTTACACTTTTTCACCCTACATAGTACTCTCCTCAGCACCCCTCTTAGCAGAGAGCTTGATTTTCCTCTAATTGACGTAGAACGACGTTAATATTGACTAGAGTAACTAAGTTCCATTTCCAAACACCTAAACTTGATTTTCAAATTCTTAATCTCATCTAACAGCTCACCATTACAAACAAGAACACAGCCACAACTGCTCAATGATTTAAGATTCTCTACAACATTGAAAATTCAAACAATTAAACATATAAAGTAACATTATGCAGTTAGATGATTTGAGCAATTAAGCAATTAATTTGGTTAGACAATTCGAGCTCTAAATCCAAGAATTTAAAGTACTAAAAGAACCTTAGGGTTGAGAAGAGAAAATAATTGTCGCGAACCTTATAAGATGGTGGGCACTCATCGGCGAATGACGAGGCACGGAGGGCACTGTAGCAAGAGCAGTTGACAGAGAAACGTGATTAGAATGGGATTAGGGTTTAATGTTTGATTCTTTGAACTTGAAACTTTGAGTGAGAGAGCAAACACAAAAAAGCACACATGCCATGTACGTGAGTGCGTGACTGTTGAAAGGGAGGTGAGGAGAATAAGAAAGGGATCAAAATAGGGTAAAAAATCACACAGTAGTCAGTCTCCCGTGGGACCATCTTATGGCTCAATGCTCATAAAATGGACCCATGTGGAACATGCACAAGATTACGTGCATTACCTAGTGCCTTTACTCTATTTTCTCACGGTAACGAAATGCATTGACAGCGCAAGCTGAACATCCGACCATGTGGATTCATGCATATGAACGTGCTATATATCTAGTCTAGGACACATTATTGCCGTTATTTTCTTTTATTTATTCCCTATTTACGTGCTTAAATGAGCACTACTTTCACTTGCCATTGCTGCACAATGAGCACTCGAATATTTCCACCCCATTTGATGTTTTAATATATTTTTTATTACTTAATTTTTTGGGTCTCTCCCATTCTTTAGGTATTGATGAGATCATTTTACGCAGGGGCGGAGCTAGAAATTTCTATTAGGGGGGTTCGGTCACTTTTATGTTCTTTATATTGTCTCGGAAAAAGGCTTTCTGTTGTTACATATTTAATTTTAATGGGTGTTTGCTACTTTAGTTGATGAAGCTCAAATGGTTCGCTATAAATTCACTTGAAAGTCCCTTATAGAATGCCTTTTCAACTTTATATACACAAAATGGTGTATATGTGTGTATGGGTGCGTGCACTTGATTAGATTTTTTAACACAAAAGATCAAAGGGAAGTAAAATGAAATGATATTTAGACATATATTGTAAATGAAGAGAAAATTATATACCTTTTATTGCCAAAAAGAAATGAAAAAAGGCACAAGCGAAAAAAAATCAAAGATGATATTAAATGAAAATAATGAGAAGGTTTTTTATGAAAAGAAGCATACAAGCTAAGGAAAAGTTGGCAAAAGTAGTTTTCGAGTTTGAATGGTTAATTAAAATCAAAATAGAAATGATATTTTGAAGAATTATAAACAAAAAAGAATTAAAAGGAACGACATAGACAAGAAATCATTTTTGAACTAATTAATAGGAACATGAAAGTAAACAAAAATGACGAACAAGACTAATCAAAGATAATATAACATGAAACTAATAAGACGATATGTATCGTTAAAATGAAATATGCAAGCAATTAGACGATCGAAAAGAAGAGGAAACCATGAATATTAATATAATGGGTGTAAATAAGATAAATTGAGCTAGATTAAAGGAAGCAAGGGAATTATTTGACCTTGTGTTGGATTGCCCTTGATCGCTTTGATGAAACCTGAGGATAGGACAAGGAGGATGACATAAATTTTAAAAGAAAAAGGAAAGAAAATGAAGAGAACTTATTATCATCAAGAATCGAACACAAGAAGACACATGTCAAACAAAACTCTCTTTGCCCTTTCTCACAAGGGCCCACCTACTAAGCCACAACTTTTTTATGCTATAATCACACGCCATTTTATTTTTTTAAATGTTAGCAGGCCAGGGGCTCGCCATCCCCCTTAAATCCGTCTGTGATTTTATGAGGTTGACTTTAATCCAAGAAGTTAGGACTAATATTTTTAATCATATTACTAATAAATCATGCATTTAGAAGTGACTTTTAATCTGAAAATACAAGTCACTTCTAATTATTATGCTAGTCGCATTAATAAGTTTAAAAGTTACCTCTAAAGTATTTATATTTCACCATGTTTTGGTCGTAATTAACTTTTTAAAATTATTGAAATGAGCGGAACTCATTTGACTAAAGCCCTTTGTAACCTGATTTTCTAAAAGTCACTCCAAATGAGTATGAACAAGATGGCATGAATTTAATTAGAAGACCTCACAACCATAGTAAAATTGGCACCTCGCATATGGCTTTATAAAATTTTGTGTATCTAATTAGTTATGTATAGGCGGCTGTCTTTGGAAGTTAAACATTATTGTACAATTGTTCACAACTTTCCCATAATAATAATGTCATACGTTAAATCACATAGTAGTCGTATATTAAATTTTGAAAAGGTTACCTATAAATTAAAGCATGCATCTCATAATTCTCATTACTCATTATATATATAAATTTTTTTTGGAGCAAAATTCATTGTATTTCTTGGGTGACCTTCAAATAATGTAAGAGTGACTTTTGTAGACTTTGGTTCAAACTGAAATTGTGTAATTTTATACCCTCTTATTATCTGATATTTGCTCTTAAAATAGTTCATTAAATTAGAAGTTTAATATATTTTTATTTATTTTGTAGCAATTTGGAAAATTTGAGAGGCTGAATAAATTTTTTGAAATAAAATTGAACCAAAAGGGTTATGGACTAAGGAGAACACAAGCAAGAGAATAGGCCCAAGTTCACAGCGGCCCAAATGCCTCAGCAAGGCCTACCACACTAGCCAGTCCATTTCCCAACTACCTCACCTCTCCTGATCATGAGGGCTGCTCATAACTATTTCCCCCCATCCTCCCATCCTTCTTTTCTCTCCCTCACTTTGGGCCTGTTCTTTCTTTGTTCTTCGGCCCAATCCACGTTCCCCATCACCATCATTTCTCTTTTTCACTAGAATGTGAGCCTCTTTTTTCCTCCTTCCCCTTGGCTCACTAGCTACCACAGTCCAGCACCCCAGCCTACTCACTTAAGACTTTCCCCATGCACAGCTCACGTGACTCGTGCTCTCTCTATCTCTCTCTTCTTTTACAAGTGTCGCGACCCTGCTTTTTGCGTTTCCTTGGCCTAATCACACCAACCCTTTTCACTTATTGTTAAATTTTTTATATCAATTGGGTCATTAACAAAGAGTCATGTATATAAGCTCAAATAAGCTTCCATCCCAAAATCAATTTGACAATATGTAAAGTAACTCACAAGCTTATATACATGCTCAAACCCTTTAATTTCATCAATTTGAGACAATACACACTATCATATTCTTTAAATTCTATCAATGTGGGACAATACTCACTTTCATAGTCCAACACTTATTTTTCATGTGCGCTGCACATGGTCAGTGACCCCTCCCTCCTCCCTTTACTTTTCTCTCCTAAATCCTCTTCGGTTAACGCAGCCACCTGAGCCCCCCCTGTTACTTCATCTTCTCTATTCTTTTTCTTTACAAAGTCATTTCCTGCTCCCTCTTCTTATTAGTTTGGGAAATTAATTTCCAAAATTAACAGCTTCATTAATCCCTTCTTCATTCACCATCATCAACATCATCATCATTTCATTCATTTCTTAGGCGAGTGAAGGCTCCATTGAAGGCAAAAATTTAGTAGTTACAAGCTTGAATTTAATTCAAGTTTAATTGAACAAATAATGAGCAAGGGGGTTGCGTTTTGGCTTTAAGAAAGGTGTGGCGATTCAGCCAAGTATTAAGTAAAATCAGAGAGTTATTTAGGTTTCAATTCTTGCTTTCGATTTTAGTTTTTTTTTTTCATTTTCAGATCCGATTTAGTCTTAAAAATTTGATGTAATTGGCCTCAAGATTTTTAGGTTTGATTGCAACTCTTGATATTTAGCTTCTGTTATGTAAAAATTTTGGTTCAAAATTGACAGTGTATGTCTTCTCCTATTTTGGTTCAAACCTAAATCTGGGGTTTGGACATAGCTTCTGTTTGAATGAAAGGCTACTGTGAACAAATTTTGCACAAACTTGGCGAATTTAGGCTTGTTGATTCTATTCATGGTGTAGGTTCTTGTTGGTATGAAGGGGAGAAGGGAATTCAGGTGTAATTCATGAGTTTTGCACTGGTAATTTTGATTCTATTAAGAAGGACGTGTTCTTCTTTCTAGGTAATCATTTTAATTACATCCCTCTTAGTTGTTTGCTATTTACTAATTAGAAGCCTAATTGGATTGGATCAAGCTACGAGTCTTTGAATTCAGTTGGATAATTATACCTGCTTTGGTTTGTTTGGTTGCTTTTTTTTACTATCAAATGATGTTCTCGGTCTTTAATTTAGCAAATGTCATTAGTTATAGTTAATGGTTTGGGTAATAAAATGTGGTTCAAACTTTGAGTTTTTCCTAGTCTAGATTAATATTAGCCTGATTTCAATCTCATCCTTGTGGTTTCAACATTATCTTTACAAAAATCACAACAACTTTTTTGGCGCCATTGTCAGGGATGAAATTTGTGCAACTAGGTTGCAAATCAAATGTTGGATTAATTGATTAAATCTCAGTAGTGTGTTTTTTATTTTGATTTTTAGTGAGTGTTATTTAGTTTTAATTATTTTTAGTTTAGATTTATAGTGTTTTTTTTAGTTTAGAGTTTATGTATTGATTTTTTTGGGTTAATTTTTACTTTTATTAGTTAGTGGTTAATTTTTTGTTGGCCAAGGGGGGGAAAAACAAAGCAAGATGTGAATAGTGAGGTGTGAATCAAGTCAGAATTGGAATTGAAGAAAATCAATCAAATTAGTGCAGGTTTTTCCTATTTTCAAGTTTCTGTTTTGAATTTTTTTGCTAATTTAGTACTTACTTTGCTTTTCTGATATTTTAGTATGTATCTAGGGATTTTTAGAGTCTAGGTGAATTCTTGTTCAATTTGTAGGAATTTTTGGAATTTTCTGTAATTTTTGGAAGTAATTTTCTATTTTGATTTTTCTGCACTATTCTAGGTTAGTAAAAATTAGGAAAAAAAATGCCCATGTTCTCTTTGATTTTTTTTTTTGGAATTTTCTATGTAAATTATTTTGAGTTTGGAGTTTAAGTTTCTATGTAATTTATTTTTAGCTTTTGCTTGTTTTAGTTTTTAATTTATTTTTTGTTCTTGTTTGTTTAAAAAATCTAAAAAAACAGAAAAAGAAAAAGACCAAAAATACTTTTGAGAGTGTGGGCATTGCATGATTAGCTAGGTTAGAGACCCTAAGAGATGAATACTTGTTAAGATTGAATATGATCCTGAACCTGAACTGAAAGAAATGACACAAGGGGAGCCTTACGCGATATTTTTTATTCTACAAGGACCACTTTGCCATCGTGCTTTAATTTGCCTGACTTAGGACCTAATGTGACCTTTAAACGGTGACCTCTAAACTGTGACCTTATTATACTCAATTCACTAATTTAGATGATGCATATTTGTTTTTAAGGAAATTTGAATAAGTATGTTCCATGATGCATTTCCATAATATATCTATTGATGTGGTGGGAATGAAATTAATTCTTCTTTCTTTAAAAGATGCTGGTAAAATGATGGATGTAGGGCTCAATTGCTAATTCTATTTCCACTTTGAATGACTTTGTTAAGTTGGTTTTAAGAAAATATTTTTTCAATGCCAAGACTATAAAGCTAAAGAATGAAATCAATAAGTCTGTTGAACAAAAAGTGAATCATTTTGGAAATACTTAGACAGGTTTAACAATTTGTTGACTTAATGTCCCCATCATGATTTAGAACAATCGCATCTTTGCCACATTATTTATGAGGGACTTGATGAATAAACTACAACCAGGTTAGAGCTTGGTGGGACATCAAGATCATAACTACATATGACCTGACTAAGGTTAGTGAGGAGAGTAGACTGTAACGAAGTGAGCTAGAAGAGATTAGAGCTAAGGCTTATGAGAATGTTCAATCTTATAAGAAAAAGGCCAAGTAGTTTCATGATAGACACATTCTTAGGAAAGAGTTTGCCCCAGGCACAAAAGTACTTTTATATGACAATAAGCTCCACCTTTTTCCAGAGAAATTGAAGTCCTGCTGGACAAGTCCCTATGTTGTTTTCTCATATTTTTCTCTATGGTATAGTGGAGATATAGGATCATGATAGTGGTGCTAAGTTCAAGGTCAATTGCTAGAGATTGAAGTAGTTTTTAGAGCTACCACACACAGAAGATGTGGAGTGTCTAATACTCCACGAGCCGATTTCTGATGAGTGTTATGCTATTGAGTTAGTTCGGGTGTATCCAATATCTAACCTAGTTTGATTGAACTTTCTTTCCCTTTCTTGCTCTTTTCTTCTTTCATTTTCTTGTTGTATATTTGCTTATTTTTATTTTAAGTCTCTGTTTTATATTTCTTTTCTTTTTGAGTTTTATGGTTTTGCTATTTTTCTTTTTGAGTCTTATTTTTCTTTTTACATATTTGTTTTTATTTTTAGTTGTTTTGATGTTTCTTTTCACTTCGAATGAGGATATTGTGTGATTTAAGTGTAGGAGTGGGAAATTATGTTTTAAAAAAATGAAAAAAATAAGGAAAAAATGAAAAAATTTGAAAAATAAAAAAGGTTTTTGTTTTGTTTTCGAGGAATATTTGCGTTTATTTTGGTTGACCATTTTTCTGTTGTACCTTAGTTATTAGGATGCATGAAAATATAGTGTGCATGATAGAAATTAGTCATAAGCATGACATCTTATGCCTTGTCCTAACTCCCAATATTTTTAAAGCAAGATGTCTTAACTTGGGTAGAGCAACCTGTGATAGTTTGTGCCTTGAAGACTAATTCATCATTTTTAGTCCCATAGTTTTCTTCTATATTTGTCTCTTCCATTATTAGATCTCTAGAACTTAGTTTGATTGTTCTTCTGAATCACATTTAGCATGTGCATTATACTAATATGATAGAGACATTCATTTGTTTTGTGAGCCACATAAGCCAAATTGCTACCATGAATTGAATATTTTACTATTAGCTAGGCTTTGATATTGTGGCCATTTGCATTTGTTGTGAATGCTTTATTTTAGCCCTTTATCTGAGCATGTTTGCTATAATGTAAGCCAAGTCTAGTTGCACAACATTTCAATATTCGATGGATAGCTTTTGGGTGATGCATTTGGTGGTTGTTTTTGGATATTTTGGTATAATGAGGGAATGTATTATTCCCAAGAGGAAAAACAAAGAAAATAATGGAAAAAGTGAAAAAAATGAAAAAGTTCTCATGAAAAAAAAAAAAAAGAAAGCTAAAAAAGAAAAAAAATCCAAAAAGAAAATGGAAAAAAGTTTGTGAATAATAGTGTTTGGTATGAATGCATGATCATTGCATACTCATTTCCAATGGTTCTTTGAATCAGTGCATTCTTATTTTGTCATAAGTTCTATAAAAATGGATGATATACATTGTGGAAATGTTTAACATCTCATTAGTCACTTGGGTTTTAGCTTCTCATATCCTAAATTGATTGTCCATCCCCTAACCCTTTTACTCTTAGCCCCATGGCAACCCCTATAAAGTCCTCTTGATTATCTTGGTGTAATTCGCGTCTGAGTGGTGGAGAATTGAGAGTCTTAGCAAGTCTATGGTAGTTTTTATGATTGGAAGATGAATTAAGTGAACCTTATTATATGTTAAACACATGAGCGTGAATGTTCTACATGATTCCTAAAGTGAGATTCTACCAATTGGACTTTTTCATATTTTTTAAGTAAGGTAAAAAGTTGTATATAGATATCATTAGTCGGGGCTATAAATTTCTTGATGTGTGCATTGCATTTATATATGATCTAATGCTTAGGCTACTAGAGTGATGTGGTTGATTGGAGTGTGCATATGCTTCCTCAGTGTTATATATATCAGGTTTTTTTATAAAGATTTTCACTTTTTTCTTTTCTATTTTCTTGTTATTTTTCATAGATTTTGTGGGTATATCTTTGCAAACCCTCATGAGACCTTATATATCAGTTTTTTTTAAAGATTTTCACCTTTTTCTTTTCTATTTTCTTCTTATTTTTCATAGATTTTGTGGGTATATCTTTGCAAATCCTCACTCGTTCATTAGGGGTAGCTTAGGGGTTTAAAGGGTTTGTTGGCCATGCTAAGTGCAATCGTGATTCATATGAAAGTGATTCAGGATCTTATTATTGTTTTTCTAGGTTTTTTTCAGTTTCATTTTATGTAAGGACGAGCAAAATATAGGGATGAGGGTATTTTTAAACTAAAATTATGTCATTTTATACCTTTTTATTATCTGATATTTGCTCAAAATAAATAATTAATTAGAATTTAAATATATTTTTTTAATTTTGTAGGAATATGGGAAATTTGAGAGGTTGAATAAATTTCTTCGAACAAAATTGAACCAAAAGGGTGTTGGACAAAGGAGAAAGAAAGCAAGAGAATAGGCGCAACTTCACAGCGAGGCCCAGCAAGCTAGCCTAGTTCATTCTCCAACTATCTCACCTCTCCTAGTTTGTGTTGTGAGTGACTACTTCTACCCATATCCTCTAAGCATTGTTTTCTCTCCACTTTGGCCTATTCTTTCCTTTTCTTCAACCAATCCACCTTCTTCACCTCCTTCTTTCTCTTTCTCACTGGAATGCAAACCTATTTTTCTCCTTTCCCTTTGGCCCACTAGCTGTTGTGGCCTATTTCCCACGCGTGCTCACTTAATACTTTCCCGCTAAGCGCAACTCACGTGACTGATTCTCTCTCTCTCTCCCCCCCCTTTCCAAGCACCATGGGCCTTTTTTTCTTATTTTTCCTTACCCCTGTCACGCCAGCCTGCTATCGCAACCCAGACTTTACTTCCCCTGCCTTTATTTTTCACATGCGCTGCATGTGAGCTGTAATCCCTTCCTTCCTTTATTTTTCTCTTTCGTAAATCCTCTTTCCTTAGCCAGAAACCTTTACTGCTTCATATTCTCCTTTGCTCCTATTAGATAGAGCCATTTCCCCCTCCCTCTTCTGATTAGTTTGGGAAATTAATTTTCAAAATTAATGGCTTTACTCATGCCTTCTTCATTCACCATCATTGACATAATCATCATTTCAACCGTTTCTTTGGCGATGAAGGCTCCATTGTAGACAAAACTTTAGTGGTCACAAGCTTAGATTTAATTCAAGTTTAATTGAGCAAATAACGAGTAAGAGGATAACATTTTGGCTACAAGAAGGGTGCGAACATTCAGTTAAATTTCAAGTAGAATCATCGAGATATCTATTTTTTAATTCTTGTTTTTTATTTTTTATTTTTGTTTTTCATATGCGAATTAGTCTGAAAAACTTGATGTAATTGAGCTCGGTATTGTTAAATTCTATGTGAACTTTTGATATTTGGCTTTTCTTTTGTACAAATTTTGGTTTGAAATTGAGAGTGCCGTCTCCTATTTCAGTTTTAAACCTTAATCTCTGTTTTGGGCATGGTTGTTGTTTGAATAAAATGATCCTGTGAATTTATTTGGCATAAACTTGTTGAATTCAAACATGTTGATTCTGTTCATGGTGTGGGTTCTTGCTTGCAAGAAGTGGAGAATGGAAAGTAGGGCCTAATTCGTGAGTTTTGAGATGGTAATTTTGATTCCACTGAGAATGACATATTCTTGTTTTTGGGTAATCATTTTTAATTACATCCCACTGAGTTGTTTGCAACTTACTGATTAGAAGTCTAATTAAATTGGATCAATTCTACAGGTCTTTGAATTCGGTTGGATAATTACATATGATTAGGTTTGTTTGGTTGCTTTCTTTTCATTATCAAATGATGTTCACAATCTTCAATTTAGCTAAAGTCATTAGCTATGGTTAATGGTTTGCTTAACAAAATGTGTTTCAAACTTTGAGTATTTGCTAGTTTAGATTAATAAGAGCCTAATTTCAATCTCATCGCCATGGGCCGACCCTCAAGTGCAACGACGAAAGCCGTATGCTTGCAGTTCAAACATTAACTTTAGAAAATCACAACTGCTTTCGGGAAAACTATTTAAATGCTCTCAAGGATAATTAATAAACTTGCGATATGCTAAGATCATGATTAAAGGGTGACTTGTAAAAGTTTTGTAATGAATAATCATGAATTCAAGAGTGACTTTTATTTAAACTTCAAGAGTATCACACAAAAATAATTTTTTGGTCAACGCAATCGGAAAAAAGTTCTAAATTTAGTGACTTATTATTAGTCACCAAGAATTCTAATGATTACCCCTAAATTAAGACATCAAAAAATGCACATACTTACTACCACCATTTCTGTAAGTCCTTCAATGGGTTGCTGTAACCCCCCCAATGGCGCCCCCACCCCATTCGGGTGTTATTTGAGTATTTCATTTCTTTGCATAATAAGTATGTGCATTTTTTTAGGCAGAAAAAATTTAACAGTAAGTGACATGCTATAAAATAGATATAAATTGATTATTTCAGGTCAACACAATCAAGTAATTTAATTTATTTAACTAAATTAGATTGAATCGACCACCAAGTCATTGCCTAAATGGTACCAAGTCAAAAGTCAAATTGGTTATCAATTCTACGGTCTAAGAAGACAACCAATTTGCGAACCCTAGTAGGGGTTCCATATAAATAGAACATCACTCTTTTCAATTCAGGGGGTTGAAAACTCACTCACTCCCGAGGCTATTGTTTAGACTTGAACTCCCAAACATCCATTCTCTAGAATGAGACAACAAGCACATCAAGCGCGTGCTGTCTGCTTTCAAAGATCAAACATGCTTCTTCACTGAGATTAAGCCTTTTAGGCTCTCTTTTAAAATCAATTACATTCAAATTCTTTTGAAAGAAGTTAAATCAGTGAACTTGATTGAGATTTAAGTAAGTCAACCCTTTTTCAAGTACAAATTGGAGATCAAATAAGAGAAATTAATTATTCATTCATCTTACAACAAATATACAGATACCCATTCGTTAATATAAATACCAAAATTGAATTTGTTCATGAATTTCTTATCTAATTTATTTTAGATTCAAAATTTGTATTTACAAACTTTGGCATGCTCGGTGGGATAATCTCTACCTCTCATGTCTTTCTCCAAAAGACATTTCACATCCCTTTGAGGAACATATTTTCCCCAAGAACACCATCCATTAATCTCTAAAGGTTGCACACTTCTCCAACCATAAATTGGAGTCCTCCAATACTATTTCATGCCCATAATGGTGATAGGGGCTCTTAATCTAGAAGAATTGGTAGGCATGAAGGCCACACTAGAGAGACTGTCTAAGGAGAATGTAGAAAAGGATACCAAAATCGAGCGTCAAAAAGAACAGATCGCTAATTTGACAAGGAAGTTAGGGAAGCAGTCATCTGAGTCTTCCAACAAGGGCATAAATAATGAAAATTCTAATAAAGAGTTCAATTACAGGGAAGACTCTGATGAAGAAACCAAAGCAAAGAAAGACTCATCTTTGGGCTTGATGTCCATCAAGGAAGTAAAAAATGTGATAGTTAATCTGGTGAAGGCCAGTATAGAAGGAGGTTCTCATAGAGCTTATCATTACAGCAAGCCTTATACAAAAAGAATTGATGCTCTACGGATGCCTCATGGATTCTAACCTCCAAATTTTTATCAATTTATGGCAAGGGGAACTTGAAGCAATAAGCACACTTCATTGGGACTTGCAATAATGCTGGTATAGTGTCGACCTCTTAGTGAAGTAATTTGTGCGATCTCTTAAATGTCTTGCGTTTGACTGGTATGCAAACCTTGCTTCTGCATCCATTGATAGCTAGGGGCAAAGGGAAGATGAATTCTTGAATCACTTCTGTGGCACATACCGCGTAGTCAGCATGAGTGAGTTGACTAACATTAGGCAATGGGATGAGGAGCCAGTAATGGATTATATCAATCATTGGTGACGCTTTTCTTTGAAGTGCAAGGATCACTTGCCTGAATCTTCTACTGTTGAGATGTGTGCTCAAAGAATGAAGTAGAATATCTTATATGCTTCGTAGCTGAATAAGCCTAAGACTTTAGAAGAACTAGTGACAAGAGCTCAAGATATGGAGCTTATAATTGCCTACTGTGGAAGACGGCTTGACGATGGTGAATCAATGACATCATCAAGAAATAGAAGCTCCAGGCTGAGAGACTATGAAAAGAACGAACATTCTTATTCTGAGTCTAATGCACCAAAAATACTTGATAAGCTTCTTGAAAAAAAACTTATAGAACTCCCAGACTTAAAGTGATGAGAAGAAACTTGAAGAACTAATGATCCTGAATATTGTAAGTATAATAGGATCATTAGTCATCTTATAGAAAAGTGCAGGGTATTCAAGGGGCAAGTTCTGCAACTTGTAAGGGAATAAAAGATCACACTAGATGAGGAAGACAACGAAGAATCTAATTGATCATCTATCAAGATCATGAGCGTTAAGGGAGCAAACTTTCGAGTCACTAAAGTGAATATTAAGTCAAACATTCAAGACTCTTAAGTCAACGTAATTGTATGCTTGCAAGACATATCTAAACATTTTCAAGTCAATCCTAAAGTCTCCCATGTCACAAAATAATTTCAACTCTCAAGTCATCCTTAAGACCTCTAGGTCCAAGCTTTTAGACTCTCAAGCTAACACAGACTATCAAGTCAGCCACATAATTCTCAAGTCATCAAAGTCATAGACTTCCAAGTCACGCAAAGATTATTAAGTCAATAAAATTACAAACTTTGAAGTGAACTTAATGACTCTTAAGTCATCAAGATGGTAGACCTTCAAGTCATCAAGGACATAAACTCTCAAATAATTAATGTTTAAAGGTGCTCAACTCATCTAAATGACAGACTCATAAGTCAAACAAAGTTGTTTACGTTTAAGTCATCAAATACTTTTAGGTCAGCCTTACAGACCGTCAAGTCATTGATGTTACGGACTCCTAAGTCTTCAAAGTCAAAGAGTTCAAAGTTTCAAAAGTTTAGGACTTTAAAGTGAGCAAATTGAAGATTCCAAAGTCTCTAAAGTTCAAGACTATCAAGTCATCCAAGTTTCAGGCTCTAAACTAAACGACTCCCAAGTCTCCCAAGTTACGACTCCCAAGTCACCCAAGTTACGACTCCCAAATCATCGAAGTTAAAGACTCCCAAGTCTTCAAAGTTTAAAGACTCATAAGTCCTCAAAGTTAAAAACTCCCAAATTATCAAGGTTTAAGATTTTCAGGTCATCAGAGTTAAAGTCTCTCAAGACATAAAAGTTAAAATACTACGAAGTTGTCAAAGTTCTACACTTGAAATCATAAAAGTTTTAGACTTCAAGTCATCAAAATTAAAGACTCTCAAATCTTCAAAGTTTCAGACTCCAAAGTTATCGATGATGTTAATGCTTAAATCATTAAGCAAGGTTTTAAGTGAATAAGTAAACTTTAAGTTGTTATTGAAGCATAGCAAACTCTTAGGGTTCCCCCAAGATGGTAGCAATGACACATAACATTCTCATTCAAGTCGGTGACAGTGGCAATGGAGGCTTCTCCTTCATGTCGCCCATATCTTCTTTTGAGTTAGCATCAATGAGATGTAAGCTTCCTCCTTCATGTTGGTGACACAACCTTCCTCCAAGTTGGTGAAAGCGATGACATGGCCTCCATATTCATATTCGTGAAAGTTACCCGAGGCGAACCCATGTAGGCAAGTAGTTAAGGGTGAGAACATTAGAGAAAGTCTTTGAGACCATTATAGAAAGTCAGCCAAGGCACACCCATATGGGAAGCAGCCAAGGTTGAGAACATTATAGAAAGTCACCCAAGATTGACCCATGCAAGCAAGCAGCTAATGGTGAGACCATTATAAGAAGTCACCCAAGGCGGATCCAAGCGGGCAAGCTATTAAAGGTGAAAAGGTTTTTTACTCCATGTTGACCCAAAAGCGATGTCTTTGGTCTAAGTATAGAAAATTCCTACATACTTGATGACGACCTGCAAAGAAAATAATAAGTGAAAAAAAAAAAACAAAGGCACTACAAGGTGTGCAAGCAGAACAAAGGAATCAATTAAGGGGGCATTTTTATTCTACTTTTTTCACCCTTTTGCGAATTTTTGCCGTCAAGGAAGTTCGCTGTAGGATGATTTAAGGTTAACCTATTGATGTATCCAAAAAGGTTGTCATTTAAAGGTTAACCGATAATAAAATCAAAATTGCCTTTGAGGAAGTTCACCTTAGAAAGATTCAAGGTTAATCCGTTAATGTACTCAAAACAGTTAGACATTCAAAGGTTAACCGCTAATTAAATCAAATCCGCCTTCCGAGAATCCTCGCCTTATGGAGAGTTTGTCTTTAGAAAATTCAAGATCAACCCATTGATGTACCCAAGTGGTGAGCCATTCAAAGGTCAATCGAAAGTTAAGTCAAGTCAATTGTATCTTCAAAGAGAATCCGACAAGAACAAGTGATCTAAGGATTATCAATCAATGATATACTCCTTGCCATATGTCTTAATGAGTTGAGGTGCAATCCTTTTGTTGCAAAAATTAAAGTACCCTTTCTTAAGATCATCGACCTGCAACCAAAAAAAAAAAGTCAAAGAGAAACAACCAAAATTGGTCCAAAATTTTAACAAAATACTTGCAATAAATTGCCCTCACTTATGGCTTTGGTGCTTGGCATAACACCTCATTGGTGTTTCTTCACAAAGTGCTAAATGATTAAAGAAACATAAAAAGAAAAAGGAGAAATAAAAAGAACTAAACAATTCTTTGACATTCAAAGCAGAGCTAGAAATGATCTCAAGGCTACCAAGGTGAACATAGGGCATATAATTCAATCTTAAAAGGCACTGTTGAGGTAATTTTATCAAGAAAGGCCGACATGAATTTTTATTCTTTAGTTTTGGGATGAGTGGATGATGACGATGATGATGAATAGTCGCGTGACACGAACAACTGCGATGAACGTGGAATTAAAAGCCCCCAATTTATGGTATTTGTCCAAAAAATGGAATAAATAAAAAAATTATGGGTTTTGATAACCATCATTGTAGAGTAAAGAGCGAGTGAAGTCGTCCAAACAGAAACGCCAATCTTGCAACTCCAGCCACAAATAGCAGACATTATATAACATATAGCGGCTGTTAATGATTCTTTAGGATTGCAAGTCCAAAGTAGAGATTTTTCTATTAATATGGTGAATCCACTGACTCGTAAAGAGATCAAGAAGCAAAGAAACTAGATTGCAATGGCAGGCCTTATTAGGTGCCTAATTAAAGGTTAAAAAAAATCAACCTTTGTACTATAACAAGTCAAATCGCAAAGATGTTATGCTTTAGATAAAGTTTTAAGACTCGACCGCATCAAGTATTCCAAAGTCTTGGACGCGACCAACTCTTAACGGGGCAATTTCTAGGTACAAAAATTTAACAATACGTGACATGTTACAAAATAGATATAAATTGATTATTTTGGATCAGCGCATTTCATTAAGTTAGTTTATTTAAATACATTGGATCGAATCAACTACCACGTCACGACCCAAATGACTACCAAGTTAAAAGTCAAATTGGCTATCAAGTCAATAGCTTAAGAAGACAACCAATTCGCAAACCCTAATAGAGTTTTCCTATAAATACAACGTTGCTCTCTTCTATTCAGGGGTTTCAAAACCCATTCACCCGTGGCTATTCTTAAGACTCGAAATCCTAAGCAGCATCTCTCTAGAAGAACATAATAAGCACATTAAGCGTGTGTTATCTACTTTCGAAGATCAAATATGCTTCTTGACTGAGATTACGCCTTTTATGCCTCCTTTAAAGATCATATACATTCAAATTCTTTTGAAGGAAGTTAAATTAGCTAACTTGATCGAGATTCAAGCAAGATCGCCTTTTTCCAGTACAAATAGAAGATTGAATCAAAGAAATTATTTATTTGTTCATCATATAACAAATATATAGAGATTGTAGCCATTCTTTAATATAAATACAAAAATTGAATTTGTTTCTCAATTTCTTATCTAATTTACTATAGGCTCGAAATTTGTGTTTATAATATTTCTTGAATTCTAGCAGATTCTTTCATTCAAAGATTGAGCTTTGTTTGGGCATTTAAAGTCATCCCAAGTAGTTTACTAGCCCTGAAGTATTCCTTCCCATAATTTGAAGAAATCACCTCTTAGAAAATTTGCCTTATAAGTAGTTTGGGGTGAGGTGGTCAATAATCACTCTCAAACATTTTGCAGTGACTATTAATTTATTTGCATGTGACTCTTTAGAGGCAATTACCCTAAATGAATTTCTAGTCATTCATGAAGTTAAAAAGGTCATCGCTTAAATCATATAGTTACCTAAAGATTTAAAAAACTTATGCCTGAAAAAATGTCTTATGATGTATTTGACGACACAATGATTCTTTAAATGTTATTTTAAAGATTTTATAGATTTAACTACTCATGTAAGATGAATCTTGTATTGAGGTTGTTTACCCAATTAATGTGTAAGGTTTCAATGATAACAATCCAAACGTACTAGTTAATATGTTGTGCTTGAGTTGCGTGTTGAGACAGGATCTGGAAAATACTTAGAGCAATTCGAATAAGCGTAGAGCATCAAAGTCGATATATGTGTAAGGAGTCCAGCTGATAACAAGAGTCTTAGGCTTAGTATTGGTTTTATTTCTAGATTCTTGTTAATATGCCAATTAGAAGGTTCTTGACTTTCCGTTTGCTTTAAAAGGTTTTTAAGTACTTCAGAACACTGCCTCAGAATAGTTCTGAGAAGTCAGGTCTATAGCGCTTTGACGTCAAAGACAAAAACGAGTTTCAAGATTTTAAGATGTTTTTTTAACTGTCAAATTTCTTGAAATAATGAGGATAAATTTTTCTTATGTCAGTTGAGTCTGAAAAGATTTCTTCCTTTAAAGAAAATATTAAGAAATTTCTATTAGTAGAGTCTAAAAAGGTTTCTTTTCTTCAAAATAATATTGAAAGATTTTTGAAAGATTTTATCCTATCCTTTTAAGGGAAGAATATCAAGTGGAGAGATTGTTAAGGACTTGCCTGCTAAGTTGTTGAGTGGCAGTGAAATTCTCTTTCCCCTACTCTTGCGGCACATGCACCATGCCTATTTAAGCCGCTTCTCCCCTCAAGGTTTTCTCAAGGTTTTCTAAGGGTTAAAAAGTGTCTTTGTGAGTCTGAATCTTCTGTGAGAAAACCTTCAAAGTGAGTGCTAAATTGAGCCTTCAACATTGGCATAATAGGGATTGTATTGTACCTTACGTTTAGCTTGTTTAGAAGCATTCAAGTAAGGTGTTTTTCTTTTTATCTTTTCCATCAGTGAGATAAGAAAGTGTCCAAGTCTTGTGAGACATTGGACGTGGTTGTTGTAACGAGGGTCTCGGGGTAGACTAAATTATGTGGTGTTTGTAACGAAGGTCTTGGGGTAGACCAAGTTATGTGTGTGACTGAGTCACGTGTGTTGCAGTTGTAACGTGTTCGGCTTGTCTAGTGAAAGTGTATTGAAATCCTACAGAGGTAGGTCGTGGTTTTCACACCTCAATTGGGCCAGAGGTGGTTTTCCACGTAAAAATATTATATCTCCTTTATTGTTTTCGCAATTAGCTTTGTTTCTGCTTCACTCCAAATACGCAGTCCAAACAGTTTTCACGAGTGTTCTGAAACAATCGAAAAAGTTGATAGACACAATTCACCCACCTCTTGTGTCCGTGTGCGATTAAATCTAACAAGTGGTATCAGAGCACAGTTCTCAAACCTAGGTTAACACCTTGAGAGATCCTGAAAAGATTAGTGTACCACAAGGAATTTTTGAGGGTCAATCTGTGACTCGACCACCATACTTCAATGGACAACATTACAATTGGTGGAAGAATCGTGTGGAGAATTATATTCAGGTTGATCATTATGAGTTGTGGATGATCATTCAGAATGGCCCTTACATTCCAATGAAGACCACGGAAGATGGCAAGACCATCCCTAAGAAGTCAATTGAGTTCGACTCAAATGATTTTAAGAAGATGGAGAAAAACACTAGGGCTAAGAAGCTGCTGTACTTTGGCCTTGGACCAGACGAATACACTCGTATCTTAGAGTGTGAGTCTGTAAAGGAGATATGGAATGCCCTCCGCGTAGCCTATGAAGGAACCAACCAGGTCAAATAGTCCAAGATCGAACTGTTAATGAGAAAATATGAGTTATTCGAAATGAGCGACAAAGAGACTATGATGGATATGTACACTCGTTTTACCCACATCACCAATGAGCTGAAATCATTGGAAAAATCCTTTACCATCAAAGAATTGGCGAGGAAGATCCTATGGTTTTTGCCGTAATCATGGGAAATGAAAGTAACAGCCATCCCAGAAGCAAAGAAGATGAACAAGATCTCCTTGGAAGAGCTCATTGGAAACCTTCAAACATACGAATTGAGGAGAAGCTCCCAGGTGAAGGAAGAAACAAGGAAAGACCGAGGCCTTGCTCTAAAGGCTTTAGAGAGTGATGATTCGGACTTGGATAATGAAGAGATAGCCATGGTAACTCGAAAGTTCAAGAAACTCTTCAAGAAGGCGGGAGGGAACATCAAGAAAGGAAGTACCGGCAAGCCACAGAACAATGATCATGATCAGCTTTCGGGGTGCTTCAAATGTGGAAAACCCGATCACATTGTGAAGAACTACCCTATGCAGAAGGAAGAACAGGGGTCAGAACAGTTCCGAAACCGTGGTAAGAGGCCGCAACAGAGCAGCTCCTCGAGGCGTTTCACTAAGGCAATGATGGCACCCTGGGGTGAAACTTCAGAGGAAGAAGTGGACTCTCAAGAAGAAGAAGTTGTAGAAGCCCTCATGGCCAAAAGTGAGTCCAAATCAGATCTTGAATGGATCGAAAGCTTGTCCCAACTCAAGGATAAGGTACGTGGTTTTAGCAAAGCTAAAGCTATGAAATTATTATTTACTGTAATGGATGAATGTGAGACAATAACTGTTGAAAATTGCATGCTTAAAGATGTTTGCTCCGAATTGAAAAAGGATGTTAGAATGCTTGAATAGAACAAACTAGAACTTGAACATGTCAATGAAATCCTCAAATGTGAGAAACTTAAGGCAAAAGAAAAGGCTCTTGCCCTATGTGAAGACCTTGACACGCTTAACGACCTTATGAACATAAGAGAGGAAGTGTTAAGCACTAATCTCTGTAGGATGAAAAGTGAGTCCCTAGACCTAAAACTTAGACTAGAATCCTTGGTGAGTGGAAACAACCAGCTGCTTGAAAAGGCTCATAAGGCCGAATCTAACCTCGCTCAGAACAGGTGCTGGAACAGTTCTTCGAAAGCGCTTGACTAGCTTAACACTCACCATAGCCGAAATAGAAAGGGACTAGGATGGGTGAATAGCCGTGTCACTAGACCAGTAAATAAAAAATATGTTGGACTTCAAGAAAATATAATATGTTTTCACTGTGGCAAAATGGGGCATTATCGTTATGCTTGTCCTTTGAGAAAAAGGGCCGTGCAGAGAAACTCATTGTATATTAAACAAATATGGATTGGAAAAGAGAAGTTAACCTCTATGTCAAAGAAAATAGGACCCAAGTGGATCTGGGTTCCCAAGACCAACACTCAGCTGTTTTGCGGCCTAAAGTGAGAGGCAGCAATTAACTATGGTTCTTAGATAGTGGTTGCTCAAGGCACATGACGGGAGACAAATCAAACTTCCTATCACTTACAGCCTTTGATAGAGGGAGAGTGGCATTTGGAAATGGCAAGTCTGAGAAAATTATCGGTGTAGGTAAGATAGGTAACTCACTCTCTCACTCTATTGACAATGTGTACTTGGTTAATGGTTTACAACATAATTTGCTGAGTGTGTCTCAATTGTGTGATAGAGATAATCACATTGGGTTCTCTTCGGATCAATACTTGATTACCAATATCGAATATGGTGATGTCATGTTGAGGGGGAAGCGATACAACAATGTGTATAAAGCATGTGTTCTTTCACTTCCCCAAAATCATTTGACTTGTTTAAGTGCTTTTGATAATGATGTTATGCTTTAGCACAAGAGGCTAGGACATGTAAGACTTTCTCTTTTGAATAAACTCATTTCCAAAGACCTAGTAGTCGAACTACCTTCCATCAAGTACAATGATGACAAGGTGTGCAACGCTTGTGCTAGAGGAAAGCAAGTTAGGACTTCTTTCAAGTCAAAGAGCTATGTTAGCATTTCTGAACCTTTTGAATTACTACATGTTGATTTGTGTGGTTCTATGAGGATTACAAGTAGAGGAAGGAAGAAGTATGTATTTGTTATATCGGATAATTACTCTCATTTCACTTGGACTCTATTCTTAGCATCGAAGGATGAATCGTTTGAAAAGTTTTTTGTACTTCTTAAGAAAATTGAAAAGAGAGTAGGACACTTATTAGTGAGTCTTAGGTCTGACCATGGCAAAGAGTTTGAAAACTCTAGCTTTATTGAATATTGCAATGAACACGGTGTTGATCACAATTTTTCTGCCCCTACAACATCTCAATAGAACAAGGTGGTAGAGCGTACCAATCGTAATCTAGAAGACATGACTAGGACTATGATGGTCGCTAGTGGTCTTCCTAGAAACTTTTGGGCAGAAGTATTGAACACATCGTGCTACATTATTAATAGATACATGATCAGACCCATACTTAACAAGACTCCTTACGAACTTTTCAAAGGATGAAAACCCAATATTATGCACTTGAGGGTGTTTGGTTACAAATGCTATGTGCACAATAATGGGAAGGAACTATTGGGAAAGTTTGACCCTAGAAGTGATGAAGCCATATTCTTAGGGTACGCCTCACACAGTAAGGCATACAAAGTGTTTAACAAAAGAACCTAGTGTGTTGAGGAGAGTGTGCATGTATTGTTTGATGAGACTAACTCTATAATTGAGCATGATACACAGGATGAAGAGTTTGAACTTGGTCTTGTGAGAAAGGTCCTCTCGCTCACTCAAAGCTCTATAGTAGACAAAGGTAAGGCTCCTAAAGGTGAACCAAGTCTTGGAACTGATAATTTAGAAGGTGGATAAGGAGCAAACCAGTCAGGGGAAAGCATTGCCGAACCTGATTCAGAATAGTACCGACCCACTCAACCCAATTCTTCTCGAACTGATATAGGAACAGGCGCCAGAATAGTTCCAGAACCTGTTTCACTAAGTCCCTGGAAGAGATTGGTAAGCATATATGTGGATCCATTTATTCCACGACTCTGGAAGCACCAGAGTTCGCACCCCCTTGACCAGATTCTGTCTAATATTAACACAGGGGTGCAAACCAGATCTAAACTCAAAAACTTTTATGCCTTCTATGCTTTTTTATCTAACATTTAGCCAAAGAATGTTCATGAAGCTCTTGCAGATTCTGACTGGGTTATTACTATGCAAGAGGAGCTCCATCAGTTCAAAAGGAACAACGTTTGGCACCTGGAACCATAGCCTAAGGACAGATCGATAATCGGTACCAAGTGGGTGTTCAAGAACAAATTGGATGAGTTTAGAACAATCACCCGAAATAAGGCTAGGCTGGTGGTTCAAGGTTACAACCAAGAAGAGGGGATCGATTATGAGGAAACATTTGCATCTGTTGTAAGGATTGACGCTATCCGTATTTTGGTGGCTGTCACAGCTCACATGGAGATCAAGCTGCATCAAATGGATGTCAAGAGTGCATTCCTTAATGGATACCTTAAGGAACAGTTATATATAAGCCAACCCCCTGGTTTTGAGAATCATGATTTCCCTAACCATATGTTTAAACTTGACAAAGCTCTTTATGGTTTAAAACAAGCTCCTAAAGCTTGGTGTGAACGCTTGTCAAAATTTCTAATCGATAATGGTTTCCAAAGGGGTAAGGTTGATAATACCTTGTTTCTCAAATCAAAGGGGGAACATCTATTGATTATTCAATTATATGTCGATAACAATATATTTGGTGCAACCAACAGTGATTTATGTGATGAATTTTCAAAATTGATGGGGAGTGAGTTTGAGATGAGCATGATGGGCGAGGTTAATTTTTTTCTTGGGCTTGCAAATCAAGCAAACCTCAAACGGAACTATGATATGTCAACAAAAATATGTCAAGGAGTTAATTAAGCAGTTTGAAATGGAATCGGCTAAGCCCATAGACACACCCATCTCTCCTTCAATTAGGTTGGTTGTGGATGATGGGAGTTCATCAGTTGAGGAGAAATCCTATAGGGGCATGATAGGGTCACTTCTATACCTAACCGCCAGTAGAGCCGACATTATTTTTAGTGTTGGTTTATGTGCCCTTTTCAGTCAAATCGTAAAAAACACATTTGAAAGTTGTAAAACGGATTTTAAGATATTTAAAACACACCTCGGACCTAGCTTTATGGTATCAGCGAGGGTGCAATTTTGATCTCATTGGGTATGCAGATACGGATTATGCTGGTTTCTTGGTTGATAGAAAAAGCACTTCAGGTATGGCTCATTTTCTTGGACCCTATTTGGTCTCTTGGGTAACCAAGAAACAACACTCTATTGCCATGTCCACAGCAGAAGGTGAGTATGTAGCAGCTACTTCTTGTTGTGCTCAATTGTTATGGATAAGGAAACAACTCAAGGACTTCTCTATTGACACGGGATGCATTCCTACATTTTGTGTAATACAAGTGCAATTAACATTGCCAAAAACCCATGTCAACATAAAAGGACTAAGCATATTGACATACGTCATCACTTTATGAGAGACAATATTGAAAAGGGCTTAATTTCAATGAATTTTTGTGCAATTGATAAACAAATTGCTGACATCTTTACCAAGGCACTGAGTAGAGAGCAGTTTGAGAGGAACAGACTTGAACTAGGTATGATTAAAAGGACTTGAGCATGCTTGTTTAACCCTAATGATTGACTAGTTAAGGGTCTTTAGGCCAAATAAATTGTTCTAATGGATGCATTCAATTTTTTGTGCGCTTACTAGCATATGTGTGGAATGTAACATGTTGACACTCATTGAGGTCTAATGATATTGCCCTTAGTGTCCTGAGACACCGAACTTTTAACAGTAAGAATATGCTCTAGGAACATATCTAGTCACTGTTTGTATCATATGCTGACCAAATGGCATTGTTAAAGGAATGTTGGAAACTGAATTTTCTTTTCATTACACCTAGCCTATAATTTATAGGCTACCTAATGTGTAATGGTGTGCGGCATGCGAACATTCTGTCTCCTCAAAAGGGGTCAAAATAAACTCTTCCAAAACCCCCTCGATTTTCGGGCCACTCATGTCAAACATTAAATCCCTCCACTCTCTCTCTCTCCATCACCCATCCATCCATCTCTCTCTCTCTCTCTCTCTCTCTCTCTCTCTCTCTCTCTCTCTCTCTCTCTCAAAGAGCCCCATTTCCCTATCATTCCGTAAACCGACTTGAACCCTAACTTCAAATCCTCCCGAATCCTCAAGATAGCAAAAACTCATGGCAGTCGAGAATCCTTTAAGCGCAAGACTTCTTACCCCAGATCACTACAGGACCAATTATCAAGAAAAAGGGGAGGAAATTGGATGAGTACTGATGGAGCATCACTGGCGCCTCCATCACCACAAACGGTCACAATGGTATGGAAAACACTCTCTCACCCTCTTTTTCGATTACTCCGTTTATTTTTGGATTCTTGAAGAGTTTAAACTTGCAATCAGTGGGTTTGAATTCTAATATAATACCTTCGGTACACCCGATTATGGGGTGGGAGATAGTGGTATATGACCCGGTTGTGGCTGAGTTGAGATTAGGGGGACTTGAGGCTGAATCATTTGGGCAGTCTAAGGAATTTGATGTTGAGCATGTTGGTAATGAATTTATTATTGAAGATGCTGAAGATAGTGATGAGGATGAAGCAATTTTGAGGTTTCGAAAAAACTATCCCAACTAAGCTCCAAACAATGACCAAATCGACTCTTAAACGCCAAAGAAAGACTACCACTTGAACCAACGCACCTCTTGCTACACCCCTACCATGACCTCGAACTCGAAGTTCTGGTGCTCCCATTGTACTGCCCTTACTAGAACACAGAGTTCAAAGTCCTATCATGAAGAAAAAATCGGCCCTTAAATCTACCAAAACATCCACCAAAACACCTATCAAAACACCCACTAAAACACCCATCAAACTAGTTCCATCCAAGAAGCCTGCCCCAAAACGGGCTGCCCCAGAACAAGTGTCAGAACTGGTTGAAGAATCTGATGAACCGAAGAAAAAGAAAGTTAGAAAGAACATGACACTTGCTAAGAGATATAAGCGCTTCCTCCAGAAATCTGTGGTTCGAGGGAAAGTGGTTAAGGTGTCATACTTTCAGGAACAGGGGCTAAGGGTGTTCTTAGAGAAGTTGGAAGTTTAGGGATGGTTGGACTTGTTCACATATACTAACAGAGGGTGTTCAGTTCCAGACTTGGCTGAGTTCTATGTGAACTATGTTGTCACCAATAGAGTGGTGACAAGCACTGTTAATGGTCATGAAGTGCAGTTTGATGCTAGGGAGTTAGGTGAGTTGCTTGGGGTGTCATCAGAGCATACTTAGTGATGAGCAATTGTTGGAATTGACCCAGAGACTGGCCCAAAAGGCCCGTCTAACTGTGTCCTGGTCTGTGAGAAAGGGAAAAATAATGCCATTGTATCGATTGTTATTTTGGTTTGTAATTAAGAATATTGTTCCCTGAGGTCAGGAATACAATCTTGCTGATCCCATGGACATGTGTTACACTGATTTATTGGATCAGGGTGAGCAAATTAACTTGCCTGCAATCATGATTAGTCATATTGGGAGAATTGCTAACACGACCAAGGATCATGACATAGGGTATGGTTCTTGCTGACTTCAGTATTTGAAAAACTTGGGATTCCCATGCAGAAGAGAGTAGGCTTCCAAGTCAGTGATGAAATTGGTAACAGTACCCTGATTGGGTGTGGCTTCACGGTAACAAGGGGTGGTAGTGCAAGTCAGAACAAGGGCTTCAAACACCCCTTGGCCCTGTTTCCAGTGCAGCCTTCACATCCAGCACTCCTACAATTGATACACTATTGCAGGACCAGATCACATTGAAGGGGGAGATAGCTGAAGTAAAGCAGGCGCTTACAGAGGAAAAGACTCTCAATGCAAAACGTCACGAGGATCTATTGAGTGCCCTTCTTGCTCTCACAGCCAAATTTCCTCCTCCACCTTCCTCTACCTGACTCTGTTCCTTCTCCTGTTTCCAACACTGTTTTTAAAATACTTGATTACGTATGTAACTGGTAGGGGTTTGTGAATGTTCCTGGATGGTTTATGCTTTTATGTTATGACTTTGCTTGTTACATGTGTTACCTATTTGTGCATGACTCGGATGGCCAAAATATCATTACTGTACCCTATACTTGAGTGTATCGCTATTATTTCCCACATTACCACTATGGAGGTGATTGCATCCATGCTGGATTTCAACTTCCTGCATTCTCATCCTTTTTGATGATGTCAAAAGGGGGAAGATGAGTATGACATCGGTTTGATTAGTTTGACTAGTTCTATGTTCACCTCTTCACTCATGCTTTCTCTCTTGTGTGAATTGAATAAACTATTTTGCCACTAATGTATTTTGCCCTGTCATAAATGACGTCAAATGGTCATTTGGTTTGTCATCATCAAAAAGGGGGAAATTATTGACCCAATTAATGTGTAAGGTTTTGATAATAACAATCCAAATGTACTAGTCAATATGTCATGCTTGAGTTGTGTGTTGAGATAGGATCCGAAAAATACTTGGAGCAGTTTGAATGAGTGTGGAGCATCAAAGTCAATACATATACAAGGAGTCCAGCTGGTAACAAGAGTCTTAGGCTTAGTATTGGTTTTATTTTTAGATTCTTGTTAATATGCCAATTAGAAGGTTCTTGACTTAGCGTTTGCTTTGAAAGGTTTTTAAGTACTTCAGAGCACTGCCTCAGAATACATTTGAGAAGTCAGGTCTATAGTGTTTTGACGTCAAAGACAAAAACGAGTTTCAAGATTTTAAAATATTTTTCTGACTACCGAATTTCTTGAAATAATGAGCACAAATTTTTCTTCTGTCAGTTGAGTCTAGAAAGATTTCTTCCTTTAAAGAAAATATTGAGAAATTTTCAGTAGTAGAGTCTAAAAAGGTTTCTTTCCTTAAAAATAACATTGAAAGATTTTTGAAAGATTTTATCCTATCCTTTAAGAGAAGAATATCGAGTGGAGAGATTGTTAGGGACTTGGCTGCTAAGTTGTTGAGTGTGAGTTGAATTCTCTTTCCCCTACTCTTGTGGCACATGCACCATGCCCATTTAAGGCGCCTCTCCGCTCAAGGTTGTCTCAAGGTTTTCCAAGGGTTAGAAAGTGTCCTTGTGAGTCTGAATCTTCTGTGAGAAAACCTTCAAAGCGAGTGCTAAATTGAGTCTTCAACATTGGCATAATAGGGATTATATTATACCTTATGTCCAGCTTGTTTAGAAGCATTCAAGTAAGGTGTTTTTCTTTTTCTCTTTTCCATCAGTGAGATAAGAGCATGTCTACGTCTTGGGAGACATTGGACGTGGTTGTTGTAACGAGGGTCTCAGGGTAGACTAAGTTGCATTGTGTTTATAATGAAGGTTTTGGGATAGACCAAGTTATGTGTGTGACTGAGTCACGTGTGTTACAGTTGTAATGTGTTCGGCTCATCTAGTGAAAATGTGTTGAAATCCTATAGAGGTAGATCGTGGTTTTTACACCTCAGTTGGGCCAGAGGTGGTTTTCCACGTAAAAATATTGTGTCTCCTTTATTTTTTCCGCAATTAGCTTTGTTTCTGCTTCACTCTAAACACACAGTCCAAATAGTTTTCACGAGTGTTCTGAAACAATCCAAAAAGTTGATAGATACAATTCACCCCTTCTTTTGTCCTTGTACGATTAAATCTAACAGAGGCTAAAAGCTATGAAAGATGTTCATTAAGTACTATCCTAAATTGTCAAAAAGCCATTCCTAAAAGCTTGAATGTAGAAAGCTTCAAGGAGCTCTCCGCCCCCCTAAAAAAACATCCTAAAGGAGCTCTCTATCTCCTAATAGGGGAAGGGGGGGAGCAAAGCGCTTAGTGACCAAACAAAGGAAGCAATATATGTTTTGCGCTTGTTTCTCAAACTATGGTTGTATCATAAATCACAAATATAACTTGTGGGATAGTCTTACATGAGATTTTGCCATTGCATAAAGCCACCTTAACTTTTGCAGAAATTATTTCGAAGGAACCTTTGGTTTGAAAATATATTTATTAAGCAAAAATTTAATAAAAATAAATAATATGCACAACACAATTTTTCAACATACAAAAATATACATCGGTTTATTTTGAGTACAACTCTGTTCTAGAAGATAGACCTCATTGATTACGTCCCCCTTTCGAGAGACCACCTTCTGATTCCGACTAGTCTTGTTTTTTTTTTTCTTTGTTTTGTTTTGTGTTAATAAGACTTTATATAATTTGGACCAACCATTATTATGTTTTTAATGTTGAATCGCCTGTATCCAAAATTTAATTGCATCAGATAGTGCTATAGGTACATTCTGGGAAGGGTACTATACGTACACATTCTTCATGTGCAGGTTAGGAAACGGGAAATTTTATTTGATTTGAAATTTGGGTTGCGCTCGCTTTTTTATCTTAGGCTGCCTGCGCACCTCTTTTATAGAGATCAAACCAACCATAATTCTTTAAAGTTTATTTCATTTAATTTACATTTTCTTTTGTTAAGTTAAGAACCATTTAATATGCTTTTAATTATTTATTTTGAGCTAGATGAGTAACCATAATTTTTATTCAGCTTTGGTATTTGGATTTCGGAAACAACTACTAGGTTACATTTTTAGCCATTTCATGATTTTTATTTACCGACTTAGCCTTTATTGGGGTCGGTCCATTAGTTTTATGGAACCTACAGCTGCACCAGAAATTTATTTACTGGTTTCCTATGTACGCTTAGTGGGATCAAGACATAGCTTTTGGTCCAAAAATTATTTTTTAAGCTTGCATCATGGAGGGGGGAATTTGGTGCCCTTGGTTGTATATTTGGCTCGGGTCTAGTCCATTTTGCCCTACTTATGATTTGAGAAAGATTTGTCTTTTTGAGAAGCTTGATTTTTTATTTGTTTTGATTACCTAACTTGTACCTAAGGATTACGGAGTTGTAATTTTTTCTTTTATGAAGGAGGGGGATATCAATAAAGGTTTTTGGCCCATTTCGTGGACTTGGAAATTTGAGGGAGCCAATTTCTGTATTGTGAGGCTTGATTTTTGTCATTTGAGCAGGTAAGGTGTAATTGATGTAAAAAGCTCAATTTTTGTGAAGAGAGGGGGCGTCAGTTTGAACCCATTTGAGGACTTCGATTTAGACTGAACTCGAAAAAAATTTATATCGATTTTTCTATCTATCCTTAGTGGAATCAAGTCACTGTAGTTTTAGTTGATATTTATTTTGAGCATGCTTTATTTCGTCCCCCACAAATTTTATGTAATTAGACATATAAAAAGTAACAACTATGTCTAAATACCAAACAATTCGTACTCATATTTCGTGACTAATGACACCCCCCATCTTGTAAGACTTCATCGGTAATTAATTATAATCTTATAATTAATAGCCATTGTTACTTTCCTAAAGTCCCTTATTTGGACTTGTTAGCATCAGCAAACTGTGATCCTAGCCTCATGCGATTTATCTTCAACCCCCTTTTTTTGTATGCCTAATGCATTAAATCTAGCACCTCAGCTGCTAGTTTACAGGGGACAGCTTTAGATGTGGTTTTTGTTTGGCCCTAAGTTTTGTATGTATCTTGGGACTAAACTTGGGACACCGTCCAACAATTTGCCAAGTGATGCATTTTGACTTCTTTTCTACACTTCAATACTTAGGCACGCGTCGCATCCAAACTTTGAATGGTAAAGACCAGATGCGCATCAATGTAGCAAAACGTTGTGCTGTTATTGCTACTTTGAAATTGAAATTGAAATTCCTTTTCACTTGTGTGTGTATGCTATGATTTGTGTTTATTTGATTGATGCTTTTTTTGTTTTTGGTCTTGTTTGTAACTAGACACAAACCAGAATTTTTTTTTATTTAGGTGAATTAGCTTAGGATTATAATATCCTCAATAGAATATAGTGTCCTAGATGCAATAGCTTTCCTTCTAGGCCTATGATTTCACATCTTACTGAGTTTATGGTCTCATAACTTATAAATACTACTTTATCCTTCTCCCTTGTTTCTGTGGTTAATATCCTCACTTCTCCTTTCTAAATAGCAAACCCCCCCATTTTCTTTTGGAGTTTTAATAAAAATGTAAGGTGATGGATAATTGGTCGGTGGGAAATAAGCTTTGAAATTTATACCGCAAGCTAACGGTTTATCGCGGTATACTTAGGGTGTCGTCCATGAAGAACAAGATTTAGGGTACTTAACTTAGTGTTAGATTGAATCTAGAGAGGTGATGAGAAAGTTTGAGATAGAAGGAAACAAAGACTAATCAATATTGTGGTGTAAAAACTTAATTGGAGAAGGACTTAGGCCGGGGGTTTAGTTGCTAGTGGCTACTTATGCTAGGTATGAGTTCTAAAACTTAGCTTAATTCATGAGTGATCATAAAGGGGTGATTGGTTCTATTTAGGGCTGCCCAAACCTTCTTTCGGAGAGTAAAGGTAACCTTAATTCACAAGCCCAACTATTTTCATGAGCACTTGGAGGTCAAGGTTGAAGAAGACCAACTTGCACCTAATAAGGCTTTGGGTTATTTTCATACCCAATACTTGTTCTCTCTTCTTTTATCCACACAGGATGAATAACCACTTCTCGGTGTGGTTATTCATCCGACGTATTGGATGGAATGTCCTTTCGAACATCTCATCGAACACTTAGTGGGTAGAGAATGGTACCACTAAATAACTTGAAAATTAAAGAAAGACAAGATCACACCATGCTTATTGTGCCATCCTAGCTCTTAATCCCCAACCCAAGTTGAGAAAAATTATTCGCTAATCATCATTGCAACAATCCAACAATCACAACCAAGCATGATCAAATAACTAAGCAGAATCAAGTAAAGAGGAAAAGAGAGAGAAAGAAGAATAAACTTTAATTAATGGAATCGAGAAGGAAAGTCTTCAAAATCTTCAATCAATAATAATTCAAGAACACTATCTTCTGTTAACCCTAAATCAAACCTAGAAAGTGTTTAAAGTGGTTTTTACAAGTGAAAATTAAACATAACCCAAAATTAGGCAAAATGGGGTATTTATGGGCTAAAAACAGGGGAAATGTGACAGCTGTCGCCCAGGCGATAGCCTAAAGATGGCCTGGGAACGGCCTGTCGCATACGTGATGGCTAGCCGTCGCCACCTCTTGTGTTAGGAGGACTTTAGGCAAGCATGCGACGGTTAGGCGCATCGATTGTGTGAAGGCCTTCGCCTGTCCCGTGCCTTGAATTTTTCACTTTTTCTTGCTCCCTTTCTCCCCTCAGGCCTTCGTATGACCAATCTTTACTCTTGCATTTTCTTTTTCTGTGTACTAGCTACCGTTCTTCCATAAATAACTCGAAAAATACTTGCAAAAAGTCAAAAAGAGGATTAAACAAGGCAACGACGTTAAAGGAGGCAAAACTTGTTCAAATTCCTTTAAATCAAAGGGGAAATAAGGGGAAAAGAACCAAAAAATGGGATAGGAGATTAGTCAAAACTGAGGTTTACCAAGTCCCTCGTGCTTAGCTCTTGCTTATCCTCAAGCAAGCTTAACTTGGTGCTGTATGAATGCAAAAGACGATCTTTAAAAACTCCTTTCTCAGGTATGGCAATAAAGGCCAACCAACAAAGAAAGTAATACAATCAAAAAGTAACAAAGGTGAGGCGAGGGAGCGAGATAGACATGAAACTCTCGAGGGAGCACCTTGCCTAATAGCGCATACCAAGAATAAGTGAGCTCCTCAAAGCTAGAAAGTAGGTGAGTTGCTAATGGTCGGTAAAAGAGACAGGGGGGAGCCTCACTTTATGGTCAAGTGGAACTCTCATCTCCAAGTGTTTAAATGTGTTCATGTATACTCTCATTGCTTAACCAATCACGTAAAAACCATAGGATCGGAAGGGTCCTCATCCTCTAACACTCAGGGCAAAAATGCACGCCTTTTAATCAAGAGGGCTTTGGAAAGGTTAAAATGGGGTTCTTTGGTATGGCAAAGGGGAAGATCTTTCGGGATAGATGGAGCTAAAAAGCCTTAGGACTAGGGAGCAAGAACACTTTCCAAAATAAAAAGGTGGAAGTAAAATATTACTTCACACCTACAACCCACTTTGAACACTTAAGGAGGGAGCCAACTCAGTTTGGAATGCAAATCATCGTGCCAAGCATCTTATTTGCACAAGCTTGTTCTTTTGGTTTTTTCCCCCCTTTTTGCATGCTAAAAGGCTTGCTCTTCCTTTTCTTTCACTTTTACTTAAAAAGTTTTCATCCTTTTTTTTCCTTTTTTTTTCAAGCAAGCTTAAAGTAAGGAACTTAATGCTAGGGACTTAGTCAAGGATCGTCCGACTTCCCTTCTTTCCCTTTTTAACAAAAATTTCAGAACATACACCCAAAGATGTTCCAACTCAAAAAGCAAACCCCATAATCATGAAAAGTGTTGCTCCTCTAACCTCTATGGCATGATGGTAGGAAATGTAAATAGGCCAAGAGTGAAATGAGTGTGCTAACAACAAGGATAGGCAAGACTCAATTTGGGCAACCAAAAAGGGCTTCAACATCATTTAGGTGGCTTTTTAGGCTATGTGGCGGAAAATAACAAAGAATGCCTCAATCATATCAAATGATACGTATTACCTAATGTGGTTTTGGAGAGGACAAAGCCAAGTTCTAGCATTGTAATCTATGGTGAGCCACACAAGAAGAAGAGAAAGAACAACTAATAATGAGTGGTCATATAAAGGCTCAAAGCTCACGGGTCAAGTCACCCTGATGACATCTATTTACCTTATGAGTTAACCACTAGCTAAGCCCCTCCAAGTCAAGCCAAAAGGGTCTCAAGGACTAAAGCATGCACACAAAGCAAAAGGATCACTAAAGGGAGCCCCACACTACCATGCTCCAATGACCAAAACAAATATCACAACTCAAGTGTGCAACCAAGCTAGTTAGTCAACATTAACACCATATATTTATATTATAGAAGGGGGTTTTTTTCAAAAGTTTTTGATCTTTTCATTTTTTTTGTTTTTTTTGTCAAAACAGAGATCACAAGAAAGAAATGAAGAGTAGGATAAGAAGTGTACCTTGTAAGCCCAATTACGTCCTTCTCGACATTACTTATCAAGATCAAAAAAGAAATAAAACAAATATATACAATGCAAAGGAAGAATCTACCTACTCTAAACTACTCTACTCGTACAAGTCCTAAGTATGCAATGATTCCTAAAATGCAACTAAATGGGGCACCTAATCTAGTGGACTACTATATACAAGCATAAACACATCTCAACCTAGCCAATCACTCCTCAATCATCATAATTCCCAAGAAAGTCCCCCAATGATAACAAGAAAAATCCATTTCAGAACTAATGAATCTCACACCATATAATCGCCCCTAACATGAGCTTACTAGCTCACCCCTATGCTTAAGACATGCATTGCCCCCAATGTAGAATCGTCTCAGAAAATCAAAAGGAAAGGGAGGGGAGGGGAACTTATAAACCATCAATACGGCTTGGGAGGGCCGCTAGGCCTCCAATCGGGTGGAGGATAAGGCCAACCATGGTACTCGTATGCATAATAGACATAGTGCTCTAGGTTTCGCTGCCGGTGATCAAACTCCATTTTATTGACAGAGCAATTGTAGCTGATCTTGAGCATGTTTCTGTTAACGCTCCTCAATTGCATTGAGCCTCAAGTTGAGGTGAGAGAAGTGGTAATCCATGTATTGGTAGAAGTGGGCTTCATTGAAGCCCGAAGAAGCCGCCTCAGTATGGCTCCTAGTCAAAGGAGGGTCATACCCCTCTTCCTCAGGTGGTATGACCTGAGCTCTAGAACTCTCGATACCCCCCTCACTGCCAGCAACGTTACTTCCTTGGGCTTGAGGCTCATCCTCATCCGTCTCTATATCAATATCATCATCATATACCCAATTGGAGAGATTGGAACAAGTGGTTTGTGTGGGGTTTGGAAGGGGAAAAAGGAGTCTACCATGGTGGCTTACAAACACTCAGCCACCTCCATTTTGAACATCTCCGCGTTAATGCAAGTGGCTAAATCTGGTTGCCCCTTGGGAAAAACGAAGGTAACCACCGAATATGAGGCTCCAACTCCCAAGCATATGCTATGACTGAAATAATGCCCCAGCAAGCAATAGGGAACTTAGGAGCTGAAGCTTTCGAGACCAACTGATGGTGGATAAAAGCCCCTATATCAAAGCTTTCATCATTAAGAATGCACCATGATAAGAAAACCTCACTCAGCTGAGCTTTGTTTTGACTCTCTTGTCGGGTGAATATAATTTTGGGCCATGAGGCGGTGAAGATATCAGAGGGTGGGGTTACAAATGGAAGTGGCCTTAGAGCCACTAGCACTATAAGCCACATAACTCCTCGAGTTGTCTTTCACTTGTGTGTGCATATCAAAAGTGAACTCGACCTAAAATTCTTGCTCATTGAAAGCGGTATGTGCGGGGGTCCAAACACCAAAATGTGGGAGTACTTAATCGGTGGTCGAATTCTGCTAGGTTTATGTCAAAGGTCCTACTGAATAACCGAAATTGAATATGAACGGGTCGGTTTCAGTACAGGGTATTCCAATTAACCTTGATTGAACTCAGGAACTCCCAACACAACTGCTCATAAACAAGTTTATCCATTCTCATATATTCACCCAAACCCACAACCTCAAGTAATTCATTCAAACTGTCTAACAACCCAAGACTCTCCAACAAACCAAAGTCAATGTACTTAGGTTCGGTTATATGTCGACAAGCAACCGAATCATAACGAGTAATGTGCTCTTGATCAACGAATTGAATTTCATATTTATTAAGAACATGAGGGATAGTAGGGTGATTACCTTGGGCCACTTGGGCCCGGACCAGAGGGACATTGGTAGAGGGGTGGGTGCGACCATTTTAGCGTGCTTGGATGCTCCCGATGATGAAGGCCCAGAGGGTGTAGTCTTCTTTCCCATGGCTGAATCAAACCTAAAACCAAGCAATCCAAGTGGTTAAAGAGAACACTTGAAAATGTAGCACTTCAAAAAGAGCACCAAAATGTGGCTAAGAGGCCTCAAAGATTAGACTTTCTCTCTTCTCAAGATCAAGAACTCTTCAATGGAGGTGGAAATTTGAAGGGAGAGAAAGTGGTGATGGAATGGTGCAAATAAGTAGTCAAATGGAAGCTTCAACGGAGTGAAGGCAAATTCCAGTGAAGGAGTGGCCAGAAAACACCTCAAGTGACCAGATTTTGAAAATGAAAGATTTGGGGGTTAGGGTTTAAGTGGTGATGACTTGAGTGAGTGGTGGAGAAAGATGGTGTTTTAATGGAAGAATAAGGAAGAGAAGATGAAAGGATTGAAGAAAATAGTGAAAAATGGTGAAAATTTGAGTGGGAAAGAGGTGGATTTGAGGGTGGTGGTGGAGTTTGGGAGAGGTTTTAGAGAGAGAAAGTCACATGGGGGGTTTGGGGTTTGAAGAAGAAACGAAGACAGAGGAAAGAAGAGGAAGGAAAAGAGGGCTTGGGGGTTCGCGATGGCCTGCCATCACCTGCTTGGCGATGGCCTATCGTGTTAGCAATAGGGTGCTGTCGCCACCTGCTAGAATTTTTCTGTAAATCCTGCAGGCCTAGGCGATGGCCGTCGTGCAGTCAATAGCCTGCCGGTTGCCTGGGCTGTCTCAACACTTCTTCTTTTTTTTTGGCATTTTTGGGTAACTCCTTCTCCTTATTGGAGTCCAAAGCCATGAAGAGGGTTCGCGGTGCCTCCCACAAGGCACTTTTTTAAGGTCATGAGCTTCGTGATGAATGGTTCTCAAGAAGAAGCGGCATCCGGAAGGTCGTGGGTGACCTTCCCGTCGATCGGCTTACCAGCAATATAGTGTTTTAGCTGCGATCCATTCACGTTGAAAATTCCCGTGGCTTCCATCCCAACTTTGATGGCACCATATAGGAAGACTTTTTTAACCTCAAAAGGGCCCGACCACCTCGAATGGAGTTTCCTTGGGAATAACTTCAACCATGAGTTAAAAAGGAGGACTAAATCACCAACCTGAAACTCCCTCCAGTGGATATGCTTGTCATGCCATCTTTTCATCTTCTGCTTATAAATAAATTCTTGAATTTTCATAAGCATCGGACTGAATCTCTTCAAGCTCATTCAATTGAAGCAACCTCTTTTCCCTCGCGGCCTTCAAATCATAACTAAAAAAATTAACGGCCCAATAAGCCTTATGCTCCAACTTGACGAGGGGGTGACGTGACTTATCATAGATCAACCTAAATGATGTAGTGCCAATAAGAGTCTTAGGCCGGACGGTAACCCCATACAGCATCATCGAGCTTGTCGGCCCAATCCTTCCTTGATTGTGCAACCATTTTCTCTAAAATAACCTTGATTTCCCGTTTGGAGATCTCCACTTGGCCGCTTGTTTAAGGGTGGTAGCCCGTACTTGTGATGCACCCCGTACTTTTCTAATAAAGCTTCAGGTTTCTTCTTAATGAAATGAGCACCATTGTAACTAATAAGACCCGGGGGACTTTAAAATGAGGGAAGATTACCTTCTTGAAGAGTCGAACTACCACTCGGGAGTCATTGGTGGAGCTAGTAATAACCTCCACCCACTTAGAGACATAGTCGATAGCGACCAAGATATACTTGTTACCATGGGAAGATGGGAAATGTTCCATGAAATCTATCCCTCATGCGTCGAAGATTTCAACTTCAAGATTATAGTTGAGGGGTATTTTGTTTCGCCTAGATAAATTGCCTGTCCATTGACATCAATCACAACACCGGACATATTTGTGCACATCCTTGAGCAATGAGGGCCAACAAAAAACGGCTTGGAGGATCTTGGTTGCGGTCTTATCAACGCTTACATGCCCTCCACAAGGCAAGTCATGACAATGAGAGGTGATAGAATTAGCCTCTTCATCGAGCACACATCTTCGTATTATCCCATCTTCACAAGCCTTATACAAGGAAGGCTCCTCCCAAAAATATAATTTAGCTTCGTAGAAAAATCGGCTCTTTTAAGTTGAGTTCAGGTCCGGCAGTGTGATCTTACATGCCAAGTAGTTCACCAAATCTGCATACCAAGGAGCACTCGATGTTGCTAAAGCAAGCAATGGTCATCTAGGAAAGAGCCGTCAATTGGTAAGTCATACGCCTTATCATACTCAAGGGGAATTGGTAAGCGAGAGAGATGGTCCGCCATCACATTCTCGGTGCCTTTCTTATCCCGTATTTCGGGTGCAAATTCTTAGAGAAGGAGGATCCACCGAAGAAGATGAGGCTTGGAGTTCTTCTTGTCTAGGAGATGCATAACAGCGGAGTGGTTAGTGTACACAATGAACTTAGAGCACAAGAGATATGGTCGAAATCTCTTAATTGCATACACCACCGCAAGCAACTCCTTCCCGGTGGTAGTGTAGTTTTGTTGAGCCTCATTAAGTGTCTTACTAGCATAGTAGATGACACAAGGCTTATTGTCCCTTCGTTACCCCAAAATCGCCCCAACCGTGTTGTCACTAGCATCACACATAATCTCAAAAGGAAGGCTCCAATCGGGCAGTTGGATGACAGGGGGCGGTGATGAAGGCCTCTTTAATCCTTAGATGGGAAGTAGAGGCTTCAATTTCACCTTGGGAGCACTCTTCTTGTCTTCATTGAAGGGTCGAACCTCCACATTAAGAACCTCCCTTGCTTGTTGTTTAGGGAGGTATGGTTGGGCCGAGTTGAGAGTCAATCTCATACACCTCCCTTCATCCGGATGATGGTCAACCCTATTACAACAATCACCAATCAAGCACGACTCAAGAAGGTCCGAGGGAGGGCTAAGAGTTCCCATTTCCTCCAGTACTACCTTTTCAAGCACATCAACCCGGTAGGACGCATCTTCTAAGGAAGGGGAAGCTATAGCATGTGAGAGATTGAATTCAAACTTCTCCTCAATAACTTATAGGGACAATCTTCCATTTTTGACATCAATCATCGCACCGACCGTGGCGAGGAAAGGGCACCTCAAGATGATAGGTATTTGGGCATCTTCCTCTATCTCCATAACGACGAAGTTATAAAGGATGAAGAATTTTCTAACTTGAAGGGGCACATCCTCAGGGACTCCAATGGGATACTTGACGGAACGATCAACAAGTTGTATTGATATTCAGGTGGGCTTGAGTTCACCCACGTAGAGCCTCTTGCATATTGAATAGGGCATAAGACTCACACTTGCCCCTAGGTCACGTAATGCGCGATTATGATGATGTCCCTAATGACACAAAGAATAGAGAAACTCCTTGGATCTTTGAGCTTGGGGGGAAGCTTGTTTGGGAGGATGGCACTACACTTCTTTGAGAGGGACATTTTCTTGAAATTTTCTTTTGTTGGAAAGCATCTTTTTTTAGAAACTTGGCATAGGAGGGCATCTTAAGGATGACATCCAAGAATGGGATGTTGATTGCAACTTTTTGAGTACCTTTAGAAATTTCCCGAACTTGGTCTCGAGTTTAGCCTTGGCAAGCCTTTGAGGGAAAGGAATCAATGGCTTATAAGGCTCAATCGGCCTAGGCTTTGTGGTTTCCTCATGCTTATCTTGCTTTTTACCTTTCGGGACCAAATCTCTCTTTTCATCCATTATTTCCTTGCCCTTGTCATTGACCAAGCCTTCATCCTCCTTCCCTGGAGGTCCTTTTAGCTCATCAAATTGCTTTCCACTCCTTAAGGTGGTGGCATTCATATGCCCCTTTGGGTTTGCTTCCAGTTGGCCCGAGAGGTGCCCTTGAGGTTGAGATAAGTGGTTTACTTATTGGACAATTTGGACTAATTGAGTCTCCATCTTCTTCTGGTGTGTGGACATACTCTCAAACTTGGAATTGAGTTGGCTCATAGACTCACCAAGAGCCTCATTTACCTTAGTTTGAGAATGAACCTCTCCATTAAGCTCTCCAAATTGGAACTTTGAGACGGGGGTCGAGGAGGTGAAATTTGAGGAGCACGGTATTGGAAACCGAGAGGATTAGGATGGTTTTGTGAGGGATGATGAGGAGGGGGGTTTGGACTTTTGTATGAGAAGTTTGGGTGGTGTCTCCAACCTAAATTGAAGGTATTAGAGTAGGGGTCATTTTGTTGTCTATTATGAAAGTTGTGGAGGGCATTGGCTTGTTCAATGGTGAGGTCTTGAAATGACTGACCAAGATGACATTCATTCCCCCTATGCCCTTGAATTCCACACACTTCATAAGTGCTTGCTTGCCCAAATGACCTACTAGGCACTCCACTATGAAAATGTTTACACCAACAACCAATCTAAGATGCCATGATAGGGGAACTCTTGTTGAAGCTCTTTGAACTGCTCCCGTGCTTGATAAAGAGACTCACCCTCCATTTAAGAAAGGAGGTGATGTCATTCTAGAGTTTGGCGGTCTTCTCAGAAGGGAAATATTTGTACAAGAATGCCTTGGAGAGACCATCGCTAATATGAATGAATTGGCATTCGAGTTCAACAACCAAGACTTGGCCTAATCCATCAAAGAGAAAGGAAATAGCCTCAATCAGATGGTATCATTGGAAACCCCTTCTTCTTCATCGTATCACACTTCTTCAAGAAAGAAGCAATGCGGGTATTGGGATTCTCCCTTGGGCACCCTCTAAATTGGTCTTGTTGAAACAAAGTGATGAATGTTAAGTTGAACTGAAAGTTGTTTGCCTCAATGGGTGGCTTTATAACACTAGATGGAATGGCATTTGGATTTGGCATTGCGAAGTCCCTCAATGGGCTAGTGGCAGGATCCATGATGGCTTCTTGAATTTGCCTTCCTTGTGTACTTTGGTTTCTTACACATCGTCGATGAGCATGAAAAGTAGCTTTCAATCTCGGGGTTAAAGGGAGCCAAATCACTAGAACCTTGGCTTCTGCTGTGCATGCAACAACAAGCACTACCAAATGAGGTAAGCCAACTAAAGAAAGAATAGTAACAATTAAACAAAATAAAAACAAAAACTCCCTCCAACCACACTTTGAGTTACGAGACCTAAGGAACCTTGTTCCCTGACAACGACGCCAAAAACTTGCTCGATGGGAAATAAGATTTAAAATTTATACCACAAGTGAACGGTTTATCGGCGTGTACTTGGGGTGTCATCCACTGAGCACAAGACTTAGGTTACCTAACTTAGTGTTAGATTGAACCTAGAGAGGTGATGAGTAAGTTTGAGATAGAAGGAAACAAAGATTAGTCAATATTGTGGTCTAAAAACTCAATTGGAGAAGGACATGGTCAGGAGTTTAGTCGCCAGTGGCTACTTATGTTAGGCATGAGTTCTCGAACTTAGCTCAATTCAGAAGTGATCGTAAAAGGGTGATTGGTTCATTTAAGGCCGCCCAAATGTCCTTTCGAAGAGTAAAGGTAACCTTAATCCGTAAGCCCATATATTTTCATGGGGACTCGAAGATCAAGATTGGAGAAGACCAGCTTGCACCTAACAAGGCTTTGGGTTATTTTCATGCCCAATGCTTGTTCTCTATTCTCCTACCCACATAGGATGAATACCTACCTCTCGGTGTGGTTATTCACCCCAAGTATTGGATGGAATGTTCTTTCCAACATTTCATCGAACACTTGGTGGGCAGATAATGAGATCTTTAACACTACAGGAAATGGGTTTTCTTTACACGCTTAAAATCATCTCTTCCCACGTATGGAAGAGTGGTGATATATGCTCGCCACGCTTAGGTCAAGCATGCCTAGTGCATGGGTGGGGAAACGCCTACCGCGCTTTTTAAGCTTGGTACCGTTCCGTCTACCCACTCTTGTATTCATGGGGGGTCATACCTGTTTACACGCTTCTAACCGTGGCTACATTTCTACGCTTATATCCGTGGATAACTTACGCCTTAAGATTCCACGCCTGTAAGTGCTGTTATGTCGTTTGTTAACTAACTTTTGAATGACACCGACAAATAACTAATTTTGGTGCACATTATTGATTGTAATATTTTTATATTATTAGAAAATGCATTGTATTAATTAATTAATGATAATCATTTTATTATGCAGCATACATATATATATATATATATATATATATATGTATATATATATATATAACGTGTTAAATTTAGAAACTATATAAAAGTATGTGATAATATTAAATAACATGCATTATTGAAAACGATCGTTAATGTTAATATATATCAGCTAACAACTATCGTTGAGAGGTCCAATGGCAACACCTAAAGTTTCAACATAATTCCAAAATAATGTACCTGTAAATAGCTACAAAAGAAAAGTACGAGACATGTCCAATAATTTAGTACATATTTATCCTAATGAATTGTATATCTAACATTGAAAAAGTGACTCTCCCTCTAATACATATGAAGTTTATGCTAAAAAAACTAATATGATGCTGCAATATTCTATATATAGTTTGAAGACACCACTTCAAGAAGGTCCATTTTCCATCTTGTTGTGTCATACCTTGGACTTCGTTGCAACCTAAAAATATGGAGCCAATACATTGTAAGCATATACATATACAAATGACAAAAATCTTGAAGTAGCATCCAAATAAGTTTCTGATATGATATTCATTCTGATAACAAATCCTGACAGCACAACATTGCATGCACATATAAGGGGAAAAAAAACTGATAGCACTAAAGGGAAAGAGATATAAAAGCCTTAGACATCATAATATGAAGGGAGCTTACCTAGGAGCCATATTATAGCTGTAGAATTTTATAATTCCAATTATGACAACCCCCAATTAAAAAAAGAATAATTCTATATGACTTGGAGCTTACTTAGGAGCCATATTCCCCTATTCAAGGCTTGCACTAAGTAAGTGGATGAGAAAGTCACCACCTTCTACCCAAATAATCAAAGGAGAAGGCAATATACTATGTGTACTTGACTTAAACAACCCTGAATGTTTTCGTGATTCTTCTGCGATTGTTTGTGTAGAAGAGAACAATATGTTTGCTAAAAGCTAACATTTGGCATTGACAATAATAACCATAAAATAAGGAAACCTGAAGGAAGCATAGTTTCTGTTCTCCAAACACAACTTACAAATGTAGTTGACTTTGATGAGGCAGTTGTAGCTCTTTACGTGATACCCAGCTGGCAGTTCTTCAGTGTTTACGGGGCTACCATTACTTTCATATTTGCTGCCAAGGAGGGTTATGAAGTGGTTTTAAAGGCATTTTGGGAGATGGGACTTGTGTTGCAGTGAAAAGGATTGAAGAGGAACAGCTTGGGGAAAAGGAGTTCCTATCTAAAGTTGTTGCAATTGGTAGTATTCAGCATATCAATCTAGTGAGGCTCTATGGATATTGTATTGTGCCCAATGGACCTCGATTGCCAGGCATTGCTATAAATAATAAACAATGTCAACGTTCGCTGCTATAGCGCTAATCAAAGGACTTAAATTGAGAATACTAAAAGCGAATACTCAATTCTGATCAAGAGTTAGTAGCCAACAGTGTTGATCCCACCAAAAACATTCCTTAAAATAAGTGTATATTTACGTTACAGAGTATAGAACGTCTTCCCCCATAAGTTTGTGATAAGCAGCTTTCTTCGCATCCAATGTTGATTCTGAGAATGTAACATCAGAGTCTCCAGTCTTCTTTTCAATAATTCTTAAGGCTGAATCCTAATCAATTAGTTTTGAATGGAAATATTAAATCATAGACATATTACCAGACTATCAAAACATATGAAATAGTTAACCACATACATATGAACTTAAGATCGTTACTTACGACAAACACTATGGTCTTAGGATTGTGGAAGGTTTTACCTTTTCTTTTATGGGTATTAATAAACCACTCAATCAGACCTAGTTCTCTCTTATGTTTCTTCTCCTGAAATCATAACACGTATACAAATGCAAAATGTAAAAATGTTAGTATATATGTTTAAATAATGCACAGCTTATGGTGATATCAACAACATAAAGACTTGCGGGACTTACGAATTTGTCACGCTTAATAGCAAAACTTTGTGAGCCAATAGTGTGAGTATGCAACAACTTCCCTCTAGCTCTCTTCCCAATCTCGGAATATTTCTAAACAAAATTACAGTTCAAAAATTGAAACCAAAATAATATATATTTTAATTTATGCAGAAAATAATGAAGTAATTTATAAATATACATGTAAACAATGCTCCAATATCTGCTATTACCTTAAATGGGTCACTAAAACAAAGGTCTATAAACCCAACCGACATTGGATCGCCTACTCCTTTTGGACGGCTGAGCTCTTCGCCATTACTTGATTTAGCCATTGATAATGCATATAACTCCTCCCTAGTTGTGTTCTCCTTAATGTAGTTCACCCTTAAAGAGCGTTTATAACTCCTCAACTTCTTCCCAACAAAGCTCAACACTTTCAAATTAATGGATGCATTGGAAGGCAATAAAAACTTGCCATTGAGATTTAATAAAGTCCCAAGCAAGTGTCATAAATGTTCTTCTCAATATGCATCTCATTCGAATTATGGCGAAGTTTATTATACTCCCAGTATGGCAAATTAAAGAAGATACTCCTTTTTTTCCAAATTTGTTGTTCATCTTTTTCATCAACCTCTGCAGTTTGATTTCCACCTTTACCATATGTAAATATAGTACCCTCTAAATGAACTGGAATAGCACTTCCACTTACGGGCTTAGGTGCAAAATCACACTCAACACTCCCCTCAAACCCAACAGCATCATATCGAAGAGGGTGGTTTATGGACAGCCATCTTCTGTGACCCATGTAATAAAATTTATGCCCATTTTTCAACCACATTGACTACATACCTTTAGCACAAGTTGGATAAGCAAAGCGACCCTTTGTACTCCACTCGGACAAATTGGCATATGTAGGAAAGTCATTAGTAGTAGAATGAAGAGCCTCCTGCAACTTAAAGTGCATCATGGTGTTTGCATCGAATGCATCCTAGCTTCTAATCCCTAATCCAAGTTGAGGAAAACTACTCACTAATCATCTTTATAAAAGTCCAACAATCACAACAAAGCATGATCAAACAAATTAAGCAAAACCAAGTAAAGAGGAAAATAGAGGGAAAGAAGAATAAACTTCAATTAATGGAATCGAGAATGAAAGTCTTCAATATCTTTAGTCAACAATAATTCAAGAACACTAATCTTCCCTTAACCCTAAATCAAACTTAGAAAGTGTTTAAAGTGACTTTTACGAGAGAAAATTAAGCATAACCCCAAAATTAGACAAAACAGGGTATTTATAGGCTAAAAACTGGGAAAAGGTGACGGCCATCGCAAGGAGGTGGCCTGGCGATAGCTAGCCATTGCCACCTCCTGTTTTAAGAGGACTTCCTATAGGCAGGCGACGGTCAGGCCGTCCACAGTGTGATGGTCGTCGCCTGTCCTTTGCCTTGAATTTTTTACTTTTTCTTGCTCCCTTGTTCCACTCGGGCCTTCGTGCTACCTATCTTTTCTTTAACATTGCCTTTTTCTATGCACTAGCTGCCTTCTTTCTTAAATAACTCGAATAATACCTACAAAAAGTCAGAAAGGGGATTAAACAAGGCAACAACATTAAAGGAGGCAAAGCTTGTTTAAATCCCTCTAAATCAAAGGAGAAATAGGGGGAAAGAACCAAAAAAAGGGATAGGGGATTAGTCAAGTGAGGTTTATCAATAACATGATGCCCAGAATACCCAGAAATTGGCAAGTTAAGAAAGAGGGGGAGAAAATAAATTATGAACTGGAGATCTACCTACTTTGTCTCTTTATTTTGATACACCCCTTGCTTGGCTATAAATTTGTAAAGGGGTTATGAGCCAAAGACTATCTTTTGCCTCATTTAATGATCTCCTATTTTTATTTGATGAAACTCAAAGCTGAGCCCCCTTTGTGGTTTTAGTTTATTTAAGGAGGAAGTAATTGTTTTTTTGAGAATCAAAACATAGGAGTTGTTTGATGCCTTCCCTTCCTGTCAAAAGTTAGCCATAGCAATAAAATTAGTTTGGGTGAAGAGTAACTGAAGAAGTTTAATTCATATTGCTCTCCTAAAACTCCATCAGAGGCGCAAAATCTTCTTGGCCAAAAATAATAATTGTTGCCTAATTTTTCATTAAGACATATGCTTTATGGTTCCGGCTAGAACCAGGATCCAGTAAGATCTATAATTTTATGATTCTTGCAGAAATTTAGATCCGACAGGATCTTTCTTTTTTCAACATAGGATAGGATCCAACATGGTCTCAAATGATAAATCTTGAACCCGATTTGAGATTTTAGTTCTTCCTGTAATGTGGCATCTCTTTTGGTTACTTCCATAACAGACTTGAAAATAGGGACTGGGGATCTTTGGTGAACTCACAAAGCATCCATGTTTCATTGTAGTTTTACCTTGAGTTTTGTTGATTTGAACTTGAATAGAAGGCTATCCAAACTCTTTGAATCTAAATTTTTAATTCCCCAGTTCTTCTCATACTTCTTCTTCTTCTTCACAGTAATAAATTTTTTTGCTCTGTTTTTTTTCCTACTATGCTCTACTTTCTTTCCCTCTTTTACTATAGGCATAGTAGTTGTCTTCTGCTCAACGTAAGAGGGAAGATGATGGGAGACATGGGGGGCCCCCGTGACCACTAATCCTCCCTTGTTTGTTTACTCTGACAATTGCCTAAAATTAAGATCAAAAAAGATGCTTGAGCCTTGTATGCTGATAAGGCCTAGGAGATTTTGAGAATCACGTGACTTTGTCCCTTATGTCACCTTTCTTTCCCCCATTTCTTTTTATTGTATGTATATATATATATATATATATATATATATATATATATATATATATATATATATATATATATATATATATATATATATATATATATATATATATACACACTCAAAAATAATAAGGAGAAATGGAACTTTATTGACCCGAATTAATTATAAACGGATGAATTATGCAGTACATAATTAGTTCATGATCATACAAAGATTGTAATGGCCTAATTTTTGAATAAGCCCATGAACTCAATCACTAAGGCATTTTGGCTATTTATACTATCATGAATTGAATCACTATAGCTAGCTTTATAATATCCTACTATATAGCAAGATCTTTTTTCCCCCCTATTCAAATTAAGATTAGTTGTGCTAGAGGTCTAAACATTTACATAGTTCTTTCTACTTATATCTAGGTCATGGCACCACATTAAATTTCAAAATAGGCCCATTGAATAGTTGCCTTCGTGTATTATTCATGTTAGGCTTTGATAATGTGAACGATGCATGCCTTCTATGAGCCCTCTTCCCATTCATTAATTAGATCTCTTTTTTTTTTTGTAAAGGATAATCAACGATCATGGACGGGACTCTTGCGATGAAAGGGCTCCACTCCAAAATGGCCAAGAATGCGACTATAGACCTTGTCATCGGTATTCAAGTTCTTGCAAAGTATGTGATCCCTTCCTCCACCATAACGCCTATCTTAGTTAAGAAAGTTAGAGTCAAGCAAGAGACACTTTGTTATAGAAGGAATGATGAGAACAAATGTGTTGATGTAAGCAAGGATTACGAGAACTACTTTAATACCACTGTTCTTGAGAACGTTAATGTTGAACATTGTGGATAAGAAATATACCCTGCTGAGGAGGAATTTTACCCAGCCCTATAAAGGCTTCTTACTGGGGGGAAGGAATTGGGGGGCTGACCCTCCAGCTTCGAGGTCACTCAACCTTTATGATAAGAGTGATGGAATAGACCAAACGGGTACTTATTCATTTTGAAGAACCTTTGAAACGGGCTAGCATATTTGGTGTCATTGGTATATCCTAATTTCCATACCATTTTGACATGAACATATAGTGGGCATTTTGTGAACTTTGGGGTCCCTTAACTAATACCTTTCATCACAGTGCAAGTGAAGTTGGCCTTTTACTTCAAGATTGGGAGCGGATTGAAGGTTTACCCACTCTTGAAGCTACATAAGAGGATTTTTTACCTCTAAACAAAGACTTGGCTGATCATAATAAATATCCTACTGCAGTTGTTGAGTTGCTACGTATTCATGCTAAGCTTTGCGAGTTCCACAAAGTAAAGCATATCTATTGTGTTCTTTAGCTAGACCATTTTTACAGAGAATACTTGGTCTACTTTGCATATGGGGAACAAGCGGATTCTGCAAAAGAGAAATCTACAGTGAAGAAAAGGAGCCTCGTTTGCATTTCCCATCAAGAGCGAATGACAAACATGAGTGATATAACTGAGGGTGTACTCGCTGCTTTCTTAGCCTTTTGGTTGAGTTACTTTGTTTTATCTTATGGTATAGAACTCATAAGGCCAGAAACATTTATAATGGCTTCATTGATGGCTTCTGGGCAGCGAACTTCGTTAGCTCCAATGATGCTTGGCTATATCTATCACGGCTTAGGAGAGGCAGTAAGTCATCCAGACCACCTTGGTAAAGTTGACATAATTTTTCCCAACCATTATGGAATAGGTTGGTTAGCGGAGTTATTTCCCTGTTTATATCGTCGTTGCCTAGATAGCGGCTGTCCTGGTCACTTTCCTACCGTTATTCATTATGCCAGATGCTTGGTAGCAAACTTTCCTTATGCCAGGCTAAACACATTTTAAGGGATGGGAGGTATCTTTCTCTCCGATCTAGTACTTTTTATGAGGACTCTCGTAATGGTCAAGATGCGATTAACAAGGGATTACCAGATGAGGATTTTAAATTTCTTTTGTCTATTTGGTCCTTTGTACTTCCTGTACGTGTTGGAACCAAATTGCTTTTGGAGCCCTATTGCCCCAACCAATTTGCTCACTAATTTGGATTCGATCAAAGGGTTCCATCTATCGCTTAATCTTTATCAGAGCTCTTTGACAACAAATGATAATGGAGCTTGCACAAGCCTATGCTGATCTTCAAAGGCGAGATATGGGGGCTAAGTTCTATGTTCCTCCTTCTTATTATGAAGGAGTTTGTTCTTAGGATTACTATAGCTAGTGGACCAAAAGTAACATTCCTTATTTAAGTCAATTAGTTGAAAAGGCTCACCAGACTGCAACGAATAAGAAAGAGCCTTTAAGGGAAAATGTTTACATTATTGATCACCTACGCCCTCTATGTGAATTTATTCCTGGGGCTGTTGAAATTTCAGGAGTTATGGATGACAGTTGTGCCAAGGAGAAACCTTCAGTATCGTCCTCTAAAAAGGAAAATCCAAGGTTTCTGGAGGAAGCAAAAGGCCACAAAAGAAGAAGAATAAAAGAACCCCCAACGACCAATCATCTACCATGGAAAATTCTCGTGATCAAGCACCCATCGAGGTAAACTTCAAGAAGGCTCATTATGGGTGCCCCGATCATTCTGATGGTTCTAATATGGGAGATGACACAGGATTTGAAGATTTTCTTGTCACAGACTTGGACATTTTTACTGAACAGGGAACTTTGAATCAACAAGATGCCCCTATAGAAAAAATTGAAGTACCCCTACATGAAGCACCTTATGCTACAGTAGAGCACCCAATGCAGTAGTAACTGCTATCATTCCTATGCCTGACACTTCTGGTGATGTGGTTAAAGCCATGCCTATTGAAAGCATCCTTACTTTCTTAGCAAGTCTTTTTTGCAACTTGAAGAAAGATTGGGTCTAAAAGAGCTTTCTCAAAGGAGTAGAGGTGACCATTGGTGTTATATCTATTGATGGCTTAGCCAGGAACTTGTTAGCTAGCAGAGTATGAGTTTCTTAATCCTTTAGTGCACTTCGCTCCATGATTCACACCTATAAGCTTAGTACAGCGGAGACTTGTTGACTTTCTTTCAAGATAGAGGAGATATTTGGCGTAGTTGAGACCACTGCAAAGATCGAAGAATTAGTGGATGTTGATCGGGTTAAAGCATTGTCCGACCAAGATCCCACTTATTCTTCTAAAATTCCTTATATTGAGGGTCAGCTCAATAACTTGTCCAGTGATACTTCAAAACTTAAGGTTAAGGAGTAGGAGATTCTGAGGGAGGAGGAGGGGCTTCACAAAATGCGAAAGAATTTGACCATCCAGCAACGAAGTTTAATTGAGGCAGAGAGCAAGCTGAAATTCTCTCTATATTCGAAGAAAAGGGAAGTGGAACAGGTAAAGGAGGACATGATTAAAGCTGGATTTTCTAAACTGCGGTATTTAGAGAAGGAGAGGGACAGTCTCAAGAATTTAATCAGCTTTGTAATATCCTTTAATAATGTTTATATTTTATTTTGTTTTATTTAATCCTTTTGCATTTATATTTCTAGCCTTTAGTCCATTTTGTACTGTACGATTTATGCTATTGTAATAAAGCCTAAACGTCTCTTTCTTTTTCTCTTTTCCTCTTTCCCCCCCTTTTTTCCTTTTTTAATCTTCTTCTCTCCCTTTTTTTTAATAAATAATAACGAATACCAGAATAATTACACAACAAAGTGTAATTAGTAAATGATTCTCGCTATGAGCAACACATGACCACTCGATGCATCACATGAATCTAAAATTTTCCACATATAAGGGAAACAGAAATTTATTTATTTTCGTGGCAGGGTCTGGTATGAAGCCAGATTGCCTATGTATCCTCTTTTTGAGTAATCAAGCCTTCAGTAGTTCAATATGATTTAACTACCCAGGAACTTCAAGCAAAGAATTTCTTTACAAATTTGCCATTGACACAAGCATATACTATTTGTCCATCATGATTTTAGAGCTCATATGTCGCTTTAGCAAAGACCTTGGTAATTACATAAGGGCCCTCCCATTTGGACTCAAATTTTCCTTGTGTCTTCGATTGATGACAATAGGTCTCCTCATTGTCAAGACAAAATCATCAACGTCAAATGAGCGAACCTTGACTCGCTTGTTGAATGCACGAGCCATTTCAACTTGGTAAATTTCAAGCCTTTGTTGGGACATTAACCGACGTTCATCTTATGCTTCCAGTTCGGTCAATCTGACTTGAATATTTTCATTTAGATCAGTGAATTGCATCGCAACTCTTAGGGAAGGTAATTGCACCTCAAAAGGTAGCAGGACTTCTGAACCGAACACCATGTTATGGGGCCTACAATCAGTTGCAGTTCGAACTGTGGCCCAATAGGCCCATAAAGCCTCTAGTAATCGTTCATGCTATACGGAATATACTCAATGAGAGGTTGTCTCCAGTCTATTTCTTCTTCAACCTTAGAAGCCGAGAGCATATTTATTTCTTCTGTTTCATCAAAACAGTCTAAAGCTGAGGCTAACAAGTAGCATTCCCCGATTGCTATTTGAATTTCCCTTTCATAAGGGAGTATCAGTGAAGTAGCCAACTTTGCTAAGACATCTGCTTTATCATTTTTAGACCTAGGTGCATGGTTGACCTCTATTTGAAGGAGTTGGTTCATAAGGCTTCTTTCCCTTTGGTAGAGTGGCATTAACTCGGCATTTCTTAGTTTGTATCGACCATTTATTTGTCAAATGATTAACTATAAATCACCGAATACATCAAGCTAATCAATATGCATTCAAGGGCCAATTCGAGACCAATGATGAATGCCTCATATTCAACCGCATTATTTTAACAGATCGCGAGGAGACAGAATGAATAGGGGATAAGTCCTCCTGATGGTGTAATAAACACAATCCCTACCCCGGCTCCCCGACTCCATGTTGCCCTTTCAAAATATAACTGCCACGATTTGGTTATAGCTTATCCCTTTACTGCCATTTGAGACACGAACTTGATGTCAAAAGGGGTCAAAAGCATAGCCCATTTGGCCAATCTTCCTGATAGCATGGGTGTAGATAATATATATTTAAGTAGATCTACCTTCAAGATTAAAATGATCTAATGGGATAAGAGGTAGTGCCGAAGCTTTTGAATAGCAAAAACTATTGCAAGGTAAATTTTTTCCATAAAGGAGTAATTTATTTCTGCGCCTACCATTGTCCTGCTGATGTAGTACAAGGCATTTTCCTTCCCTTCATCATTATTTTTGGCTAACATAGCCCCTAAAGATCGTTCAAGGGCTGGTGTATATAGGATTAGGGGTCTTTGTTGTATTGGAGCCATTAAGACAGGTGGCCTTGTGAGATATTGCTTGATGCTTTCAAAGGCATTTTGACAAACTTGATCCTAATTGAAGGATGTGTCTTTTTCTAGAAGTCTTATGAAAGGTTGACACCATCCTAACAACTTTGAGATGAACTACCTTATGTAAGCTAACCTTCCTTGTAAGCCCTGCAATTGTCTTAAGTTTCTCAAAGATGGCATCTGGGTCATGGCTTTGACTTTATCGGGGGTCAATTTCAATTCCTTCCTTTCAAACAACAAAGCCCAGGAACTTCCCCGAAGTAACCCCAAGTGCACATTTTAAGGGGCTCATCTTGAGTTTGCACTCGTAACTTTTCGAAGGCCTTTCCTAGGTCATGAGGATGATTTTCTTTATCTTTTGTTTCCACAACCAAATCATCCACATAGCATTCAACTAGTTCGTGGAGGAAATCATGGAAAAGGATTGGCATGGCCCTCTTGTAGGTAGCCCGGGCATTTTTCAAACCAAATGGCATTACTATATAGCAGTATATGCCTTGTAGTGTTCGAAAGGAGGTTAAGTCTCTGAAAAATTGAGATTCGGGGTTGAACTCGCTCATTTTAGGATAGCATCTTTTGCTCTTAGGGTACAAAAACAACATGTTTCGTGGCATAAGCATTGAGAACTCCCCCATGATGTGATACCGAGAGTGCTTCGGAAGCATCCCCTTAAAATGAAGCTTTTAGGGCTCCACCTGCGTAAGAGATGTGCATTTGTTTATTGGTTCGGCAAGGCCCCTCTTGATGTTGTCCTTCTTTCTCCTTTGAGATTGTGATGATTCTCTTGGAGGCGGACTGCTTAAAAAAGGCGCTTCTATCAGAGACTTTGATGAGTTCCCTCTTAAAACTACTCTCTTATTGCCGAATGATATTCTTATGACCAAGTTTTCTTTGGATATTGACTGGTCAATTCGTTGGAGGAGATAAATGTAACTTATGACAAGAGAATTCACAATTTCCTTTACCGGTGTCAAGGCCTTTTGGCTAACCTTTGTTTTCTCCTTAGGTGTGTATTTGAATAACACCTTTGATCGTGGGGATTAATATTTCTTTGCTTCACTAGCGTAACTGTTGACAACTTGAATGACCTTTTGAGGCAAAGTAAGAGCCTTGAGATTTTCTTTTTGGTTACGCCCTTTTTGGCCTAAAGGAACTTAAGAAGTTCCAGAATCTGCTGATTTGTAAAACTTGGCATCCGCATAATTAACGTCCTCCCCATGAAAAGGATTTGCATCCCCACAAATTGCGTTCTCATTGCCATGCTTGTCATTGTATTTTAAACACTGGTGAGGAGTAGAGGCAATCGCGTTGCTAGTATGAAGCCGTGGCTGCCTGAGTAGGGCATGATAAGAAGTATCGGCATCTATTACATGAAAAAGAACATCTGCGTAGAGGTCATCTAGTTCAACTTTCAAAACAATAGTGCCTAAGGCTTGCTCCCCCACTTGATTAAATCCTTGTATTGTGAGCAAAGATGGGACAATAGATTTGGTGTTATCCCTATCGCTCTCAATACCCTTAAAGGAAGAAGGTTGACTATGGAACCACAGTTAAGTAAAATCTGATTTATCCTTTCATCCCCAATCATACTGGTGACATACAAAGGCCTATTGTGATTCACAGTCTTTAACTGGAGGTCCTTATTAGAGAATGTTGTGCAAGACATGCATGCAGTACACCAGTTTAAAGGGGAAGAAAATACCTCATCCACCTCATTAGGGCCGACTTGACCTTATAGTCATTAGGGTCCATTAACGCCTAAATAACTGCCTTTCTTAACTCTTTGGACATTTGTGAAGCATCATAGACACTTAGGTGTGCTGGGATTTGCTTGAGATGAGAAATGACATCATAACGGCCATTTTCCTTGTGAGACGCTTAACGAACTTAAAAAGGGACTGGGATAGGGAGATCCTTCTAAGACTCCTTACTTGACTGTATGTTCTTAGCGGTGTCTTTACTATTTGAGCTTGGAAGAATTACTTCCTCTTTACCTTTTTCCTTAGCATTTGCCGATATTAGCGATATCTCTAGTGTCCTTTCTTTCTTCTTCCCTTTCCCCACTGATTCAGGCGACTAGAGTTGATGACCAGACCGAAGAGTTACTTGGTCCACTTCTTGAGTAGTATATGTGGTCTTAGCATTCATTTCCTCCACTCATTGGCACAAGCCTCTGTAAAACATTAGGCTACTTCCTCTTTTGCGGGATCATCATCCGAGGAGTCACTACCGAAAAAAATCTTTAGGGATGTAATCACCTAAAGTGAAAGGGGTCTTAATCGGCGGCATGTACTCCTCTTCCGAAGTTATCTCCAACTTCTTTTTGTCCCTCGATTTCTTCTTCTTGTTTTTCTTTTTTTTTTTTTTTGGTGGTGGCTTCTGTCCCCTTATTTAAACTCCTGGGGACTGAGAAGTTCGGGCCACTTCTTGGCGAAATGACCTTCTGCTGAAGCAGGGTTGCCACCCAAAGCCATCATCATCCTAATCTTCTGATGTTGCCCATGCCTCTAAATATGGGTCTAGGTAAAAATTGTACAAGCTTGGTGCTCCTAGTGACGAAGGAGGCACATCTAGATATGCCCACACTATTACTACATCAATATCAGCAATGAACTTGATAGGGACCGCATGAGGTGGTAATGACACCATTGGAATCCCTTCATTGGTTTCTGAGGATGATTGATAAGATTCATCTGCCTATTCGACCGCTAAGGTTGCATTTGATGACACAGCGGGCCCTTTAGGTGGAGCTCCTTCTATCTCAATTTCTCCGTTTCTGATCATATCTTTGATTATGTCTTTAAAATATAACAATCCTTTGTGAGGTGGCTAATGATCCTATGGTAAGGGCAATACTTAGTATCATTTGTCTTGTTTACTTCGGTAGGTTGTTTTGGCGCTGGAAGGGAAATGGCTTTTGTAGTCATCAACTCATCAAGTATCCCTTGAACATCATCATCATCAAAGGGATATTTCTTTTCTTTCCTTTCTTGAAGGTGAGTCGCCGTTCTCTCTCTTTTTGCTTGCCTTTGCTATTTGTGTTGAAATTTATGCCATTAGTTGGCTTTGGACTTGTTCTAACAAAGGTAACCATCGACTCTCCCTTCTTGGTTAGCCTTTTGATTTCTTCTCGCTTGGGCTGTGTACTTTTCTGACAAGCAAGTTGTCTTTCCATATTGCTCGAATTAGACACGAGGGCATCAAAGTTTTAAGGCTAAATAGTGCCAACGTATGTAGCAATTTGAGGGTCTAAATGGTTAGAGCACATTTGAACTACCAATTGTTCGCTTGGCTTTTTTGGGCATGGCAAGCTCAGGCTCCTTCACCTTGTAATGAAGTCGTTCACATTCTCGTTTGGCCTTTGGTGTGTGTCAGCGAGGTCTATTATAGAGACCTTCCTTTTTGAGCTCACGAATTGAGCTAAGAATGCCCTTTGAATGTCATCCCAAGTGTGTATTGACCTAGGCTTAAGCTAGGTATACCATGTAAAAGCAGCCCTTTTGAGGGACTATACGAACTACCTAATCAATAACACATCATTTAAGGCCATTTCGTAGCACGCTGAATAGATGGGCCAAATATTCGTGTGGTGATCCATTTATTCCATCGAACTTCTCAAAGTTCAGCTTCTGATAACCTTTAAGGAAACGAACTGAGTCATAATGACTTGGATACAAGTTCTGTATCCCAACACTAGGGGATTCATAGCTACTTGGTGCTCCTGATCCCTTAAGCTATCAGCTCCTTGATATCTCGTGAAGTGATAACAGTGTTGCTATTGTCATCCTCATTAGTTTTTTTACGCTCTCTGTTTTCAAGGTGAGTAGCAAGGTTAGTAATTTCAGCCTTTTTTTCTGCAAGCTTCCTTTGCAGCTCTTGCATTTGTTCCTTGAGGCTTGGGGTGCTGTAACCAAGACTGGCATATTTTCAGCCTGGTCATCCTCGATAATTTGCTCTTATGGGCTAACGGTTGACAACTCCTCTTCTTAGAAGAGAGTTGTAAGGTCATAAAAGTCAAGACTTGTAACCTCGTCTTGTTCTTTAGGTTGGTCCTTGCATGATTGAAGGTGATGACTGAAAATTGTAAGGTTACATCAGCATATATTAATTCTTTGGCCCTTCATCCTATAATCAGGCCACTGTATACCTGTGATTCGACCCCTTCTAAGGTCAAGTCACTTTGACTTTGTGATTTAGGAGGCAAAACCCTCCTACCTTTTGTAGTGCCTCGAGGAAGAGTAGCCTCCATGACCTGTCTTGGCACCATAGTAGGTGTGCTTGAGGCTAACGGTTTAACATTACCTCAGCTATGGGTATGTCAATGGGGATAGTCCCAATGAAGATCCGCCTTATCAACCAGAGTTGAGGAGCCTTCTTGACTCCTGAGGTTCCTTCCCCAAATGGTTTATTGGGGTTCTTCAAGGTTAGGGGTTCTTTGTTTGGCTTTGCCCCCTTCCCAGTAGATGTAGGGACCTAAGCCTGCCTTAAGGCTGAGGTAGGGATCTGAACCCACCTCGGCGCTAGATTAGGAACCCGAGCTTACCTTGGTCGAGTTGTTGCTAAGGTTACTAGTGCCTCCCTCATCAAAGTTTCTCTCTAAGTTGGAACTTGCTTAGGGTGGGGAGCTCGCACTGAGTTACACAACATAATCGTTGAGGGGCATGTCATAAAGGATGACCTTTGTTAAGAAGCCCTCCTCAAAGTTGTTCTGGCTAGCTCCAAGGCTGGTGATGGACCTAGCTTGGGTGCACCAGCCTTAGCGCGACGCTTGTCGCTTCTGCACTTGTTGCGCTTTATTTTCTTGATCGCATTCTTAGCAAGCAGTTTGTAGGTCATAAGGGTGAGCTTGCTTGCCCTTTCGAGGCCTCACAGTGGTTCCATTGAATTTGACAGTGGAAACTCTGCAAGGATGGATCGTGGCCCAATGGTAAAGACCACCTGCACATTCTTCCTTGCCTGGAACATACTGCATTTGATCACGAAGGTGACGAGAAGCTTGTTGAAGTTGATGGTGGTTTGAGGCGCCATTATTCCTTCATGGAAAATACACAAAAAATAAAAACGAAAGAAAGAAAAATAATAACATTAGCTATCATAATCAAATCAGAGATGAAAAGAAAAAGAGGGTCCTACCAAGCGAGCAAACAATTATGTTGGCCAAAAATTAAATAAAAACAAATAATATGCACAACACAATTTTCCAACGTACAAAAATGTACATCGGTTTATTCTGTGTATGACCATATTCAAGAGGATAGACCTCCTTAATTACTTCCCTCTCTCGGTAGGCCACCTTTGGATTCCGACTCGTCTTATTTTATTTTATTTTTCTTTGTTTTGGTTTGCATTAATAAGACTTTATATAATTTGGATCGAACATTATCATGTTTTTAATGTCAAATCGATTGTATTCAAAATTGAATTTGATCAAATATTGGCGACATAGGCATCTTTTAGGAAGGTATTATATGTACAAATTCTTCATGTTTAGGTTAGGTGTAAAGCTTATCATGGAGCTACAAATTTAACCACTACTTCGACTTATAAATAATATTTATAGCATAGGAAAGTAGAGATCGATCCCACGAGAAAAGATTATGTCAAAAGGTTAGTTTAATTCTAAATGATTTTACTACTCTAATTTATTATTTCTACTCTTTGTAATTCTAAAATAAATCAAATTTAATAAATAAAAATCTAGAAAAATACTTAATATTACTTCTAAATATTCTAAATTTAATTCTGGAAATAAAATAGTAAATAGCTATCCTAAATAATCTAGAAAACTAAAAACAGAATAATAACACAATAATCAACTAAAAAGTGAAACAGAAAATAACAAACAGAAAATTAATATTAAAAAAATCAGAAACAGTAACCTAAACTAATATTCTTCAAGTTTGCAAGCTCGTAGCGCCAGAATTTTATCTAATTAATTTCAGAAAAATTAAAACAAAAAATTACTGCAGAAGAATAAAACAGAAAATTAAATCTAATATTAGAAAATAAATAAACTACCCTAATATAATTACGACATTAATTAACAAAATTACCCTAATTTAAGGATATAATTTTTTGGACTCAATAACACCTAAAAAACATGAAATAAATATTAAAAAGGCAATTTTCAGATTTTTTTGAATTAAAAACCTGCACATATCCAATTCACAAAATAATTCTAAAAAATTATCAAATAATTTCCAAAAATTCTGAAATTAAATAGAGGTAGATTAGGACACTATCTAAACGCTAGGATGGATTAAAACTTGAAAAAAACAAACAAAAGGAACTATTTTCAGCCTAATTTCTAACAAACCAGTTATTAAATGATAAAGCAGAATATAAATCAAATCTGAAAATTATAACCACTCTAAAAATCAAAATATACCTAATCTAAAATTACCAAGACACTCCTAAAAGACTATTCTTTTGGGGGGGTGTAAATGGATTTTATATCAAAGCTAATAATTGAAGAACAAAAATTGACAAAATAAACAAATTAACTAAAAGCAACAAATAATTATCAAAAGATATCAAATTTATGGAAAATGCTTAGCATAATCCATATCCACCATCCAAATTAATATTTATCATTAACACACAAGTCGATTTCATCCATGAGTTAAACTGTAGAAGGCACCCACCAGCGGATCTTCCCCGTTTTTCCTTATATTATAGTTTAATTAGGTCCAACCCTAATATAAACCCTACTAATTTGATAACCCTTACACCAGTGTAAGAATTTAATCAAACTAGAGCATTACGTATTAGAAAAACATCATCTAACGCTTCGTAATCAATTTACCAGTAAACTGATTTAACAAAGATCTATAACGATTACCTAATTAAAAGAGATGGGTTTGAGCCATCCATGATTAATTAGGGTGATACAAATGATTAAAAGATGATAACTGTTACGTATTAAAGCCCTTTAAACTATCATATGAATTCGTGTAAAACTAACTAGCTTGTATTCTAATTAATATAATACGAATATCATGAACGACAAATACTAATTGCTATAGAATCATGAATAAGAATCAACTAGATAATAACGTATAAAACTTGTTTCAAAATAATTAATTTAGCATGGTTTCAAATAGATTATACTAAGTACAAAAAAATTACTCACTCATATTAGAATTAAAATCATAAAATTCATCCAAATAATTCATGTTTAATAATTAACTAAACAACAAAAAACAGAATAAAATAAAGTAAAACACGAAAGTCAAAAAAAAAAAGGAGGCGTGAGATCGTGATGATGGACAATGATCATCAAAGATGATAGGAAAGAGGAGTGGTCGTGGCCTTTTGTTGTGGAAGAGCCGTGGGGTATTTTGCAGTTAGCTCTCCTCTTTTTGTGTTAGGCATGAGGAGGATTATGATGGAGGTGATTATGGTAAAGGAGGTGGGATGGGAAGTGTATGTAGAAGTGTGGCGTGGTGGAGATGGTGAAGAAGATGTGCTACCCTAGCTGCGTTTGAAGCTTCTCTCGTGCTGTGGCTGATGTGTGTATTGATGGGAGATGATACATAATAGAAAGGAAAGGAGGGGTGGGATAGTTAGAGTTTTTTTTTCTCTTCCTCCTTTTTTCCTTAGATTTCTTCTCCCTCAAGATTTCTAACTTTCTTCCAACTTTTGAAACCCTAACGCAATTAAATAATTATGGAAATAATATTTTTCATAAATTATTATTTTTGGACCGTCTTTATAGCCAAGCATGTAAAATCCGAACTTCGACGTCTTCTCTTCCCTTTTTATTTTATTAATGCCTAACCTGAAAAATATATGAAATAAAGTAAATTAAATGCAATAATATATATAATATAATCAAAATTATTATTAAAAATCATGCATGATTTTTGGCTTAACAAATTCCCCCCACGCTTAGACTTTGGACGTATTCGTGCAAAGAAATCTTAGACTCGATCTAAAAACGGACCCTTCTTTCTTTCTTATAAAGCCAAGTATAAATATGATATTTTACACTACGCATTGGCTTGTTTTAAAAACAGTTTTATTAAAAATTAATTAGTTCTTCCTCCTACAAGTAAACAACTACTAGACATCCAACTAACATCAAAGAGTTTTTTCATCAACCTCACAATATTTCCTTAATAAAATAACAAGATCAATAATTATTCATCTCTTTTAAATATGCATACACTGACCAAGAGGTCTAAAAAATTTAAGATAGAAAAATTTAGGCACGGTATGGCTATAGAGACAATTGAACTAGGTAGAATAACTCATTGAACTGATTGTAACTTTCCTTGTACTTTTTTTTCTTCTATATTTTTTTTTTTCAAACTCCACTTGCGAGCATATTCGAGGCCCATATAGGGTCTTAGAAATTAAACACTCTCTATCTCACACTCACCCGAATAGAGGTTCTGGAACAAACATTTTATTTTCATCATTATTTTTATTTATTTCATTGACTCACTAGTATGGGACGTAAGCTTTCTAATGGCAGTATTACCTCAAAGGGTAGCTCCTAGTAGCACATGTCTCAAAGGGGTACTTGTCATTCCCGAATTTTTTTTTTTTTTAAAGTTATTCTACTAATTCAATAGTTTAGGAAATGGGCTAGGTCATTTTATTGCCTCTGAAGCGGATATAATACATAACCAAATAAGATGGATAATTATGATAATTACTCATTAAAAAGATATATGAGGATCAACTCAAACTTCTCTGAAAGACAGCTAGCATGCTTAGAAGTCTTCACTCATAAAAGAATAAACTACAAAATAGCTAAGAAAAAAAAAATTTTAAACAGGCAAGCCTAGAATAAACTCATATCATGCATGATTTATAAGAAATTTTTTTTTTCGATTTTCTTTGTTTTTTTTTTTAAGAACAAATACCACAAGAATCAAATGCAGGATGCACCCCCCACGCTTAATTCATGCATTGTTCCTAATGCATACAAAAAGATAGAAATAATGAAAATAAAAGCAAAATTAAATGGGCACTTCCCTAAAAACGTTGGGTTACCTCCTAACCAGCGCCTTTGTTTATAGTCGTTGGCTCGACTTCATGAAGCTTCTGGATCCTCTAGTTGGATCTCTTCCACTAGATCATCATTAATCTCTTTAACCCTAAAACTTACTGGGTTAAGCTGACTCTCTTTGTTTTCAGCTTTTAATACTTGTTCCTTGTCCTCTCTAATTTCCTTACCACTCCTTAATCTCATACACTATGGGCAATCTATAAAAATTAAATACTAGAGTTAAAACAAAACAATAAAAATAGTAAAATTAAATAGAAGTAACTAGCAATTTATTTTCTTTCCCTGGCAACGGCGCCAAAATTTGTAAAGCTTGTCGTGGAGCTACAAATTTAACCATTACTTCGACTTATAAATAATATTTATGGCATAGAAAAGTAGGGATCAATGCCACGAAGAAAGATTATGTCAAAAGGCCTGTTTAATTCTAAATGATTTTACTACTCTAATTTATTGTTTCTACTCTTTGTAATTCTAAAATAAATCAAATTTAATAAATAAAAATCTAGAAAAATACTTAATATTACTTCTAAATATTCTAAATTTAATTCTGGAAATAAAACAGTAAATAGCTATCCTAAATAATCTAGAAAACTAAAAATAGAATAATAACACAATAATCCACTAAAAAGTGAAACAGAAAATAATAAACAGAAAATTAATATTAAAAAAATTACAAACAGTAACCTAAACTAATATTCTTCAAGTTTGCAAGCTTGTAACTCTAGAATTGTATCTAATTAATTTCAGAAAAATTAAAACAGAAAATTACTGCAGAAGAATAAAGTAGAAAATTAAATCTGAAATTAGAAAATAAATAAACTACCCTAATATAATTACGAAATTAATTTAAAAAATTACCCTAATTTAAGGATATAAATTTTTGGACTCAATAACACCTCAAAAACATGAAATAAATATTAAAAATGCAATTTTCAGATTTTATTGAACTAAAAACCTGCACATATCCAATTCACGAAATAATTCTGAAAAATTATCAAATAATCTTCAAATATTCCAAAATTAAATAGAGGCAGATTAGGATACTATATAAAGCCTAAGATGGATTAAAACTTGAAAAAAAACAAAACGAACTATTTTTAGCCTAATTTCTAACAAACCAATAATTAAATGATAAAACAGAATATAAATCAAATCAGAAAATTATAACCACTCTAAAAATCAAAATATACCTAATCTAAAATTACCAAGACACTCCTAAAAGACTATTCTTTTGGGGGGGGTAAACGGATTTTATATCAAAGCTAATAATTGAAGAACAAAAATTGACAAAATAAACAAATTAACTAAAAGCAACAAATAATTATCAAAAGATATCAAATTTATAAAAAATACTTAGCACAATCTATATCCACCATCCAAATTAATATTTATCATTAACACATAAGTCGATTTCATCCATGAGTTAAACTGTAAAGGCACCCACCAGCGGATCTTCCCTGTTTTTCCTTATATTATAGTTCAATTAGGTCCACCCCTAATATAAACCCTACTAATTTGATAACTCTTACACCAGTGCAAGAATTTAATCAAACTAGGGCATTACGTATTAGAAAAACATCATCTAACGCATCGTAATCAATTTACCAGCAAATTGATTTAAAAAAGATCTATAACGATTACCTAATTCAAAGAGATGGGTTTGAGCCATCCATGATTAATTAGGATGATACTAATGATTAAAAGACGATAACTTTTACGTATTAAAGCCCTTTAAACTATCATATAAATTCGTATTAAACTAACTAGCATGCATTCTAATTAATATAATACGAATATCATGAACGACAAATACTAATTGCTATAGAATCATGAATAAGAATCAATTAGACAATAAAGCATAAAACTTGTTTTAAAATAATTAATTTAGCATGGTTTCAAATAGATTATACTAAATACAAAAAAATTACTCACTCATATTAAAATTAGAATCATAAAATTCATCCAAATAATTCATGTTTAATAATTAACTAAACAAAAAAAAACAGAATGAAATAAAGTAAAACACAAAAGTTAAAAAAAAAGGAGGCGTGAGATCGTGATAATGGACGATGATCATCAAAGATGATAGGAAAGAGGAGTGGTCATGGCCTTTTGTTGTGGAAGAGCCGTGGGGTATTTTGCGGTTGGCTCTCCTCTTTTTGTGGTAGGCATGAGGAGGATTATGATGGAGGTGATTATGGTGAGGGAGGTGGGACGGGAAGTGTATGTAGAAGTGTGGCGTGGTGGAGATGGTGAAGAAGATGTGCTGCCCTAGCTGCGTTTGAAGCTTCTCTTGTGCCGTGGCTGATATGTATATTGATGGGAGATGATATATAATGGAGAGGAAAGGAGGGGTGGGATAGCTAGGGTTTTTTTTTCCTCTTCCTCCTTTCTTCCTTAGACTTCTTCTCTCTCAAGACTTCTAACTTTCCTCCAACTCTTGAAACCCTATCCCAATTAAATAATTATGAAAATAATATTTTCCATAAATTATTATTTTTGGACCGTCTTTATAGCCAAGCGTGTCAAACCCGAACTTCGATGTCTTCTCTTTCCTTTTTATTTTATTAATGCCTAATCTGAAAAATATATAAAATAAAGTAAATTAGATGCAATAATATATATATAATATAATCAAAATAATTATTAAAAACCATGCATGATTTTTGGCTTAACAAATTCCCCCATATTTAGACTTTGGACGTCCTCGTGCAAAAAAATCTTAGACTCGACCTAAAAACGGACCCTTCTTTCTTTCTTATAAAGTTAGGTATAAATATGATATTTTACACTAGGCATTGGCTTGTTTTAAAAACAGTTTTATTAAAAATTAATTAGTTCTTCCTCCTACAGGCGAATAACTACTAGACATTCAACTAACATCAAAGAGTTTATTCATCAACTTCACAATATTTCCTTAATGAAATAACAAGATCAATAATTATCCATCTCTTTTAAATATGCATATATCGATTAAGAGGTCTAAAAAATTTAAGATAGAAAAATTTAGGCATGGTATAGCTATAGAGACAATTGAACTAGGTAGAATAACTCACTGAACTGATTGTAACTTTCCTTGTACTTTTTTTTCTTCTATATTTTTTTTCCCCCAAACTCCACTTGCGCGCATATTCGAGGCCCATATAGGGTCTTAGAAATTAAACACTCCCTGTCTCACACTCACCCGAATATTCTAAATTTAATTCTGAAAATAAAACAGTAAATAGCTATCTTAAATAATCTAGAAAACCAAAAATAGAATAATAACACAATAATCAACTAAAAAGTGAAACAAAAAATAATAAACAGAAAATTAATATTAAAAAAATTACAAACAGTAACCTAAACTAATATTCTTCAAGTTTGCAAGCTTGTAACCCTAGAATTGTATCTAATTAATTTCAGAAAAATTAAAACAGAAAATTACTATAGAAGAATAAAACAGAAAATTAAATCTGAAATTAGAAAATAAATAAACTATCCTAATATGATTACGAAATTAATTAACAAAATTACCCTTATTTAAGGATATAATTTTCTGGACTCAATAACACCTAAAAAACATGAAATAAATATTAAAAATGCAATTTTCAGATTCACTGAACTAAAAACCTGCACATATCCAATTCACAAAATAATTCTGAAATATTATCAAATAATTTCCAATAATTCTGAAATTAAATAGAGGCAGATTAGGGCACCATATAAACCCTCAGATGGATTAAAACTTGAAAAAAAACAAAACGAACTTTTTTTAGCCTAATTTCTAACAAACCGGTAATTAAATAATAAAACAGAATATAAATCAAATCTGAAAATTATAACCACTCTAAAATCAAAATATACCAAATCTAAAATTACCAAGACACTCCTAAAATGCTATTCTTTTGGGGGAGTAAACGGATTTTATATCAGAGCTAATAATTGAAGAACAAAAATTGACAACATAAACAAATTAACTAAAAGCAACAAATAATTATCAAAAGATATCAAATTTATGGAAAATGCTTAGCATAATCTATATCCACCATACAAATTAATTTTTATCATTAGAGCACAAGTCGATTTCATCCATGAGCTAAACTGTAGAACACATCCACCAGCGGATCTTCTCCGTTTTTCCTTATATTATAGTTTAATTAGATCCAACCCTAATATAAATCCTACTAATTTAATAACCCTTACACCAGCACAAGAATTTAATCAAACTAGAGCATTACGTATTAGAAAAACATCATCTAATACTTTGTAACCAATTTACCAGCAAATCGATTTAACAAAGATCTATAACGATTACCTAATTAAAAGAGATGGGTTTGAGCCATCCATGATTAATTAGGGTGATACTAATGCTTAAAAGATGATAACTTTTATGTATTAAAGCCCTTTAAACTATCATATGAATTCGTATTAAACTAACTAGCATGTATTCTAATTAATATAATACGAATATCATGAACGATAAATACTAATTGCTATAGAATCATGAATAAGAATCAACTAGACAATAAAGTATAAAACTTGTTTCAAAATAATTAATTTAGCATAGTTTCAAATAGATTATACTAAGCATAAAAAAAATTACTCACTCATATTAAAATTAAAATCACAAAATTCACCTAAATAATTCATGTTTAATAATTAACTAAACAAAAAAAATAAAACAGAATAAAATAAAGTAAAACACAAAAGTAAAAAAAAAAAAAAAAAGGAGGCGTGAGATCGTGATGATGGACGATGATCATCAAAGATGATGGGAAAGAGGAGTGGTCGTGGCCTTTTGTTGTGGAAGAGCCATGGCGTATTTTGCTGTTGGCTCTCCTCTTTTTGTGTTAGGCATGAGGAGGATTATGGTGGAGGTGATTATGGTGAAAGAGGTTGGACCAGAAGTGTATGTAAAAGTGTGGCGTGGTGGAGATGGTGAAGAAGCTGTGCTGCCCTGGCTGCGTTTGAAGCTTCTCTTGTGCCGTGGCTGATATGTATATTGATGGGAGATGATATATAATGGAAAGGAAAGGAGGGGTGGGATAGCTAGGGTTTTTTTCCTCTTCCCCCTTTCTACCTTAGACTTCTTCTCCCTCAAGACTTCTAACTTTTCTCCAACTCTTGAAGCCCTAGCCAAATTAAATAATTATGGAAATAGTATTTTTCATAAATTATTATTTTTGGACCGTCTTTATAGCCAAGTGTGTAAAACCCGAACTTCGATGTCTTCTCATCCCTTTTTATTTTATTAATACCTAACCTGAAAAATATATAAAATAAAGTAAATTAGATGCAATAATATATATAATATAATCAAAATAATTATTAAAAACCATACATGATTTTTGACTTAACAAATTCCCCCACACTTAGACTTTGGACATCCTTGTGCAAATAAATCTTAGACTCGGTCTAAAAACAAACCCTTCTTTCTTTCTTCTAAAGTCAGGTATAAATATGATATTTTACACTGGGCATTGGCTTGTTTTAAAAATAGTTTTATTAAAAATTAATTAATTCTTCCTTCTATAAGTGAATAACTACTAGACATCCAACTAACATCAAAGAATTTATTCATCAACCTCACAATATTTCCTTAATGAAATAACAAGATCAATAATTATCCATCTCTTTTAAATATGCATACACCGATCAAGAGGCCTAAAAAATTTAAGATAGAAAAATTTAGACATGGTATGGCTATAGAGACAATTGAACTAGGTAGAATAACTCACTGAACTGATTGTAACTTTCCTTGTACTTTTTTTTCTTCTATATTTTTTTCCCCCAAACTCCACTTGCGCGCATATTCGAGGCCCATATAGGGTCTTAGAAATTAAACACTCCCTGTTTCACACTCACCCGAATAGAGGTGCTGGAGCAAACATTTTAATTTCATCATTATTTTTATTTATTTCATTGGCTCAGTAGCATGGGAAGCAAGCTTTCCAGTGGCAGTATTGCCTCAAAGGGTAGCTCCCAGTAGCGCATGCCTCAAAGGGGTACTTGTCATTCTCGACTTTTCTTTTTTTTTTTAAGTTATTCTACTAATTCAATAGTCTAGGAAATGGGTTAGGTCATTTTATTACCTCTGAATCGGATATAATACATAACCAAATAAGATGGATAATCATGATGATTACTCATTAAAGAGATATATGAGGATTAACTCAAACTTCTCTGAAAGATAGCTAGCACGCTTAGAAGTCTTCACTCATAAAAGAATAAACTACAAAATAGCTAAAAAAAAAAAAAATTTAAACAGGCAAGCCTAGCATAAACTTATATCATGCATTATTTATAAGAAAAAAATTTTTTTTCCCGATTTTCTTTGTTTTTTTTTAAGAATAAATACCAGAGGAATCAAATGCAGGATGCACCCCCCACACTTAATTCATGCATTGACCCTAATGTATGCAAAAAGATAGAAATAATGAAAATAAAAGCAAAATTAAATGGGTACTTCCGTAAAAACGTTGGGTTGCTTCCCAACCAGCGCCTTTGTTTATAGTTGTTGGCTCGACTTCATGAAGCTCCTTGATCCTCTAGTTGGATCTCTTCCACTAGATCATCATTAATCTTTTAACCCTAAAACTTATTGGGTTAGACTGACTCTCTTTGTTTTCAACTTTCAATGCTTGTTTCTTGTCCTCTCCAATTTCCTTACTACTCCTTAATCTCATACACTATGGGCAATCCACAAAAATTAAATACTAGAGTTAAAACAAAATAATAAAAATAGTAAAATTAAATAGAAGTAACTAGTAATTTATTTTCTTTCCCCAATAACGGCGCCAAAATTTGTAAAGCTTGTCGTGAAGCTACAAAGTTAACACTACTTCAACTTATAAATAGTATTTATAGTATAGGAAAGTAGGAATCGATCCCACGAGGAAAGATTATGTCAAAAGGCTAGTTTAATTCTAAATGATTTTACTACTCTAATTTATTGTTTCTACCCTTTGTAATTCTAAAATAAATCAAATTTAATAAATAAAAATCTAAAAAATACTTAATAGTACTTCTAAATATTCTAAATTTAATTCTGGAAATAAAATAGATAATAACTATCCTAAATAATCTAGAAAACTAAAAACAGAATAATAACACAATAATCAACTAAAAAGTAAAATAGAAAATAACAAACAGAAAATTAATATTAAAAAAATTACAAACAGTAACCTAAACTAATATTCCTCAAGTTTGCAAGCTTGTAACTCCAGAATTTTATCTAATTAATTTTAGAAAAATTAAAACAGAAAATTACTACAGAAGAATAAAACAGAAAATTAAATCTGAAATTAGAAAATAAATAAACTACCCTAACATAATTATGGCATTAATTAACAAAATTACCCTAATTTAAGGATATAATTTTCTGGACTCAATAACACCTAAAAAACATGAAATCAATATTAAAAACGCAATTTCCAGATTTTATTGAGCTAAAACCAGCACATATCCAATTCACGAAATAATTCTGAAAAATTATCAAATAATTTCCAAAAATTTCGAAATTAAATAGAGGCAGATTAGGACACCATATAAACCCTAGGATGGATTAAAACTTGAAAAAAAACAAAAGGAACTCTTTTTAGCCTAATTTCTAACAAACCGGTAATTAAATGATAAAACAGAATATAAATCAAATCTAAAAATTATAACCACTCTAAAAATCAAAATATACCTAATCTAAAATTACCAAGACACTCCTAAAAGACTATTCTTTTGGGGGGGTTAAATGGATTTTATATCAAAGCTAATAATTGAAGAACAAAAATTGACAAAATAAACAAACTAACTACAAGAAACAAATAATTATCAAAAGATATCAAATTTATGGAAAATGCTTAGCATAATCTATATCCACCATCCAAAGTAATATTCATCATTAACACACAAGTCGATTTCATCCATGAGTTAAACTGTAGAAGACACTCACCAGCGGATCTTCCCGGTTTTTTCTTATATTATAGTTTAATTAGGTTCAACCCTAATATAAACCCTACTAATTTAATAACCCTTACACCAGCGCTAGAATTTAATCAAACTAGAGCATTATGTATTAGAAAAATATCATCTAATGCTTTGTAACCAATTTACCAGTAAATCGATTTAACAAAGATTTATAATGATTACCTAATTAAAAGAGATGGGTTTGAACCATCCATGATTAATTAGGGTGATACTAATGCTTAAAAAATGATAACTTTTACGTATTAATTAAGCCCTTTAAACTATCATATGAATTCGTATTAAATTAACTAGCATGCATTCTAATTAATATAATACGAATATCATGAACGATAAATACTAATTGCTATAGAATCATGAATAAGAATCAACTAGACAATAAAGCATAAAACTTGTTTCAAAATAATTAATTTAGCATGGTTTCAAATAGATTATACTAAGTACAAAAAAATTACTCACTCACATTAAAATTAAAATCACAAAATTCACCCAAATAATTCATGTTTAATAATTAACTAAACAAAAAAATAAAACAGAATAAAATAAAGTAAAACACAAAAGTAAAAAAAAAAGTGGCGTGAGATTGTGATGATGGACGATGATCATCAAAGATGATAGGAAAGAGGAGTGGTCGTGGCCTTTTGTTGTGGAAGAGCCATGGCGTATTTTGCTGTTGGCTCTCCTCTTTTTGTGTTAGGCATGAGGAGGATTATGATGGAGGTGATTATGGTGAAAGAGGTGGGAGGGGAAGTGTATGTAGAAGTGTGGCGTGGTGGAGATGGTGAAGAAGATGTGCTGCCCTGGCTGCGTTTAAAGCTTCTCTTGTGCTGTGGCTGATATGTATATTGATGAGAGATGATATATAATGGAAAGGAAAGGAGGGGTGGGATAGCTAGGGTTTTTTTCCTCTTCCTCCTTTCTTCCTTAGACTTCTTCTCTCTCAAGACTTCTAACTTTCTTCCAACTTTTGAAACCCTAGCCCAATTAAATAATTATGGAAATAATATTTTCCGTAAATTATTATTTTTGGACCGTCTTTATAGCCAAGCGTGTAAAACCCAAACTTCGATGTCTTCTCTTCCCTTTTTATTTTATTAATGCCTAACCTGAAAAATATATAAAATAAAGTAAATTAGATGCAATAATATATATAATATAATCAAAATAATTATTAAAAACCATGCATGATTTTTGGCTTAACATTAGGGAACGGGTAATTTTATTTGATTTGGAATTTGAGTTGCACTCACTTTTTTATCTTGAGTTGCCTACGTATCTCTTTCATATAGGATCAAACCAACCGTAGTTCTTTAACGTTTTTTTGATTTAAGTTATATTTTATTTTGGTTAAGTTAATAACCAGTTAATATGCTTTTAATTATTTATTTTGGGCTGGATAAATGACCACAATTTGCATTTAGTTTTGGTATCTGGATTTCGGAAACAAGAACTAGGTTACCTTTTTCGCCATTTCACGATTTTTATTTACAGACTTGGCCTTTATTAGGGTCCATCCATTAATTTTGTTTAACCTGCAGTTGTACCCGAAATTTATTTATGGGTTTCCTACGTATGCTTAGTGGGATCAAATCGACATAGTTTTGAATCCAAAAATTATTTTTTAAGCTTGCATCATGGAGGGGGGAATTTGGTGCGCTTGGTTGTATATTCGGTTTCGGTTTAGTCCATTTTGCCATACTTATGATTTAAGAAAGATTTGTCCTTTTTAGAAGCTGAGTGTTTTATTTGTTTTGGTTACGTAACGTGTAACTAAGGATTGCAAAGTTGTAATTTGGTCTTTTATGAAGGAGGGGGAGTATTACTAAAGGTTTTTGGCCCATTTTGTGGACTTCGAAATTTGAAGGGGAGTATTACTAAAAGCTCAATTTTTATGAAGGGGGGGATCGATTTGAACTCATTTGCGGACTTCAATTTAGACTGAACTAGAGCAAAAAATTTATATCGAGCTTCCTACGTATCCTTAGTGGAATCAAGTCACCATAGTTCTAGTTGATATTTATTTTGGAAGTATTTTATTTCCTCCCCCACAAATTTTATGTAAGTAGACGTATAAAAAGTTGGGGTGGCAATGGATCGGGTTCGGGTCGGGTGAACCATCATCAGCGTCCATCACCTACTTTAATCCGCCTAATCCAATCCACCCATCATTCGTAAAAATCTATCCAATCCATCCATCCATCCACCATCCGCGGGTGAAAACGGGTGGATCAGATTGTAAACGGGTGATGAAAGTTCATACGTAATATCTTAGCAAATTTATATAAAAAAAGTAAGTTTGCTTTTTGAAAAGGTTAAAAAAGATATTTTAGGTATAAAGAACGAATAATATCATATTCATCACATTACTTTTGACGAAAATCATAAAATTAACAATATAATTGTCTAAAAATTTAAAGTTCAAAAACAGAAAGTAAACTAATTGCAAATAGGAGAGAAACAAGTGGATGACTAAGCAGGTGATGAATTACGTGGCGGGTTGGATGGGGCATCACCCGGATCCAACCCAATCCATCAAACCATCATCCATCATCCATCCATCATCCATATATTTCGGGTTTTTGCCCACTTTTTCGGGTAGGGGGAATGGATATCCATCGAGTACGGGTGAAATTGCCACCCCTAATAAAAAGTAACATCTACGTCTAAGCACCAAGCAATCCAGACCCATATTTAGTGACTAATGATACCCCCATCTTATAAGACTTCACTAGCAATTAATTATAATCTTGTAATTAATAGCCAGTGCTACTTTCCTCAAGTCCCTTATTTAGAGTTGTTACCATCAGCAAGCGGTGTTCTTAGCCTCATGTGATTTATCTTCAACCCCCTTTTCATTGTATGCTTGATGCAATATATCTAGCACCTCAGCTGCTAGCTTATGGGTGGCAGCTTTTGAATGTGGTTTTTATTTGGCCCTAAGTTTCGTATGTATCTTGGGACTAAACATGGGACACTATCCACCAATTTGCCAAGTGATGCATTTTGAATTCTTTTCCAGACTTCAATACTCAAGCATGCGTCGCATCCAAACTTTGAATGATAAAGACCAGATGTGCATCAACATAGTAAATTGTTGTGCTGCAATTGCTTCTTTGAAATTGAAATTGAAATTCCTTTTCACTTGTCTGTGGATGCTACGTTTGTGTTTATTTGATTGCTACTTGTTTTCTCTTGCTCGTAACTAGATACAAGCCAGAAATTTTTTTATTCGGGTGAATTAGCTTAGGATTGTAATATGCTTAACAGAATAAGGAGTCCTAGATGTAATAGGTTTCCTTCAAGGTTTATGATTTCACATCTTGCTGAGTTTATGGCCTCACAACTTATAAATACTACTTTATGCTTCTCCTCTATTTCTGTGCTTAATATCCTCACTTCTCCTCCTCAATAGCAAACCCCCCTTGTTTTCTTTGGGAGTTTTAATAAAAAGGTAAGGTGTGGATAGCATGATGCTCAGAATACCCACAAATTGACATGTTAAGAAAGAAGAGGAGAAAACAAAATTATGAATTGGACATCTACCCCCTTCATCTCTTTATTTTCGTTTACCCTTTGCTTGGCTGCAAATTCGTAAAGGGTTTATATAAGACAAAGACTATATTTTGTCTCATTTAATGATCTCCTCTTTTTATTTGATGAGACTCAAATCTATGCCCCCTTTGTGGTTTTAACTTAGTTAAGGGGGGAAGTAATGTTTTTTTTGTTTTGGAGAAGCAAAATAGAAGACTTGTTTGATGCCTTCTCTTTTGGTCAGAAGTTAGCCATAGCAATACAATTAATTTGGGTGAAGAGTAACTAAAGAATTTTAACTCAGATTGCTCTCCCAAAATTCCATTCGAGGGGCAAAATCTTCGTGGCCAAAAATAATAATTGTTGCCCAATTTTCATCAAGACATATGCTTTATGGTTTCAGTAGGAACCAAGATCCAGTAAGATCCGTAATTTCATGATTCCTATAGGAATTTAGATCTGGCAGGGTCTTTTTCTTTTTCTTTTTTTTTTTTACAATATAGGATGGGATCTGACATGATCCAAAATTTTTGATTAAATCTTGAACCTGGCTTAAGATTTTAATTCTTCCTATAATTTACCATCTCTTTTGGTAACTTCCATAACAGACTTGAAAATAGGGACTAGAGATCTTTGGTGAACACATAATGCATCCATACTTCATTGTAGTTTTACCTTGAGTTTTATTGACTTGAACTTGAAGAGAAGGGTATCCAAACTCTTTGAATCTAAATTTTCAATACCACAGCTCTTCTCGTAGTTCTTCTTCTTCTTCACAGTAATAATTTTTTTTGCTCTATTTTTTTTTTTTCCCTCCCTTGCTCTGCTTTCTTTCCCCCTTTTATAATGGGATATAGGCATAGTATTCACCTTCTGCTCAACGAAGGAAGATGATGGGAAACATGGGGGCACATGACCACTAATCCCCCCTTGTTTATTTCCTCTGACACCTGCTTAAAATTAAAATAGAAAAAAGATGCTTGAGCCTTGCATGTTGATAGTGCTATGAGAATCACGTGCTTTGTCGCTCATCACTTTTCTTCCCCCCCTTCTTTTTGTTTTATATATATATATATGTGTGTGTGTGTGTGTGTTGTGTGTGTGTGTGTATAGATACATACATACATAAATACATATATATATATATATATATATATATATATACACACACACACACACATACATACATACATATATATATATATAACTACATACATACATACATACATATATATATATATATATATATATATATATATATATATACATACATACATACATACATACATACATATATATATATATACATATATATATATATATATATATATATATATATATATATTTATATACTAAAAAATAATAGGGAGCAACGGATCTTCATTCTCCCTACGTAATTACGAATGGATAAATCATGCAGTAGATAACTAGTTCATGATAAAATAAAATCTTGTAGTTATTTTATTTGTGGTAAATATTGTATTCATATATTTTCAGTTGCTATTTTCATGCTAGCTTCCTAAGATAGAGGATCATGACTTCCGGTTGTTTGGGAAGTCTTCTTCCCGCCTCTGTGAATACATAGAAGAAGAGGAAAAGCTCTTGCATCTGCTGCGTGCTTAAACTCTCTCTTATCATGGTATCAGAGCTTTGATCCACCCACACGGAAAAAAAAAATATATATCACATTGAGGCCGCAGCAACCATGGGAGATGATAAAATCTCAGACTTAAGATTGATACTCAATCACCCTATTTCCTTCACCCGTCCGATGCACCGGGTGCAATCATCACCGCAATTCGATTCGACGGCAAAAACTATGAGCTATGGGAGAAGGCCGTGACCACGGCATTGACGGCGAAAAACAAGATCGCCTTCATCGATGGAACCATCACCAAAACAGAGGTGATAAAGAGAGGATCTGCTAGTGAGATGAGTGCTTGGGTGATTGTAAATTCCATGATCACTTCATGGATATTAAACATCGTTGACCCGAAGCTTCACGCAAGTATTGCGTATGCCGACTCAGCCCAAGAAATATGGGAGAATATCCAGAAAAGGTATTCTATCCCAAATGTACCAAAGATTCATCAATTGAAAGCCAAGATCGCATCGTCCAACCAAGGGAATCTCGAGGTGATTGAGTTTTTCACTCAACTGATGGGGCTCTGGAATGAGCTCGGAAATTATGTGAAACAACCAAAATGCACATGTGGAGCAGCCGAAACATATGCAAAGATGATTGAGGAAGATAAAGTTCATCAATTTTTGATGGGACTTGATGATGATGCATACTCAAACGTACGGTCACAAATCCTAGCCTTAGACCCGCTGCCGTCACTCGATAAAATTTATAGTATGGTTCAACAAGAAGAGAACCATAAGAAGGTTATGCAAGGAAGAGAGCACAGGCCCGAGAACGCTTCTGCCTTTGCTGTGTCGTATTTCACGAAGGACGGTCAGTATAATGGAGAGAGAGTGAGCTGCAAGTACTGTGGGAAGACCGGTCACGAGGAAGCAAATTGCTTTGAGTTGATCGGATATCCGGCTGGCTGGAATACTCGAGGGGGCCATAGTGGGCGAGGTAGAGGAAGAGGTGGTCGAGCAGGAGGTCGAGCTAATTCTGGTAGAGGTCAGTGGACATACCCCGGCAAGGAACACGCTCACGCAGTCCAGGCCCAAAAGACCAATGCCGATACTGGTAAGGTAGAAGACCACCGGTCTACGCTATCTCGACTCACCGAGGATCAGGTACAGAAATTGCTAAATTTAATCGAAGCTCCTAAAGACACTCATGAACGCCTCTCGGGTAAGCATGACTGGCTTTTAGATAGTGGCGCCTCTTACCACATGACTGGAGACTTGAAAACCATATCAAATTTATGTGATATGCCATCAGTTCCTGTTAGTATGCCCAATGGAACAATTGCCTTTGCTAACAAACGTGGTTCGGTGAAACTTAGTGACAAGTTGGTGCTAAGTGATGTCCTTCATGTGCCTAGTCTAAATTGCAATTTGATATCAATTGCGCAACTAATCGAAGATCTTCGTTGCACTGTGACATTTACGCGTAAGTTATGTGTGATACAGGACCATACTACGAAGACGTTGATTGGATCGGGTGAGCATAGAAGAGGGGTGTATTTTTACAAGAAGAGGCCAACGACAGAAATTCAAGCCAATAATGTCGTGACGCATGATCTCTGGCATCGAAGAATGAGCCATCCATCGAATCAGGCATTATCAAAATTATCGAGTACTATTTCAGATATTTTTTGTAGTGGTAGTAAAAAGGATTTATGTGATGCGTGTTTATGGGCCAAACAAACTCGCTTACCTTTTGGTCTTAGTGATAATAAAGCATTGATGCCTTTTGACTTAGTTCATTTTGATATATGGGGTCCCTACTATGTTAAATCCTTTTGTGGTGCCAATTATTTTTTGACGATCTTAGATGATGCAACTCGTTGTGTTTAGGTGCATCTTATGAGGGATAAAAGTGAAGCTTCTAAACTTATGTGCGAATTCTGTGTCATGGTGCAAGCTCAATTTAAGACAAGAGTAAAGACCATTAGGAGTGACAATGGTAGTGAATTTGTGTCCGGTCCCATGAAAAAGTTTTATGGAGAACAAGGCATAATTCATGAAACTAGTTGTGTCGATACTCCCCAACAAAATGGAAGGGTAGAAAGGAAGCATCGCCATGTGCTCAACGTAGCACGAGCTCTTCGATTTGAAGCTCATCTTCCCATTGATTTTTGGGGGGAATGTGTATTAGCCGCGGCCCATTTAATAAATCGAACCCCCACTCAAGTACTTAGTGGTAAAACTCCCTACGAACTTTTATTTGGAACAAAACCCTCCTATGAGCATATTAGAGTCTTCGGATGCCTTTGTTATGCATATAATCTCCAACGAAAAAAGGACAAGTTCGGGGCAAGAAGTCGAAGGTGTATTTTTGTTGGTTATCCCCATGGGAAAAAGGGTTGGAAGGTATATAACATGGAAACCGGAGAAATATTTGTTAGTAGAGATGTGATATTTCATGAAGCGATTTATCCCTATGCACAGATTGAGCAGATTGCAGCGAAAAAAATGATCAACAAATTCTGGGTTGGAGTCCCCATGTGTGCTACGATGAGGCTGATGCACTAAGACTTCCACATGGATTGCCCACAACGCACACTAATGAAGCTCAGAGAGAAGAAATTGGGGCAATCCATGGGAACAGCAGGGTGTGGCCTGTTTCTGCTGATGGACCTGTGGCAGCAACCGAGCCTGCAAGGCAGGATGGGCCAAGTGCGATGGATAGAGGCCCAATTGTTGAAGATGCTGGTATAGCTACTTTAGACGGGCCGACAGATAGGGGGAACGGCCCACTGCATACCAACATGCCACAAATTACTACAGGTGGGCCGACAAACAGCGGAAGCAGTTCACTTGATGTCACTGGACCACAAGGAGCAGAAAAAGGGCCCGTAAGACTCCAACACATCTACAAGATTATATCTGCTATACAGCTCGCCCCACACACCCCTCTTCGAACGCAACTCCAATCCAAAAAGTGTCTTCAGGTAAACCGTATCCCATAACTAACTATGTCACATGCCATAATTTTTCTATAGCCCATAAATGTTATTTGGCTGCTATTACCAAGATTGTAGAGCCCAGGTTCTTCCATGAGGCGGTTAAAGATCCAAAATGGCGGGAAGCTATGGCAAAGGAGATCGAGGCTTTGGAATTGAATCACACATGGTCAATTGTTGACTTGCCCCCGGGCCGGAAGCCTATTAGCTGCAAGTGGGTCTATAAAGTGAAGTATCATGCTGATGGAAGCATTGAGAGATATAAAGCTCGCCTAGTGATCCGGGGCGATAAACAAGTAGAGGGGTTTGATTACACCGAGACCTTTGCTCCCGTTGCAAAAATGGTCAGCGTGAGATGCTTCCTTACCGTTGCCGTTGCAAGAGGATGGGAATTGCACCAGATGGACGTGCACAATGCCTTTTTGCATGGAGACTTGGATGAAGAAGTCTATATGACTCTACCTCCGGGTTTTAAAACCACAAATTCCACTAAGGTGTGTCGTCTTCAGAAGTCCTTATACGGATTGAAACAGGCTCCTAGACAATGGTTTGCCAAATTATCCTCTAAACTCCCCGAATATGGATTTGTTCGGTCTTACGCAGATTATTCTTTGTTCACTTACACAAAAGGTGACAAATTCATGGCATTGCTTGTTTATGTTGATGACTTAGTCCTGACAGGCAATGATAGTGCTCTCTGCGCTCAGTTCAAGGCTTATCTTAACAACTGTTTTCGTATTAAAGATTTGGGACCATTGAAGTATTTTTTGGGCATCGAAGTTGCCAGAAATGCCAAGGGCCTGTTTTTATATCAAAGGAAGTATGCACTGGAGATTATTGAAGAATGTGGCCTCCTTGGGGCCAAGCCTGTTGAGTTTCCCATGGAAACGAATCATAAGTTGGGTCTAGCCACCGGATCGCTTCTCAGTGACCCTACACAGTATCGACGTTTTGTGGGAAGGCTTATCTATTTGACTCTTACCCGGCTTGAGCTAAGTTATTCAGTGCACATCTTATCCCAATTCCTGCATGCACCTCGACAAGCTCATATGGAGGCAGCAAAACGTGTGCTGCGCTACCTTAAAGGCACTCCTGGACACGGGATTCTCTTACGTAGTGGTTTAGATCTTAACATTACTGCCTTCTGTGATTCAGACTGGGGGGCGTATCCTCTTACTAGACGATCACTTACTGGCTATTTTGTGACGTTGGGAGGATCGCCCATATCTTGGAAAACTAAGAAACAAACCACCGTGTCCCGCTCATCGGCCGAAGCAGAATATAGGGCCATGGCTACTGTCACCAGTGATTTGCTTTGGATTAAGCCCTTTCTGGCCTCCATGTGGGTGTTTGTGACCCATCCTATGCAATTGTTCTGTGACAATCAAGCGGCGTTACATATTGCTAAGAATCCAGTGTTCCATGAGCGAACTAAGCACATCGACATTGACTGTCACTTTGTTCGTGAACGTCTTCTCTCCGGCGCCTTGGTTACACGCTATATTTCTTCCAATCAGCAGGTGGCCGATATCTTTACCAAAGCTCTTGGCAAGCACCAATTTCTGTTTCTCCGGTCCAAGTTGGGCATGGTGAATCCACATGCTCCAACTTGAGGGGGAGTGATAAAATAAAATCTTGTAGTTATTTTATTTGTGGTAAATATTGTATTCATATATTTTTAGTTGCTATTTTCATGCTAGCTTCCTAAGATAGAGGATCATGACTTCCGGTTGTTTGGGAAGTCTTCTTCCCGCCTCTGTAATATATATCATGTAACTTGCTTCAAAGGAATACATAGAAGAAGAGGAAAAGCTCTTGCATCTGCTGCGTGCTTAAACTCTCTCTTATCAGTTCATGATCATACAAGGATTATAATGGCCTAATTTTTGAATAAGCCCATGAGCTGAATCACTAAGGCGTTTAGGCCATTTATACTATCATGAACAGAATCACTATGGCCAGCTTAATAATATCCTACAATATAGAAGGACCTTTTTTTAAAATTCAAATTAAGATTAGTTGTGCTAGTGGTCTAAACATTTGCATAGTTCATTCTACTTATATCTAGGTCATGGCACCATTGTTTTGGTTAAAAAAAATTAAATTTCAAAATAAGACCCTAATAAATTTATCGTTGCTAATTTTACAAATTTAGACTTATCAAAGTTGCACATTCAATAATATTGTTATCTTAGTTCTTAATGAAATAATTTTATAGGCCTTTGTTCTATGTTAGATGACATAATAATACTTGATAAAAATACAAATTAAAAATGAGAATTTATGTAATAATTTTAATCCAAGGATTATGATGCTGCCATGCCAACCCTTTACCCTCTTCCCCAACTCTCCCCTCTCTTTTTCCTCCATAGCTCTAAATTGCAAAGCTTAAGCTTTTGAGCGGAAATAAGAAGGACTAGGGCCAACATCATCCTCTTGGCGTAGATGCCTTTTTTTTAATCAATGAGGAGGTTTAGGTTGCCTGGTTAATTAGTGTAGTCGCAAGAAATAGAGAAATCAATTATTAGGGAACAGACCAATTGTTCACCAGTGAACATCAATGTTCGATCTAGATTCGCTTGGCCACTGATGAGCCCCATAGTGGCGGTGCAGGTGTGCATTCATCAATTATTTCATTTTCAAAAGGATAATATTTAACATATAACAAGGCTAACAAAATTATTTCATCAAAAATTAAGGTATCTTATAATATGTTCCCAAAATAAAGAGTCCTTAAAATATGATCCTCAAAAATTAGGATATCTTTGTGTAATTTTTTGTGATTGGTGTATGACCTTTTTTCAAAATTTGTCTCTCTAAAAGCAGGGACGTATTTTGTTTCATAGTAATTGTTTGAGGTGGGAAACTTTTAGGTTAGAATGTGGGGATTTAGGAGTTGTGCTGATTCAAAGTTTGAAATGCTTGATAAGATGAACAGGAACAAAAGCCATGCATGCAACCTGACCTGTGGGAAAGATTAAAGAAGTCTTTTCAGTTTCTTACTAGTTTGGATTCCTTAAGTGGCTATCTACTCGTTGAGGCACGTAAGGAAGAAAATAGGATGGTCATATACAACACGCATGCTTTGCAATTAGAGTCTCTATGTTAATTTCTTTACTTGTGAAATATTGATGGCCCATTGACGTTGTCTTACGAAAGTTTGTGAAAAATCCAAAAAGATTTTTGCCTTTTCTGTCTCTTTTCTTCTTTCTTCTTCAAAGTCTTTATGGGTTTGTCATCTTTAAATCCTTACAAGATCGCACTCATCCACATGGGGGACAAGGGGTTTCAAGAGAATGTTGCATACGTTAAATGCAACCATTGTGCTATGAAAATATGTTTTTCCTAATGTTTTACTGGAGGATGAGAAAAATCTAAGCGTATGGGTATTTGTTCAGTTCTTAATTGATACAGTCTTAACTCACCTCATGCTTGAGTTAGCTCACAATAGCCCTTAATGTAACTATTTATTAGTGTTTTGTGTTTGTAGAAGTAGAATAGAAAAAGCTCCAAATGGGAGCAAGGACCAACCCACCTTTGAAGCCTAGTTGATTGGTAGTGCCAAGGGAACTGCTCAGGGAGTGCCAAACTGTCCAAGGCATGCCATGAAGTAGAGAATTAAAAAAAGAGAAGACAAAAAGTTTGGCATGAGGGCACCATGCCATATAGCATGACCATACCAGATTTATTCTGTCGGGTTTTAAAAATCGATGTTTAGGCTATAAAAGGGAGGTTAGACATTGTTTTTAGGTTTTATCTAACTTTTAGCAGTTTATTTTCTCTCTTTAGCTAAGCCTTTGTAAACACTCTACTTTCCATTAATTAAAACTTAGAAATATTAAGCCTTTGATTTAGTTCTTATAATTTTCTTGTTGTTTTTATTCATTACTGCACAATGTCACTTTATCTCTTCTCAATCCCTCCAAATACTCTCTTTTTAGGCAACCAAAAGCCATCCCCAAATATGGGTTTTGATGCATTGCTGATTGTGGGGAGATTTTGGGATCAATCCAAAAGGATTTGAACCATTAATCTACCTCTCAAAACTTAGTAATATTTTCTTTTCATTCATCTTCTTCAATCTTATCATCAACATCAGAATATTGAGTTAGTTATATTCAAGTGTAAAGAATCAATGATAGAAGCATAAATTAGGACTTGGTTATGGTTTTGTGATGACTGAATATGGACAAGAAGTTCATTACTCATTGAAATTCCACCATCAACGAAGGTTGACTTATGGGTAACTTTCTCTCTCTTCACTTTTATTGCCAATTATTAGGATTAGTAATAATTTAGGCTAGATTTTCTTTGTGGGTGATCTATTTGAGGATTATTGGGATTATGTTGGTGGCTATGTCGCGCCCCAATCACCCTTTTCCTTTGTGCTATGTGATATTTGATTGTGCTTAATTAGTTATCAGCTAGGGTATTTTAGTTTCTCTTGTTCTTTCTAAGCTTTGGACCCATATTTGCAGTGAAGCTAGCTTAAATTTGCATTTTAAGGTAGTTTAGTCTAGTTAATCAAATCAAAACCTCATTCTCAATCAAGACAATCTTAAGCTAATCTCTCATCATCCTAGAGAACGACATTTCACCCTTCTCACCCAAAAACACACTAACACCTATAGGACCTCCGCTTTGAGGGTTACAAATTTATAGGGTTTAATAATAAGGGCAATAGTGAGGATATCCATGAAATATTGGACCGTTTTGTTGCAAATTAAGATTGGCAAAGCCTCGTTCATTATAATAGGGTATTCCACCTACTGAAGTAGTGATCTAACCATGTCCCTATCATTTTTACCTTTTTTTACTCAATAAGAAAGCATCTCGAGGAGGTGAAGGCGGAAGGACAAACCTAGCAAATTTGAGAGAGTGTGGCCAAGGGAGTTTGAATCTAAGTAAAAAGTAAGGAAGGTTTAGGATCATTGCAGTGTCACTGACTGAGATGGGAGGTGGGCGAATGTTTTTTTAGGAGCTTAAATACTATTTTATAACTAATGTTAATGGTTTGAGGATGAGAAAAAAGAACTTATAAAAGAAATTGAGTAGAAGTAGTATGGCATACCTCCCTGTGAGCATATTAAGCGTATTAAATGCTAGTCTACAAAGCGGAGAATTTGGAGGCAAAAAAAGGAGGTGTAGGCCTAATGCAGTCACCAAGACTACTCGAAAAGTAGGGGTAAAAGAAGTGCTTTCTTCTATAAGAAGGTAAGCAAACGATAGGAAATAAGTAGGATTAGTAGAATTCTAAATGATAGGGGAAAATGGAAGGAATAGGAAGAGCACCTTGAAGATGCATTTATCTAGTATTTTCAATAGCTCTTTACCACCAATGGAAACCCAAATACTACTTATGTGACACAGTTTGCTGAATCTAGGGTGTTAGCTGCAATGAATGAGACCTTATCTCAGAGACACAGGAGAACAAAAGTTCTGGAGGCCATCTAATAAATGCATCCCATAAAAGCACCTAAACTTGATGGTGAGCCACTTGATTTTTCCAATCTTTTTGCATGTTGTTGGTTATGATGTGGTGTCTTTTGTTCTCAGTGTTTTGAATAATGTTATGTTCCCAGAATGTGTGAACAAACTTTTATTGGATCTAAATCTCCTACCACATAAATGAAGTTAGACATTAGCCTCTGCCATATGATATAGTAGCTTAACTCTAAAGCCATTGCTAATATACTTAAACTTTGCCTCTATCATATCATTCATGAATGTTAGAATGCTTTTATCCCACGTTATCTCATCATGAATAACGTGTTAATTGCTTTTGGGCATTTTTATTTTCTTAGAAAGCAACCTATAGTGTCAAAAGAAGCCAACATGGCTATCAAACTTGAATTGAGTAAAGCCTAAAATAGGGTGGAATAGAACTTTGCTCAAGATATGATGAGAGCATTGGGTATTTGTGAGGCTTTCATTCGAGTAGTAGTAAGGTGCATGTCCTCGGAGTTATACCGTGTGCTTACTAATGGCCTTCCTTTTAGCCCTTTTCAACATTCCCATGGCCTTCGCCAAGGAAACCCCTTATCATCTTATCTTTTTCTAGTTTGTGCTAAAGACTGTTAGCCCTCATCCGGAGAGAGAAAGCAGAAATTTGATTCATGAGATAAGTATTGCAAATACAACGCCGGTATTATTAATGGCAATAGCTTAAGCGAATGTGATGCTTTGAAATCCCATTGGCAATTTATAAGAAATTGCGGAGCATGTGTCAGGTGTTTTGGTGGGGGACAACGTGGATAAAAGAAGTATATGTTGAGTGAGTTGTAATAAGATGTCTGAGCATAAGAAAAAGGTGGCATGGGCTTTCAGAGGTTTAATGCTTCAATAAGCCTCTCTTGGCAAAGTAATGTTGCAGATTACTTCAGCACTTGGACTCACTTGTGTGAAAATTCTTCACACAAAATACTTTACTATAAATGTGAGTTTAGGGAAGCAGTTTTAGGTCATCAGCCTAGTTATATAAGGATAAGCCTCCTTGATGCTCCACCCTTATTGGAAAGGGGTCTACAGTGAAGAATTGCAAACGATTTTAAGGTCTATATTTGAAAAGATAAATGACTTCCCTTGTCAAGGGGGCACAAGATTCCTTCACCTCTAAATGTTCTCAATCGTATGCTAATGTGAGTGAACTTATTGGTCATGATACTAGAACTTGGAGGAGATATGCATTGGAGTAGTGTTTTAGACCTTTCATTGTGCAAAAAATAATGTCTATTCTGCTTCGCATTCTGTCATGATGTTTCTCCATCCTGTGTCTTCTGGAGATGCAGTACAAAGGTTCAAAAATTAGAAATATGTCGAGACCTCTAGGCAGGATCGAGATCGCTTGTAGTAAAGGTTTTATTCACCCGACGTGTAATGGGTATTTCCGAATAAGCCTTCGAGATACAAAGTAGTTTTCACTATTCTAAGTGTTGCACTTACTTGGATAGGCTCTAGTGCCTTAAGATATGATAGAAACTCAGAGAGATTGATTTGTTGGAAAATTATTTTGGATGTCCAAACCACGCTTAGTCGTCTCTGTTTATAGAGAACTAGGTGCCTTTTCAAGCAGGAAGCCTCCTTTTATAAGATGAATTTTTAACCATTAGATTTAATCTTAATGGCTATGAAATCCCATTGGCAATTTATAAGAATTTGGAGAGCATATGTCAGGTGTTTTGATGGGGGACAATGTGGATAAAAGAAGTATATGTTGGGTGAGTTGTAATAAGATGTCTGAGCTTAAGAAAAAGGTGGCATGGGCTTTCAGAGGTTTAATGCTTCAATAAGGCCCTCTTGGCAAAGTAATGTTACAGATTGCTTCAGCACTTGGACTCACTTGTACGAAAATTCTTCACACAAAATACTTTGCTATAGACGTGAGTTTAGGGAAGCAGTTTTAGGTTATCAGCCTAGCTATATAAGGACAAGCATCCTTGATGCTCCACCCTTATTGGAAAGGGGTCTATAGTGAAGAATTGCAAATGATTTTAAGGTCTATATTTGAAAAGATAAATGACTTCCCTTGTTAAGGGGCCACAAGATTCCTTTATCTCTAAATGTTCTCAATCGTATGGTAACGTGAGTGAACTTATTGGTCATGATACCAGAACTTGGAGGAGGTATGCATTGGAGCAATGTTTTAGCCCTTTCATTGTGCAAAAAATAATGTCTATTCTGCTTCGTGTTCTGTCATGATGTTTCTCCATCCTGTGTCTTTTGGAGATGCAGTACAAAGGTTGAAAAATTAGAAATATGCCGAGACCTCTAAGCAGGATCGAGATCGCTTGTACTAAAGGTTTTATTCACCCGATGTGTAACGGGTATTCCCGAATAAGCCTTTGAGATACAAAGCAGTTTTCACTATTCCAAGTGTTGCACTTACTTGGATAGGCACTAGTGCCTTAATATATGATAGAAACTCAAAGGGATTGATTTGTTGGAATAATTTTTTGGATGTCCAAACAATGCTTGGTCGTCCCTGTTTATAGAGAACTAGGTGCCTTTTCAAGCGGGAAGCATCCTTTTATAAGATGAATTTTTAACCATTAGATTTAATCTTAATGGCTATGAAATCCCATTGGCAATTTATAAGAAATTGGAGAGCATGTGTTAGGTGTTTTGGTGGGGGATAATGTGGATAAAAGAAGTATATGTTGGGTGAGTTGTAATAGCATGTCAGAGCTTAAGAAAAAGGTGGCATGGACTTTCAAAGGTTTAATGCTTCAATAAGGCTCTCTTGGCAAAGTAATGCTATAGATTGCTTCAGCACTTGGACTCACTTGTATGAAAATTCTTCACACAAAATATTTAACTGTAAATGTGAGTTTAGGGAAGCAGTTTTAGGTTATCAGCCTAGTTATATAAGGATAAGCCTCCCTGATGCTCCACCCTTATTGGAAAGGGGTCTACAGTGAAGAATTGCAAATGATTTTAAGGTCTATATTTGAAAAGATGGATGACTTCCCTTGTCAAGGGGGCACAAGATTCCTTCACCTCTAAATGTTCTCAATCATATGCTAATGTTAGTGAACTTATTGGTCATGATACTAGAACTTGGAGGAGATATGCATTGGAGTAGTGTTTTAGCCTTTTTATTGTGCAAAAAATAATGTCTATTCTACTTCGCATTCTGTCATGACGTTTCTCCATCTTGTGTCTTTTGGAGATGTAGTATAATGGTTCAAAAATTAGAAATATGCCGAGACCTCTAGGTAGGATCGAGATCGCTTGTACTAAAGGTTTTATTCACCTGACGTGTAGCGGGTATTCCCGAATAAGCCTTTAAGATACAAAGCAGTTTTCACTATCCCAAGTATTGCACTTACTTGGATAGGCAGTAGTGCCTTAAGATATGATAGAAACTCAGAGGGATTGTGATGTATCTCAAAGGGGAACAACCAAAGCAAGCCAAATTAGAATGTAAGGAGAACAAACGGATTCAAGCTTCCTTTGTAAACACAAGCTCAAACTAGGATAGTTTTATGATTGGAACCGAATCTAGCACCTCACTTGGATACAGAAACACCACCAAGTTTAGTACTAGGGCCCTTAACAACTCCTTGGATACAGAAACACCACCAAAGAGAGGTTAAGACTCTTGCTAGATCACCACCCTACCCGGCCAAAGATAGAGATAAGCTAGAAGAGAGTTTTGAGAGTTCAAAGGAGCTAAGGCTCAACTTCATTCAAATGCATCAACTTGTTAAACATACAAGGCAGCAAGGGAGGTTTTATAATCCTCCTAAACACAAGCATTCAGCTTACAAAGTCAAATTAGAAGCTAAACTAGGCTAAAACCCGAAAACCAAAACAACACCAAAAACGGTTAGATTAAACCGTAGCTCGACAACACTTAATTGTTGATCTTGAGGCTGAGTTGTCGACTTGGGAGGCTTGGGAGGACATAATCAGCTTCAAGGCATTTAATCATGACCTTTGCAAGTGGATTAAACCTTGATAAGAGCAAAAGTACCTCAAAAAGAACAACATGCAGCTGGCTGTCTTTACCCGGGTAAAAGGGAGTTTCTTCCCTTAATTTGCTGGTTAATAGCTCCTTAGGTGTGTAATTTGGCTGAGGTTGTTTATGGCCACTTGATAATAATTTTAATGCACTTTCAAGCCATGAAAGTTTCAGTCCAAATGGAGGAGCTTTGGCCGTCCAAACAGACCCATTTCCAGAACTGGGCAGAACTAAAACAGTTTTGAGCACTTGACTTCAACAGCTGATTTGAGGTAGCAAATGACCTCCAAATGACTTGCAATCGGTCTTATTGGAAAGAACACATCTTAAACTTAAAGTTAGGCCTCCTGCATCCCAGTCATATCCATCGGAAGGTCACGTAATAATGTGTGCAAAACCGGGCTTGTTCACAGACTGAAAACAGGATGAAGGCTGAAAATGACTAAGGCAAACTAGGCATGTCTTTGGCACTTTAGCCATTGAATCTAATTGTTTTGGACCACCTTGAGGGTGGGTATTCATGGTCATGGGTGGATCTCCATCATCCTCCCCTTGTTGAGGAGAATTTGCCCTCAAATTGTCCTTGAACTCATGGTGTGAGACCTTGAGAAGTAGCTCTTTAGTAGTGAGGAGTAAGTCCGAATGCTCTTGGTTCTTTTGGGGCTTAATTTTGTGGAGTTGGGATGGGCTTAGGGGGGCAAGGGTGATCCTCTTTCCATCTTTTTGAAAGGTATAAGTATTCAAATAGCCATCATGCATTACCTTTCGGTCAAACAACCATGGCCTTCCCAACAAAAGATGACATGCATCCATGGGGATTATATCGCACCACAACTCATCTTGGTAACTTTTACCAATGGAAAATGAAATCAAGCACCTACAATTTACTTGCAATCCTTTGCCTTGATTGAGCCATTGGATGTTGTAAGGATGGGGGTGAGCCGAGGCTTGGAGATTGAGTTTCTTCACCATGCTAAGTGAGGCCACGTTCGCACAACTGCCACTATCGATAATCACGGAACACACTTGGCTATGGACCGTGCATCTTGTGTGAAATAGGTCTTCCCTTTGGTCCTCCTTGTCTCCTTTATGGCTACTCAAGGCTCTCCTTAACACAAGTAACTCTCCTTCGTCCGCTTCCTCCACGACCTCCTCCATGAAATACACCTCCTTGTCCTCCTCCTCCTTTTCCTCCTTAGTCGCTTCCCATTCGGCCAAGGAGATGACTCTCCTATTTGGACATTCCGAGGCTATGTGGCCTAGACCTTGACACTTAAAACATCTTTTTGTGTTCAAGGTTGTGGGGTTTGGACGGTTTGGAAGGGTTAGGCTCTTTTGAGGAGCTTGGTTCTTTTGTGTGGTGGGAGGGATCGGAACCGTGGGTTTAGAAGGTGGGAAAGAGCTCCCCTTGTTGAAGGGTTGGCTCTCGGGAAAGGTTTCGGGAAAGTCTCTTTTGAGGGGTTTGTCTTTCTTTTGTTGTTCAACCTTGTGGGCTAAAACACAAACCTCATCAAAGGTAGTATACTGTTGCAATTCTACCACATGAGCATATTTAGGATCTAACCCACCCAAATATCTCACTATGGTTTGCTCTTCAGGCTCCCTCAAGTCACACTTGATCAACAACTTCTCAAACTCCCTAGTATACTCCTCAACACTCATGTTACCTTGGACAAGGTTGTGAAGTTGGGAGTAGTTATCTTGTAGGTAAGATGGGGGTAAGAAACGGGCTTTAAGTTTGGCTCTCATTTTCTCCCATGTTCGAATCTTTCCCTTTCCTTGCCTAGCTCTTTTGGCATATAAGTTAGACCACCAAAGAGAAGCATACTTACGGAGTCTAATGGCAACAAGCTTCACTTTCTTTTCCTCCGGGATCTCCTTGTAGTCAAAAATCCTCTCTACGGTTTGAAGCCATTCCAAGAACTCGTCGGGGTCAAGCTTCCCTTCGAACTCCGGGATCTCCACTCTGATGTCTCCATGGTGTGAGGTGGTTTTCCTTCCTCTCCTCATTCTTCCATAGGCCTCTTCTTCACTTGATGAGCTCAAGTGTGGGGCTTCTCTTACTTCTGGCTCAGAGTCAGAGGAGTTAGAAGATCGGGAACTCCTAATCTCCTTGCGTTTTTGCTTCAAAGAATCTCTGAGTTGTCGCCTCAAGTACTCATTCTGACCTTTAATCTCTTCATTTTGCAGCCTCAAGGCCTCATAATTCTTCATGAGGGCCTCAAACTTCTCTTCCATGGTCATACTAGTAGTACTTACGTTGAAACGAGGTGGTACTTCTCGGGCTGAATGTGGCACGGGCGTGCTCTTAGACACGGGGTGACCGTGCTCAGGGTCTGGACGTGAGAGAGGTTGGGATGTGGCTGGGAAAGGGGTGGGACGGTCGTACGACAAGGCACGGGGTGACCGTGCTGAGGTTCTGGATGTGGGGGAAGATGAAATGTGGCTGGGAAAGGAGAGGGGCACGGTCGTGCTCATTGGCACGGGGGGACCGTGCCGATCTTCTGGGCAGTGGAAACCGTGGAGCACGGTTTTGGGTGTTTTATGGGGGAAATGTGTTTGGGTATTTGGAAGGGTGTTGGGTAGCAAGCTTAGGCCTAGGGAAGCCTTAGCTCTGATACCAAATATGATGTATCTCAAAGGGGAACAACCAAAGAAAGCCAAATCAGAATGTAAGGAGAACAAACGGATTCAAGCTTCCTTTGTAAACACAAGCTCAAACTAGGATAGTTTTGTGATTGGAACCGAATCTAGCACCTGACTTGGATACAGAAACACCACCAAGTTTAGTACTAGGGCCCTTAACAACTCCTTGGATACAGAAACACCACCAAAGAGAGGTTAAGACTCTTGCTAGATCACCACCCTACCCGGCCAAAGATAGAGATAAGCTAGAAGAGAGTTTTGAGAGTTCAAAGGAGCTAAGGCTCAACTTCATTCAAATGCATCAACTTGTTGAACATACAAGGCAGCAAGGGAGGTTTTATAATCCTCCTAAACACAAGCATTCAGCTTACAAAGTCAAATTAGAAGCTAAACTAGGCTAAAACCCGAAAACCAAAACAACACCAAAAACGGTTAGATTAAACCGTAGCTTGACAACACTTAATTGTTGATCTTGAGGCTGAGTTGTCGGCTTGGGAGGCTTGGGAGGACATAATCAGCTTCAAGGCATTTAATCATGACCTTTGCAAGTGGATTAAACCTTGATAAGAGCAAAAGCACCTCAAAAAGAACAACATGCAGCTGGCTGTCTTTACCCGGGTAAAAGGGAGTTTCTTCCCTTAATTTGCTGGTTAATAGCTCCTTAGGTGTGTAATTTGGCTGAGGTTTTTTATGGCCACTTGATAATATTATTAATGCACTTTCAAGCCATAAAAGTTTCAGTCCAAATGGAGGAGCTTTGGTCGTCCAAACAGACCCATTTCCAGAACTGGGCAAAACTGAAACAGTTTTGAGCACTTGACTTCAACAGCTGATTTGAGGTAGCAAATGACCTCCAAATGACTTGCAATCGGTCTTATTGGAAAGAACACATCTTAAACTTAAAGTTAGGCCTCCTGCATCCCAGTCATATCCATCGGAAGGTCACGTAATAATGTGTGCAAAACCGGGCTTGTTCACGGACTGAAAACAGGATGAAGGCTGAAAATGACTAAGGCAAACTAGGCATGTCTTTGGCACTTTAGCCATTGAATCTGATTGTTTTGGACCACCTTGAGGGTGGGTATTCATGGTCACGGGTGGATCTCCATCATCCTCCCCTTGTTGAGGAGAATTTGCCCTCAAATTGTCCTTGAACTCATGGTGTGAGACCTTGAGAAGTAGCTCTTTAGTAGTGAGGAGTAAGTCCGAATGCTCTCGGTTCTTTTGGGGCTTAATTTTGTGGAGTTGGGATGGGCTTAGGGGGGCAAGGGTGATCCTCTTTCCATCTTTTTGAAAGGTATAAGTATTCAAATAGCCATCATGCATTACCTTTCGGTCAAACAACCATGGCCTTCCCAACAAAAGATGACATGCATCCATGGGGATTATGTCGCACCACAACTCATCTTGGTAACTTTTACCAATGGAAAATGAAATCAAGCACCTAGAATTTACTTGCAATCCTTTGCCTTGATTGAGCCATTGGATGTTGTAAGGATGGGGGTGAGCCGAGGCTGGACCGTGCATGAGATGGTTGGGTATGTTTCTTCACAAGGCACGGGGTGACCGTGCTGAGGTTCTGGATTTGGGGGAAGGCCACGGTCGTGCTCATTGGCGCAACTCGTGGGCACGGTCTTCTGATGTGTTTTACCTTAGGCCTAGGGAAGCCTTGAGCTCTGATACCAAATATGATGTATCAAAGGGGAACGGCCAAATCACAAACGGATTCAAGCTTCCTTTGTAAACACAAGCTCAAACTAGGATAGTTTTGTGAGTGGAACCGAATCTAGCACCTCACTTGGATACAGAAACACCACCAAGTTTAGTACTAGGGCCCTTAACAACTCCTTGGATACAGAAACACCACCAAAGAGAGGTTAAGACTCTTGCTAGATCACCACCCTACCCGGCCAAAGATAGAGATAAGCTAGAAGAGAGTTTTGAGAGTTCAAAGGAGCTAAGGCTCAACTTCATTCAAATGCATCAACTTGTTGAACATACAAGGCAGCAAGGGAGGTTTTATAATCCTCCTAAACACAAGCATTCAGCTTACAAAGTCAAATTAGAAGCTAAACTAGGCTAAAACCCGAAAACCAAAACAACACCAAAAACGGTTAGATTAAACCGTAGCTCGACAACACTTAATTGTTGATCTTGAGGCTGAGTTGTCGACTTGGGAGGCTTGGAGGACATAATCAGCTTCAAGGCATTTAATCATGACCTTTGCAAGTGGATTAAACCTTGATAAGAGCAAAAGCACCTCAAAAAGAACAACATGCAGCTGGCTGTCTTTACCCGGGTAAAAGGGAGTTTCTTCCCTTAATTTGCTGGTTAATAGCTCCTTAGGTGTGTAATTTGGCTGAGGTTTTTTATGGCCACTTGATAATATTATTAATGCACTTTCAAGCCATAAAAGTTTCAGTCCAAATGGAGGAGCTTTGGTCGTCCAAACAGACCCATTTCCAGAACTGGGCAAAACTGAAACAGTTTTGAGCACTTGACTTCAACAGCTGATTTGAGGTAGCAAATGACCTCCAAATGACTTGCAATCGGTCTTATTGGAAAGAACACATCTTAAACTTAAAGTTAGGCCTCCTGCATCCCAGTCATATCCATCGGAAGGTCACGTAATAATGTGTGCAAAACCGGGCTTGTTCACGGACTGAAAACAGGATGAAGGCTGAAAATGACTAAGGCAAACTAGGCATGTCTTTGGCATTTTAGCCATTGAATCTGATTGTTTTGGACCACCTTGAGGGTGGGTATTCATGGTCACGGGTGGATCTCCATCATCCTCCCCTTGTTGAGGAGAATTTGCCCTCAAATTGTCCTTGAACTCATGGTGTGAGACCTTGAGAAGTAGCTCTTTAGTAGTGAGGAGTAAGTCCGAATGCTCTCGGTTCTTTTGGGGCTTAATTTTGTGGAGTTGGGATGGGCTTAGGGGGGCAAGGGTGATCCTCTTTCCATCTTTTTGAAAGGTATAAGTATTCAAATAGCCATCATGCATTACCTTTCGGTCAAACAACCATGGCCTTCCCAACAAAAGATGACATGCATCCATGGGGATTATGTCGCACCACAACTCATCTTGGTAACTTTTACCAATGGAAAATGAAATCAAGCACCTCGAATTTACTTGCAATCCTTTGCCTTGATTGAGCCATTGGATGTTGTAAGGATGGGGGTGAGCCGAGGCTTGGAGATTGAGTTTCTTCACCATGCTAAGTGAGGCCACGTTCGCACAACTGCCACCATCGATAATCACGGAACACACTTGGCTATGGACCGTGCATCTTGTGTGAAATAGGTCTTCCCTTTGGTCCTCCTTGTCTCCTTTATGGCTACTCAAGGCTCTCCTCAACACAAGTAACTCTCCTTCGTCCGCTTCCTCCACGACCTCCTCCATGAAATACACCTCCTTGTCCTCCTCCTCCTTTTCCTCCTTAGTCGCTTCCCATTCGGCCAAGGAGATGACTCTCCTATTTGGACATTCCGAGGCTATGTGGCCTAGACCTTGACACTTAAAACATCTTTTTGTGTTCAAGGTTGTGGGGTTTGGACGGTTTGGAAGGGTTAGGCTCTTTTGAGGAGCTTGGTTCTTTTGTGTGGTGGGAGGGATCGGAACCGTGGGTTTAGAAGGTGGGAAAGAGCTCCCCTTGTTGAAGGGTTGGCTCTCGGGAAAGGTTTCGGGAAAGTCTCTTTTGAGGGGTTTGTCTTTCTTTTGTTGTTCAACCTTGTGGGCTAAAACACAAACCTCATCAAAGGTAGTATACTGTTGCAATTCTACCACATGAGCATATTTAGGATCTAACCCACCCAAATATCTCACTATGGTTTGCTCTTCAGGCTCCCTCAAGTCACACTTGATCAACAACTTCTCAAACTCCCTAGTATACTCCTCAACACTCATGTTACCTTGGACAAGGTTGTGAAGTTGGGAGTAGTTATCTTGTAGGTAAGATGGGGGTAAGAAACGGGCTTTAAGTTTGGCTCTCATTTTCTCCCATGTTCGAATCTTTCCCTTTCCTTGCCTAGCTCTTTTGGCATATAAGTTAGACCACCAAAGAGAAGCATACTTACGGAGTCTAATGGCAACAAGCTTCACTTTCTTTTCCTCCGGGATCTCCTTGTAGTCAAAAATCCTCTCTACGGTTTGAAGCCATTCCAAGAACTCGTCGGGGTCAAGCTTCCCTTCGAACTCCGGGATCTCCACTCTGATGTCTCCATGGTGTGAGGTGGTTTTCCTTCCTCTCCTCATTCTTCCATAGGCCTCTTCTTCACTTGATGAGCTCAAGTGTGGGGCTTCTCTTACTTCTGGCTCAGAGTCAGAGGAGTTAGAAGATCGGGAACTCCTAATCTCCTTGCGTTTTTGCTTCAAAGAATCTCTGAGTTGTCGCCTCAAGTACTCATTCTGACCTTTAATCTCTTCATTTTGCAGCCTCAAGGCCTCATAATTCTTCATGAGGGCCTCAAACTTCTCTTCCATGGTCATACTAGTAGTACTTACGTTGAAACGAGGTGGTACTTCTCGGGCTGAATGTGGCACGGGCGTGCTCTTAGACACGGGGTGACCGTGCTCAGGGTCTGGACGTGAGAGAGGTTGGGATGTGGCTGGGAAAGGGGTGGCACGGTCGTGCGACATGGCACGGGGTGACCGTGCTGAGGTTCTGGATGTGGGGGAAGATGAAATGTGGCTGGGAAAGGAGAGGGGCACGGTCGTGCTCATTGGCACGGGGGGACCGTGCCGATCTTCTGGGCAGTGGAAACCGTGGAGCACGGTTTTGGGTGTTTTGTGGGGGAAATGTGTTTGGGTATTTGGAAGGGTGTTGGGTAGCAAGCTTAGGCCTAGGGAAGCCTTAGCTCTGATACCAAATATGATGTATCTCAAAGGGGAACAACCAAAGCAAAGCCAAATCAGAATGTAAGGAGAACAAACGGATTCAAGCTTCCTTTGTAAACACAAGCTCAAACTAGGATAGTTTTGTGATTGGAACCGAATCTAGCACCTGACTTGGATACAGAAACACCACCAAGTTTAGTACTAGGGCCCTTAACAACTCCTTGGATACAGAAACACCACCAAAGAGAGGTTAAGACTCTTGCTAGATCACCACCCTACCCGGCCAAAGATAGAGATAAGCTAGAAGAGAGTTTTGAGAGTTCAAAGGAGCTAAGGCTCAACTTCATTCAAATGCATCAACTTGTGAACATACAAGGCAGCAAGGGAGGTTTTATAATCCTCCTAAACACAAGCATTCAGCTTACAAAGTCAAATTAGAAGCTAAACTAGGCTAAAACCCGAAAACCAAAACAACACCAAAAACGGTTAGATTAAACCGTAGCTCGACAACACTTAATTGTTGATCTTGAGGCTGAGTTGTCGACTTGGGAGGCTTGGGAGGACATAATCAGCTTCAAGGCATTTAATCATGACCTTTGCAAGTGGATTAAACCTTGATAAGAGCAAAAGCACCTCAAAAAGAACAACATGCAGCTGGCTGTCTTTACCCGGGTAAAAGGGAGTTTCTTCCCTTAATTTGCTGGTTAATAGCTCCTTAGGTGTGTAATTTGGCTGAGGTTTTTTTATGGCCACTTGATAATATTATTAATGCACTTTCAAGCCATAAAAGTTTCAGTCCAAATGGAGAAGCTTTGGTCGTCCAAACAGACCCATTTCCAGAACTGGGCAAAACTGAAACAGTTTTGAGCACTTGACTTCAACAGCTGATTTGAGGTAGCAAATGACCTCCAAATGACTTGCAATCGGTCTTATTGGAAAGAACACATCTTAAACTTAAAGTTAGGCCTCCTGCATCCCAGTCATATCCATCGGAAGGTCACGTAATAATGTGTGCAAAACCGGGCTTGTTCACGGACTGAAAACAGGATGAAGGCTGAAAATGACTAAGGCAAACTAGGCATGTCTTTGGCACTTTAGCCATTGAATCTGATTGTTTTGGACCACCTTGAGGGTGGGTATTCATGGTCACGGGTGGATCTCCATTAGATTGATTTGTTGGAACAATTTTTTGGATGTCCAAACCACGCTTATTCATCCCTGTTTATAGAGAACTAGGTGCCTTTTCAAGTGGGAAGCATGCTTTCATAAGATGAATTTTTAACCATTAGATTTAATCTTAATGGCTATAAATGAAGAGATGCATAGAAATTAGTAATTAGATTTACTAATTATATTTTTTTAGAGAAAAAAATATAATTAATTTTGTAGTGCCTTTTATATTTTTATTGGAAACTATTCCAACAGTCCCCTATCATTTCCATAATAAATGGTGTTAAGAATTTTCAGAGGTCCTGTGTATAAGATAGAGGTGTCTTGCAATTACAACCCCCACCTTAGTAACTCACCTAACAAATGATCAGGATAACATGGTAGGCTAAGGCTTGAACCAGCTTATCTTCTATTATCACTTGTGTTCTAATCACACACAAAACGTCCATCCCAGAATCACAGAGTAATCTTAACACATTTAAACGGCCATGTGTCTGTATCTATTCATGAGCACATCGGAATCAAGTCCATGAAACTCCTTAAAGCGGCCAAACCTTATGCTCACATATGTGAGCCTCATCAACACCCCATATAACGTATTATACATGAAATAAACGAATGTAAAGATTTAAGATTTTATTGATTTCATAATAAATTTACAAACACACCCAGGCATTCCCAGGGTAATACAAATTCATTGCAATCAACAGTTAACTCTGGAACATTCTCTAAGCAACTCATGTGAGGTTCATTAAGAGCAACTCCTCTCCCTAGTATATCATATGATAATATATCCAAGCACTTCATTGTTGGATGAGAAAATTATGTGGTTGCAAACCACAAAAATGGTGTACTATAGCTCATTGAACTTAAGATTCAATGTTTTCCATCGGATGCCAAGTTGAGTTTCAACCATGTGTTAACACACTACAGTAAACATGAACATTTGTGGCACTATTTTTTGTTATTAGAGGCCCTCTGAAGTGCCATAAATTTCTTTAATGGCGCTATACTAAAGCGCCACAAATTTGAGCGTTGAAAGTGTCATTTGTGGCGCTTTTTCAAGGTACCGAAAAATTGTGGCGCTATTTACCGTCGAAAATAGACTAATTTATGACACTTAATGTTTCCAAGCAATGACCAGACTGGACGACTCCCGTTAATTTTGTGGCATTTTTTATTGTTAAAACATTTTTCCTGCCAATGTCACAAGCTCATTTCCCTCCAAAATTGTGGCACTTTTTGAAGTTAATAAATTGCTTGTAGGATTTTGGGCGGGTTGAATTCCCTCTAAATATATGACACCTTTTTATGTGAATATTTTGCCGCTAAATTATTTGCAGGTTAATTTCGCTCTACTTTGTTGAGAAATTTTCATGACAATAATTTTCACATTTTACAAGAGCTATTTATGTACAGTACGACTAGAATGGAGCCTTAGTCATGTCCCCTCCACTTTATTAAAGGTTTACATTGACATATTTGGGAGGCTTTCAATTTCAAACATTCTTACATTGACCATGTGTAAACATTATATAATACATAACCAAAATCCATCACCAATGACCATGCACCCAAGCTAAATTATAATAATTCATAACCATAAACCATACCATCTATCAAAATAGTGATGAAAAGTTCTATCCACAATATGTAAAATCTATTACATATGCTTAAGTGCACTCCAACACTACTATTAGCGAAAGTCCATTGTAATGTTCCAACTCAACAATAAAACACATGGAACATTCCATGTTATGCAATAAAGACACTAATTAATTTCATTTGATCGCTTCCAATCTAGGTTGCTCATTCTTTCGTTGAATATTCTTGGGCGAGAACTCTTAAGTCATCCAATACTATGCTTTCCTACGTTACAGTTGCTTGAGCTGCACTCTTCATCTCTACTTGAAGCATCTTGATTAACCTTCAAAAGCTTAACAAAATTATACTAAAGCAAATGAAATTGTATCTGATAATTAGGGAAAAAGTACTTGTCATGTTGAATTGTTGAGCATGTCCATGAATGTTTGCAGGAAGTTAGGGGTAAATGGGAAGGGGAAGATAGAGACAAAGAGGATAGAGAACACAACGAATCGCCAAGTAACCTTTTGCAAGAAAAAACCATGGCCTACCACTGAAGTATCTGAGCTGAAAAGATCTCTGAACCTGCACAATCTTTTCAAATACCAGCTAGAGTTAACAGTTGACTCACAGTCCCAAACCAATTGCCCTTTTGGGTAGTGGGAATTAATCCACTTAACCCATAGACTATTTTCCTTGTGCTTAATATCCTAAATGTTTTTATGCAGAAAGCCCTACTACAATCATCAATATTTCTAATGTCAATATCACCAAAACTTTTCCTACTGCAAACTAAGTCCCATGTAATCAATGGAACTTTCTTGTGGTCCCTAGTTCAAGAGAAATTTCTACAGAGGCTTTCAATTTGTCTATTTGTCCTCTGTGGTGTGATAAAAGCATTTGCTCAAAAAATGACAATTCCCATCAACACAAAGGCTGAGCTATCTGAGCTTTTTTTGAAAAGAATAGAATAGCAGGAATCCAAAGGCTCACATGAGTCTCCCCAATTTCTTTCTAAACCGTGCTGTTTCATCTTATTTTTAGTCCCCTCCTTTACTTCATTGCTTGATGCTCGTATTTAAGAAAAAGGAGCAAGGAGGCTATTCGATAATTGAAGGACCAAGATCTTGAACTGTTGTTCATAAAATAGAATCATTTACCCACTTCCATTTGATTTAGCATTGCCATTTTGTTCGACATATAAATACTAATTTGGCAATTATGTTTTTGAGCTTGACTGATTTTAGTGAGCAAGAAGGCTATTATGTTCTTTCCACCTGTTGATTCTATCACGAGGCACCCAGGTAGCCAACAAATATTATCATAACATAACAAGGCACCCTAGCAGCCAGCAATGCTCAAACCAAAGCAGCCAACAAAGCTCAAACCAAGGCTGCCAGTAGAGCCCGATAATAGGTCAGGTTAGGTCGGGTTCGTGTTCGTGTCGAAGTTAAACGGGCTGACAATTTCTCAACCTGAACCTAATCCGTTTATTAAACAGGCTGAAAAACCTTGACCTGTACCCATTTAGTTTTTAAACAGGTTGACCCGCTTAACCCGTTTAAGATAAACAGACCGAGTTTAGTCACCTAATTACCCATTTACGCATTTAACATTTTCAACTAATACGTAATTATATAGTGTTAAAAATTAGATTTATATATCGCATTAAACAATTACTCTCTAAAACTCCCTCGATTCATTATAATTCACATTTTTTAAAATTTTGTATTCTTAATTATACAATAAAAAGGTAAATGGACAAATATCAACTGGAAAAATGAGTTCACTTATTTAACCTATTTAACTAAACGGGTCAGATAAGTACTTTTTTGTGTCGAGAATCTTGACCTGAATCTAACCTATTTAATTAAACGGATTAAACGTGTCAACCTATTTAATTAAATGGGTTCAAACTTGATACCTAAACCCACTTAACTTCGTGTTGGTTTTAGGTCGTTAATCATGTCGGGTTAGTTTTTCCCAACTCTAGCTGCCAGTAAATACTATCACAACATAACAAGACACCCAGGTAGATAGCAAAGTTCAAACAAAGGCAGCCAGCAAAGCACAAACGAAGGCAGCTAACAAATCTTAAACCAAGCTAGCCAGCAAAGCTGCTAGATCAAATCTATATAAAAAATAATGCCAAAAAGATAAATATTACCTGAAAATTATTATGTCCTTTCTCATGAGTCATTACGTGTAGGGATGTCTGAAGAATGTCATCTGGCAAACTTACTTAGCGATAACGAAGTTAGAGTTGTAAATTGATCTTTCATTTCATCTTTCATTTGCTGGTTCATTGCTTTCATTTCTTTTATCTCCTCAGTTTGCGCATTCAATTGAGATTTCAAGCTTAAGACTTCGACCTTCAACATCAATACCTCCTCAGCAGAATTGTCGTGTGATGTAAAACCCGTTTTTTAATCTCCCCATCGACCCCAAATATATCATTATAGTTCACACCCATTCCAAAACCAATAACTCGTTGATGTTTCTTAACTTCATCATATGGAGATCTATACATAAGTTCATTAAAGACCTCATCTTCTACATCTTTAGCTAAAGAATGATCGGTAGTACGCTCAGCAATTAATTTTCTACAGTTTCCTAAAATTTAAAATAAAATATTAGTGGTACTATCAGTTTCTAAGATTTCATTAAAAGAAATATTCAACGAATATTAAATTTTACCACAAAATCCTTTGAAGCTGAATTTTCCTGTGAAGAGATGTAGAATTCTAATGGTCCAGGTTTTCTCCCATGTTCCTTTTCGTAATATGGCAAAGTAGCAAATTTTCATAAGCTAATGAATTTTTCGAATGCAATCAATGTAAAATAGAAATACCTACAAATTCATCTCTTTTCATCGCAAAGCTCTTATTTCCAGTAGTATGATAGCGTTCTTGACTAGCACGTGCTTCCTTCCCTTGATTATAATGTTTCTGCAAAAAAAAAAAAATGTTATAAGTAGCTGTATAAAAAGAAACACATTTATGGGTTACCATGGTTGAAAATTAATTATATGATTGTAGTAGATATGAATAAAACCTTGCATCCCTCGGAGAGCTAATAATTAACAAGTTTTATCCACTGGTCTCTGACTAAGTTGCCTGACATTGCATCTTTCACCTCTTGCTTTGTTTTCCCTGGTTTTTTGTGGTCTCTCTTGAGTTGATATCTATAATTCCTCCATGCTTCACCAACATGTCAGAGTAACTTCGTATCAACAATTTCATTGACAGCAAGCACAAACTTTTGCTGCAAAGTAATGAGGATGACGCAAAACCATGTCTTATAGTCACATTAAAAAATTAAAGAAAGTCCCATACATGAAAGCGTTTAGAAAATATGAGACCTTACCCGCACAAGTGCTACAATGTCAACTTTATACACTTTGTCAACCTTGTGCCAGTTATCTTCTCCAATGGGGCACAAGTCACCATTCTTTGCTATATCTCCAAGAAACCACATCAAGATATGATCGCCTTTTTTTAGAGGTTGGTAAAAGTCATTGAAATGCATAATGAATCTTTCCCTAGACGGGAGAGACCAAACATGACTTGGAAGTATTGTCCCCCCCCCACTTTGGTTTTCCCATCTTTGTCTGTTAAGTTTCAATAAAGGAAACAGCTAATTAACTAAAACCAACTAGAGCAAAAGATAAAGAAGTGTGATGCTAGCAAGACGTAAAAAATGATAAACAATTATTACGTCTTATCAGCACCTTTTCATTCTCGTCAAATTCAATTTTTTCATTCCAATTAGGAACTTTGGAATGCTGGGAGTGTGGCTCCCTATTATGAACATCTTCATCGTCGTCCTCATCATCTTTAAAGTTTTTCAGTTGACTGCAACTTTCATTTGATGAAGGCACCCTTTGGCTTTGGGAGGACCTTTGGTTATCTCTGGCTATGGTGTTTTGAACGGCACATGCATTAGATTCATTAGCATTAGCACATGCATCAGTTTGTACAGGTTTCTCAACTTGAAAAGCTTGAGCTCTCATTTGTTTGCTCCGAAAGCTCATGATCTCCTATGTCAAGTATTCCTGCAACCATGTAGAGTTTGTCAATAATACTGTATAATTAAGCTTGTTACTATTTGTTAGCTCTTTCTCTTCTAACTAGTATTATGTGCAGGAATAAGTATCCAAGGAAATGCACTTGATAATATCAAAAAATGAACATATAAAAAGTAAGAAGTAAAAGGTCAACTCACTAGGAAAAAAGTGTACACAAGAGGTAATCAATTGCAATTTAGGAAGAACCATAATGCACTGATAATTAAGTTATGTAAATAAGTTCGAAATTAACAAAATGATGCAAAGCTTGAGAATTTTACCTAAAATGGTGGGCAATGGTCGTACATAACTGCAATTATGAAGTAAACTGCATGACTAACAAAAATGTCCGAAACCTCCAAAACATCACATACATGAATAAGACCTATATTAACCCAAAAAAAAAAGGTGTAAAACCTAAAACCGTAATTAAAACATGGCAATGACAAAGAAAATGCATGACTATGATAAGCATTGAATATAAGTGTCTCCATCATCGTCCTCATAAATTGTTTCGGACCCTCGGTGTAACTCGTACAAATCTCTTGCTTGGTCTTAACAACATGAAACCATCCTTCTTCTTTAGCATCCTCCATGTAAAACACTTGCTTTGCTTGAGATGAAAAAATGAAAGGATCATCCTTTAAATGTTGGCCACTGTGAATCAACCTTGAAAAATTAACACAGGTATCTCCATATTTATCTTACTTCTTCCCTCGATAAGAATTTGTGTCCACCTATTCACATTGGAAAACCATAACTTTATAGTCACCATAATAATCTAGTTCCAAAATATCAACTACTCTTTCATACTAAGTTTCACAATCAACTTCTACTGTAACTCTAGAATTTTGAGATTTTCTTTTATTCTGAAGATCCTTTGTGTGAAATCTATAACCATTCAAAATAAAACCTTCAACTCACTTAGCAATTGGGTTAAGTCCATGAGCCAAGGCTTTGATGAGTTTTGCATCTTTGTTAGTCTAATCAACATTGTGCACCTAAACAATTCATTAGAGTACTTTAGAAAACTATATCATTAAATTGATTACATAATATACATATTCAAAATGTGTAATGAAGTTGTAAGATTTTAACCTTTGTTTTTAACCAATCAGAAAGTTCATTCACAATCCAAATGGTCTCATTTATTTGGTTAAGACGAATTCCTCTATTTGGACATTCTCATCACTTTTGGTTCAAAAATTCCCTGTAATGAATATTTAGCAAATCATTATCCGAAAACCACAAAAGTAATCATATTCATTTTATATTGTAATGTATGAACACTTACTCACGAAGTGTATTCATCTCATCAGAATGAAGCAAGACATATCTATGAGCTTGCTTGACACTCTTGCTATATAGATGGATAATATCCTCTTTTCTAATGATACGACCACTAGAATTGAAAAGATAGTGATCTCCATCAAAAAGAATGTCATCATTCCTTTGTGGTCAATTAAAAATAGTTTCAACACCGTTAAAGTATCTTAAACAAAAGAATGAGACATTCCTCAGCTATGTAAGCTTCTGCCATACACCCCTCAGGTTGTGCCCGATTACGAACATAAGCTTTTAAGCAAACCAACAACCTATTCAAAAATTCCAATTTGAAATTACATGAGTCAGAATTCACAAATGTGATGAGAAATTGTCAATAAAGGAAGGAAGTATCGGATAATATGTTCTTTACTTTTCAATAGGATACATCCACCTATAGTGAACTAGTCCACCTAGTTTAGCCTCCTCAACTAAGTGAACTAGTAAATGTATCATAATTGTGAAAAAACTTAGGAGAAACACTTTCTTCATGTGACAAAGTGTGATGACAACCTTTGAATGCAATTCATCAAGCTTATTTGGATCAAGAACTTTAGAACACAAGCCTTTGAAGAAAGATGACAAATCATAAATGAGATTGGCAACTTCTGAAGACTTAGATGCACGTAAGGTAATTGGTAGGATATCTTGCATCAAAATATGGTTGTCATGGCTCTCAAGATTGGAAATTTTATGATCTTTAAGATTCACACCATCTCGATCTATTGGATGCATATCCATCAAGAACCTTCATATATTTCAGAACCTTTAGAAACCTCTCTTTATCATCCAAAGGCATAGTGTATTCAGCTGGAGGTATGTAGGGCTTCTTATTAGGATTTTCAATGACTCACAAATGCAACCTTATCTGCAAATGTTCAAGGTCTTTCCTTGCCTTTTCATTATCCTTATTCTTACCTTTAATATTTAGAAGTGTGCCCAATAAATTGTCACACACATTTTTCTTAATGTGCATCAAATCCAACTTATGTCGCAGGTCGTTGTACTCCCAATATTTCAAATCAAAAAAGATGCTTATTTTCTTCCAAAGTATTTTGTAAGTGGTTGAACTTTGACCTTCTTCTATACAAATATCACGATCATCATCAAATTCTTCAGCATCATTCGAACTTTTACCATCCTCAAGTACTTCCACAAAAGTGCTTACATCTTCTCTTGCTCTCTTCTGAGAAGGCCTGTGTAACTTGCCATAATCAAAGCTAATGCTTTGTTGCTCTCTTAAAATACTAGATCCTGATATAGAAGTTGTAGCTTCCCTTTTCTCTATGGTACCATCAAAGAGATCCGCCTCTGATCGAAATGGATGATCATTACATAGCCATTGATAATGACCCATGTAACAAATGTTTCTCCCAAAAGGAAGGTAAATTGAGTGGGTAGAGTTAGCACATAATGGGCAAGCATAATAACCCTTGTTTGACCAACCAGATAAGTTGGCATAGGCTGAAAAGTCATTTATAGTCCACAAAAGGCCACCTTTCAACTTAAAAGATTCTCGTTTAAATGCATCAAAAGCATCAACACCATCCTACAACAACTTCAGTTCATATATGAGTGGTTGGAGGTAGACATCGATATCATTACCTGGAGCTCTTAGCCCTAGGATAATTAATGAAAGAATCATCGATGATCTTTTCATAAAGAGCCTTGGGGGCAAATTATAAGGAATCAAAAGGACAGGTCATGTATTGTATGTGGAATTCATCATACGAAAAGGATTAAAACCATATGTGGCTAAACTAAGTCTAACACTAGGAGGATCTGAAGAGAATCTTGGATACCTACTCTCAAATTTCTTCCATGCCAACCCATCTGCAGGATGCTTTAACATCCCGTTCTTTTCACGTTCGTTGTCATGCCATATCATGTCTTCTGCTATTTTAGATGACAAATACATCCTCTTTAATCTAGCAATAAGTGGAAAGTACCTCAAAACTTTAGCAGGTTTTCCTTCATGCTTAACGAGATTGATAGTGTCACCTTCTTTAACCTCAGTGGCCTTCCACCTTGAAGCTTGGTAGATATTACATTTTTTCATTATAGATTTGTCACCCCAATATAACATATAGTCATTCGGACAAGCATATATTTTTTTATAACCCAAACCTAATTGTTTGATGACTTTTTTTAGCCTCACCCCAAGTAGAAGGAAATGAAGCCATTTGTGGAAATGGTTCATCCATAAGGTTAAGCAACATAGAAAATGATGTCGCTGACCACCCATACATGCATTTAAGGTGAACTAAGTGCAAGATGAAAGACAATCTTGAGAAATGGACACAACCTGGATATAATTCTTTTTCACAATCTTCAATAAATGCTTTGAACTTAGTTTCTTCCCCATTTGTAGAAAACTAATCAGCTTTATTTGACACCTCATAGAAATCAAATGCATTAGGAATGTCATCATCATAAATGCCATCACCTTACACCTCTCCATGTCCATCTTGAGGCTCATTACTAGACATGGGAACATCAAGGCTGAAAGCATTATGGATCATCCTCTTAATATCATCATGGTCAGTAACCTTCCTAATTCTAGACCTTTAGTTAGAGTGCTCTAAAGACGTAGTTGGTGCAAACTTAGGCTCGCTGTGATGAGTCCACACCTTATGCTCCTTAAAAAACCCATTATACAAAATATGCTCCTAGACCTCATCAATTGATTTGTAAAAATGCAAATGACACCTTCTATATGGAAAACATATATTTCCATTGCAAATTTCATGTTCAGTAGCAAATTCAATAAAATACTTCATACCATCTATGTAGGCTAGTGAGCCTAGATGATCAATCCAATCCCTATTCATGACTTTGAAGACCCAGTGAATATTTTAGATATAAGAAAAAAATATTAGTTTTATTGAGAAAACAAAAACTGATAGTAACTTAACATTATGAATTGATGTGTGTGTGTGTGTATGTGTGTGTGTGTGTGTGTGTGTGCATATTCTAGTTTCACCTTATTAGTATTAGGAAAAATAGATAGAACTTTACCAATAAATCTTAAGTATGGGTCTTAATTATAGTTGAACGGTAAAGGGAGGCAATGACCACAACATAATGTAAAACCTAAGTGCTAAGTATACTATGCATGGATGAAAGGAGTGTCTATATCAATGACAAACATGCTTTGAATTAGTACTAGCTATTAGGCAAACTAATTAAAAGAACCTAATATTTTTAATCTATTAGAAAACCATCATAATACTATAAATAGGATGCAGATTACCAAGAAGAAAGATGCACAATGCAGATAAACTACATAAAATGAGTTATGCGTAAAATAATTGCATTACGAACCTTCAGCCAATTGAAGATCTTGAATTTGGATTCCAAGTAGAACTCAACAAGAGCGAATTTTGTCCAATCCAAAAGTGAATTAGTTATACAATTGATAACAAAATCAAATAATGATTAAATTGGCACAAAATTAATTGAAGAAAAAACCATAAGCCCTACATGGTGGATTATATTTATGTTTATTTTTACCTATGTGAATGATATCAATTTCTTTATTTGACCCCCTTTTCAATCCAGAACTCGAATTTATATAATTTTAGAAATTATATTCTTTGTCTCCGTTACTTGTCATTAAGGGAGGCTGGGAAGGGTTGAAGATGAAAGAAAGTTTCTTGTCTACTTACTGTTCACTACATTATAGCTGGTTTGTTTCTTTGGATGCAGGATGGACAACCAAATCACATTCTTTTGGACAGTATACATCACATCATTTGTCCTATGACAGTTGATGTTCTTCATTAAGTGTTTTCTCCATATGGGTTTGTGGAGAAAATTGTAACTTTCCAGAAATCAGCTGGTTAGCTTCTTCTACTTGTCTCACACATTTCCCCTTGAAAATTATTCAAAGTCGTGGATATTTTGTTTAGTTTAAATCACAAGCAATTTCTGAGAAATAGATTAGCATCTTCTTATTTCAGGGGACTTTAATGGTTTTCCTTCTCATTTATGGTGCATAGTTTTGACGTAGGGTCAAAATATATAAATACGTAGCAGCTTTTCATTAAATCTATGCCACTCCACATTTGTTGCAGGTTTTCAAGCACTCGTCCAATACGAAACACGACAGAATGCTTCTTTTGTAATGAGTGCACTTCATACATGCCATTTATGGAACTTTTTGGAGCATAAATCACCTTGTGTGCTTTATGTGGATTCTAATATTGCTATACTTACAGGGGCATAACATATATAATGGTTGTTATCAGCTACATATACAATATTCTATGTAAAGATTCTTTTCTTCTCTCTCTGCGAAGCTAATTGTGGAAGTATTATGAAAGAGATTATCTTATATATTGTGTTTTCCTTCTTTACCAGCCTTACTGAGTTACAAGTCAACTACAACAATCATCGATCCAGGTTTGTCTGATTTCAGAGTACAGTTGATGCTTTCTGAAAGTTTGAGCCCTTCTAAAGGGTATTCTGCCACCAATATGTGGGGATTTTACTTAGAAGAAAAGCTCACATGACATCTACATATTACATTCAGCAACAACTACAAACATTCCAAATAATTAACAAGAGGTCTAGCAGAACAAAGTAAAAGAAAAGAAAGGACTTTCTTCTTTTTTTTTTTTTTGGTTGGTAAGGACCCCATGCCACGAGCCCAGATGGTAAGGCAGCCCAGTGGAGCTGGTAATGGGCCAGAGGAGGGGTGACAACTTCAGATTAGACCCCCAAAGGCCCATTTTCATCCCATAAACTCTCCCTAAACAAAAGAAAGTTTGTCACGTGAGATTTGATCCCTGGTGACGGGCAGATTGCCCAATTGAGCCAATAGCTGGTCAAGAAAAGAAAGGGGGAAACTAATCCTTCAAGAATATCAACATATCTTGATCTATTTTTCACTCATTGGATATGCAGAGACAGGCCTCTAATCAAGGGCATGTTCTCTATACGTAGTTCACCTTCAATTTAGATTTATCCAGATTCTAGATGTTAAATAATCTTCATTGATTTGAATTTACACAATACCGCAGCGACGTAATCTTTTCTGAAAGAAATGACTTCTAACAAAATAGACAAATGAAATACGGGATTCAAGATGAATCTGCTGAATATGCATGCAGCAGATAACTAGTCATCTGTTAACATAAGCAGACAGTGTGTAATGTTTCCTTTAGATTTATTTTAGTAGACTTTGAAAGTCGATTTTTGAGGGGTGTTAGAATGAGTAAAGGGGAGTTAATAAGCATCACTACTTTCCTCAAGGTATGCTGAAAGGTGACCCCCCAAAAAAGAAGAAAAAAGAAGAAAAAACCCCTCTTTTTACCACTTTTTCTATCCCCCTAAATAGAGCATAAATTAATCTGTCAAAGAACACAAAAATGCTATTTAACTCCAATTTTGAACACAAGCACTTAGAATTGTGTTCTGTAGTTTGCTTCTGGTTTGTAGAGTATACATAATTGCAAGTTCATCTTTCTGTTCCTTAATGAAGGAGATAATCATTGTTGCAAGTGCCATTACATTGGCTTATAGTTTCCTGAGAGATGACTGTATGTATAAAGCAGGACCCAAAATTAATTATAGCGAAGACAACTAGTACTGATTTCATGATGGTTTTAGACGGATATAGCCGTCCAGATCCAAAAGGGAGGGCAAAGAGGGAAGGTTGGTTGGATAGAAATCCACTGAACGAGCAGGAAGTTGTGGAAAGACCTTGTTTCTTGATAAAGGGCATACATGCTAAGAAACTAGTTTACTCTCATCAAAGTCTCAAATACTAGTAGGTTATGTACTCTTTATAATGCTTTCTAACACTTACCCCTGGACAACTTTATTGACTATTGTAGTCTTACACCTCTCCAGTAAGCAGACCCTACTCATCCTTATTGCTCATACTCTCAGAGAATAAATCAAATCAAATCAACCCCACAAACAATGAATGTACATGTACTATGCAAGAGATGTAAGAAAACAGTGTAACGAAATAAACAAGAAACAAACATGGATGCACTATACCCAAATCTTACTACAGAATAGAGAGGCAGAAGTTCACTGTTCACAGGTGCACATTCTTCTTTGTCATTTTTCTTATTCTTCTATTTTGATTTTGTTAATTTTTGTTCTCTTATCTCCCACCTATATAATGTAGACTGCTATTTTTTCAATGGATTATTATTGTTCAGTTAGATGCACTAGTTTTTAGGTACACACAACTTAATGTATATTCACTCTTTTTAAGTTTTTCTACATGTAGTGAATACAATATTCATCCCCATCCCCTTAATCTATGGATGTCAGTTCTCAATCAAAGAAGTCAATCTTCCCCCCAAACATCCTAGTAACCTTTAATTGCCCATAAAGACCCAATTGGTAAACCCTACCCCTTAAATCTATCCAAACAACATGATCCATATCAAGCCCTAACCCCATAACTATCTACCATTTTAATTATCTCATTGAAACCATCAAAATCAAACCACAACAAACCCAAAATTGAAAACGTATACTCATAAACCAAATCTCTACCAATATTGTCCGAACACAGAGATTTTAATATGGGAAGGGTTACCTTTGTTGAAAAATTCACTCCCAAGATGAGTGACATGTTGAACCTTATAGATTGCTTCACAGATTTAGAGCTACCGAGAGAGTGAAGGCTTAGCGAGAAAGAACGAGAAAGAGGAGGCAAAGAGATGTTCTGATGGAGAGGTAGAAGTGAACCCACGCGAAGGAGAAAACGAATTGAAGCAGCATTGATCCTAAGGCACTATTAATTGTTTCTTTTAATTTTATTTCCTTTAATATAAATAATGTACACTGGCGGCCGAACTGTATAAGGAAACGGGAAGATTGTGGCACTTTTTGCTTCATTATTTGTAGTATCTAAATGTGCCATAACAAGCTGCCATAATATTCCATAATTAAATTTATCAAAATGGCACTACTAACTAGCGTCAATAATTTAGTGCCAAAGATGCCCTTTTTTTTGTAGTGACAGATCAGCCAAGTTTTGAAAAGTTTAAATGAACTCCACAATTATAACACCATCTATGCTTAGTTTTCTCACATAACTGTGCTTTAAACCAATATGCCTTGATTTGCCATTATGTATGTTACTATATGCCTTAGCCAAAACAGCCGCACTATCACATCGAATAGAAATTGATGACATAAGTTTCGGCCACAAAGCATCTCATATAGCAAATTCCTTAACCATTTAGCTTCTTTGCAAGTAGATCCTAATGCTAGAAACTCAACAGCCATAGTCGAATCTGCTATTCACGTTTGTTTCTTTGATCCCCAAGATATTGCACCCTACTAAGAGTATATACCCACCCACTAATAGAGGAATAATCTTCACTATTTATTATCCAACTAACATCCCTGAAACCTTTTAATACTTGTGGATAACCTCAATAGTGTCAACCATAATCTATGGTGGCTTTAAGATACTTCAATACCCTTTACACTGCATGCTAATGTGTACGCCCCGGATTATAGGTATATCAACTTAGCTTTCCTACCGCAAAAGCTATATCTGGTCTAGTGCGTGTCATAACATACATAAGACAACTAATTAGCATTTGAGTATTCTAGTTGAGCTCTTGATTACCTTTATTCCTTTCCAATATCATGTTCATATCAAAAGGTGCATGCACAAGTTTGCAATTGTAGTCATTAAACTTTCTTAACACTTTTTCTATGTAATGAGATTGAGAGAAGATTAGAGAGTCATTGTGCCTCGTAATCTTAATACCTAAGATTACATTTGCTTTGCCCAAGTCTTTCATGTCAAAATTCTGCGATAAAAATCTTTTGGTACTCTTAACTTGCTCAAAGTTAATACTAAAGGCTAACATGTCATCCATATTGAAGCATATGATTACCCCCTTTATCACCATTGAACTTAGCATACACACACTTGTCAGCGTTGTTTATAAAAAAACCATTCTTCAGAACAACGTCATCAAACTTTTGGTGCTATTATTTCGGAGCTTGCTTAAGTCTGTATAAGGACTTAACTAACTTACAAACTTTGTGCTCTTGACCGGGCACAACAAACCCTTTAGGTTGTGTCAAGTACACCTCTTCATCTAAATCACCATTTAAGAATGTCGTTTTCACATCCATTTGGTGAATCACTAAATATGAATTGAGGCAAACGCTAACAACAACCTAATTGTCGAAATCCTAGCAACCGAGGCATAAGTATCGAAATAATCAATTCGTTCCTTTTAATTATTTCCCTTGGTGATAAATCTTACCTTAAACTTAAAAATTAAACCGTCAATGTTCTTCTTAGTTTTAAACAACCATTTACAGCTAAAAGGTTTGCACCCCAGGGTAAATCGGCAAGCTTCCAAGTTCCATTTTCCATGATTGAAGCCATTTCGTCATCAATAGCCTCTTTCGAAAAAGAAGCGCTGGGTGAAGACATAGCTTCCGTATAGGCTTGAGGTTCTAATTCCACATTATAACAATATGGAATACACTGGGGACTGATTCCCTGGATCATTCTACAAGATAAGCAAAGAAATCACTACCAAAATCATTATATTTTCTTGCTCTTTTACTTCTCCTAAGTTTAGGAACATCATTATTCTCAACATTGTTATGTCAAATATCTTGCACTTCATTTTGTTCCTTTTCAGGATTATTACGATATGCATTTCTAGGCTTAGAAATAGATGAAAATCTTTTTTCATCAAAAATAGCATCCCTAGATTCTATCACAATGTTAACTGAGATAATTTCATTAGATTTAATAACCATAAACATATAAGCCTTGCTATATAGAGCATAATATAGACACAATCACTTCCCCTTTCACCTAATTTCTTTCTTTTAGTCTTGGGAACCTTTACTATTACTTCACAATCCCAAACTCTTAAATGCCTCAAGTTTGGTTCTCTGTTGTCCAAAATTCATAAGGATTAGTCTTACTTCTTTTTTTAGAACTCTATTTAAAATTTAGCAAGTTGTTAATAAGGCTTCACGTCAAAATCCAAGTCCTAATCCTGAGTTGGATACCATAGCATTAATCATCTTGATTAGAACCCTATTCTACCTTTTGGCCACACCATTTTGTTGTGGGTATATGGCTCCTTGACTTCATGTGCAATTTTGATGGATTTAAAATAAGAAGGACTATGATACTCTTCACCTCTATCGGACCATAGGCACTTTAAGAATTTCTCACAATGAAGTTCAACCTCATTCTCGTAAATTTTAAATTTCTCAAGTGCCTCATCCTTAGAACTTAGTAAATACACATAATAATATCTAGAATAGTAATCTATAAATGTGATAAAATATCTTTTACCACTTAAAGTTAATTGACCATTCATCTCACCTATGTCACTATGTAGTAAGTCTAGCATGTTAGAAGATCTTTGAACATTAGGAAAAGGTTGTCTAGTGATTTTAGTCAACATACAAGTTGTGCACTTTTCATCACTAATGTTCATATTTGGTATTAAGTTAAGCTTAACGATGTCATTCGTTCGTTTGAAATACACATGGCCTAATCTAAAATGCCATAAGTAAAAAGAGCCAAAAACATAAGCAATGACATTCCTATTATTAGTAATGCTTAACTTGAATATACCATCATACAAATAACCTTTTCCCGCAAACGCCCCACCCTTAGAAAGTACAAACTTATTAGTCTCAAACACCATCTTAAAACGAAAATGATTTAAAATGCTACCTGATACAAGATTCTTCTGGATTTCCAGAACATGATATATATTATTCAAAGTTAAAGATTTTCCGGAAGTAAATTCTAATACTACACTCCTTTTGCATAGGACTTGCATCATTTAAAAATTCCCATGTAGAGAGGTGCACCATCTTCTACTGGCTCATAGGTCTTGAATAGGACCTTGTCCTTGCAAACATGTCTTATAACACCGGAGTCAACCCATTAAGAATCATCATCTTGGATCATGTTAACTTTGGAAATCATGGCAGCAAACGTCTTTGGACTTTTTAGGGCCCATCTTCTTTTTCTTCTTTGGGTTAGGACAATCACGTTTCAAGTGACGAGGAGTTCCATAATCCCAACAAAAAGGCTTCTTCTTTTTGTAATCTTTCTTTTTATCAAACTTCCTCTTCTTAGAATGACCGTCGTCCATAAGATTAACATTGGCGAAAAGTTTAGTGTTCTCTTGCTACGAAATTCCTCTTCAATTCGAAGATAATTGGCCAATTGCTCAAGAGAGAGGTCCTTTTTTTTATGTTTAAAACTGTGTTACACGTGCTGTCTACTTTCAGAGATCAAATACTGGTATCGATAGAGATTAAGAAGATAAATTCACTCAAGATTATTCAATGAGATCGAATTGAAGGATTTATTATACTTGTTCTTGTAATAATTATGCAAGGATTGTACCAATATATACAATACCAATACAAAAACTCAATTTGTTATTGAATTTCTTGTTTAATTTATTTTAGGCTTAAAATTTGTGTTTATAAATTTTTGACACGCCCAGTGGGACATCTCTGCCTCTCATCTCTTTCTTAAAAGTACAGACTTTATATTCTTTCAAGACGACATAGCCCCTAAGAACACTGTCTCTCAATCTTCAAGGAAAGTTACTCGACCCATATCTCAGGGATCGATAAATGCTAGCGCTGCGTCTGGTGGGATTATGACTAGAAGTATGGCAAAAGCTGTTGCCACAATTGTCATAGGGCAATTAGTTATAGCTCCGCCATTGCGGTCGTGTTAGATTTAAAATTTCAACTCCAAAATGTTTGATGTAGTCAATCAAGTTGTTTCTCTTTCTTTGAAGAAAAAGTATGTTTTTGGCTTCAATATGCAGCAAACGATACCTCATGGGATGGATGGACTTCAAACTCATACCAACCCTACCCTCAATCCCTTTGGTTTGGAAGATGATGGTTATTCTAGTAGTTATTCCTCTTCGACATCATCAAAAAAATACTCTCTTCTCATGCTGAAGCTTAATCCTCTAACACCATCATCATGCTAGTTGTGGTAACGAAGGCTGCCAACTTTGAGCAAAAACTAGCCAGCATGAAGGCTACATTGGATCGATCCTATAAAGAGAATGTAGAAAAGGATGCCCAAATCAAGCGTTAGAATGAGCAAATTATTGAGTTGATAAAGAAGCTAGAGAAGAATTCATCTGAAGCTTCTAATTAGGGCTCAGGCGACGAAGATCTTGATAAGGAGTCTAATCGCAACGAAGAATCTGATGATAAAGGCATACCAAAGAAGGACACTGTGTTGGGTTCGATGTCTGTTGAGCAAATTCAAAGCTTAATTGCAAATGCAGTTAAGGCTTAGCTGGGTGGAGGAAGTCAGAAGACAAACTTGTATACAAAGCCTTATATGAAGAGGATTGACCTTCTTCGTATGCCCCATGGCTATTAACCCCCCATGTTTAATCAGTTCGGGGGCAATGCCAAGCAACACATTATACATTTCATCGAAACATTTAGTAACGTTGGAAGTAAAGGGGACCGATTAGTGAAGCAGTTTGTCTAATCCCTTAAAGGTATGACTTTCAACTGGTATACCGACTTGGAGCCTGAATCCATTAATAGCTGGTAACAAATGGAGCAGGAGTTCCTTAACAGATTCCATAGCACCCAGCACATTGTTAGTATAATAGAACTGACAAAGCAGCAGAAGGATGAACCTGTCCTCGATTACATTAATCATTGGAGATCTCTCAGCCTCAAGTGCAAGGATCGTTTGTCCGAGGCCTCCGCTATAAGGATGTGCACTCAGGGTATGGAGTGAGACTTGCTATATGTTTTGCAGATGAGTAAGCCAAGGACTTTCTAAGAAATAGCTACCAAAGCGCTGGACATAGAAATGACGATAACAAACCATCATGGTAAGTCATTTACCTCTTACAAATTTAAGAAGGACAAATGTTAGACCAAAAGGAGCTGTAAGCCTTCGAGGGTGTCCGTAAAGGAATCCATGGCCACTTTTGTTTAGGAACCTGTACAAATTTCAGGGAAATCTAGGACATAACAAAAGAGAGGATTATCCTCGAGGGATGGTGGAAGAAAGTGACCTACGTTAAAAGGAGCTTCAAGAGAAGATGTACCACTTTCCTGATTTGGACTTGTTAGGAATACTGGATAATTTGCTTGAGAATGGGATTATTAAACTCCCTACACCAAAGCGGCCTAAAGAGGTTGGAAGGACTACTGATCTGAAGTACTGTCGCTATCATCGAGTCATTAGCCATCATCGCAAGAAGTGCATTACATTGAAGGAATGTATTATGCAGCTAGCTAGCGATGGCTAGATCATATTGGACCTAGATGACTCCGTTGGGACCAATCATATCTCTTCTAAGGTGGAGTACCCTCCTCTATCACAGCAGCGAAGGTCTCCTCAATCTCATGAGTAAAGAGAGAGTGCCTCTTAAAGAGAAGAACTATTCATCATTCATTTTGGAAGCTTGGAACCCATCGTTGTCCCCTTAGCAGATCTGGGATTGATGGTGGAGACCAATCTTACTTTGGTTGAGGACAACGAAGGATGCACACTCGTCACTCGAAGGAGGCAAGGAATCCAAAACAAGCTTAGGTACCACCCCTTCATTGAAGAAAACGCAAGGTAGAAAGAAGAATCCTTGATGTACAAAAAGCAAGAAAAAGTTAAAAACAAACAATAGATAGGAAATTCAGCATGTCGATCTACTCGAGCAGGAGCCACTTGTTCCTATCACACTAGAGGAATTCTTCCCGGTGGCGTTTTTTGAGAGGGTCACTATTAACATAACTTTATGTTATGAGCTGGAGGATGAGTAGGATGACCAGGAAGAAAAGTAGGGGAAACCTCCAAAAGATGATGATAAGACTCTAATTATTTTAGAGACTTTACCAACATGTAAGGATTGGAGGCAAATCTTCAATTTGCTATAAGAGATACGTTAACATGTTGCTGTTGCTGTATAGCACCCAAAGCTTTATGTTGTCAAGGTTAAAAATGCTGGTAAATCAATGAAAGATGTTTCTCATTGTACAGCTTGCAACACTGTCATCACTTTTACCGATATGACCTACTATTGCGTCCGAGCCTCACAACCACCCTCTGTTCATCACTGGCTACATTAGGGGATAAAAAGTCAAATGGATCATGTAGATGGAGGATCAACTATTAGCATCATGCTTAAGTCTACAATGAATGACTTAGGAATCACGATGGAAGAGTTGTCTAAGAGCTGAATGGTGATCTATGGATTTAGCCTAGAGAGTTAGTGCGGAATCGACATTATTCACTTGAACTGATGATGGAAGACCCATCAAAATCATCAATCTTCCATGTAACTTACTCTAAGACTTCCTACAAGTTACTGCTCGAACGTCTATAGCTTCATGACCATGGAATAGTGGTTTCAACTCTCCACCAATGTCTCAAGCACTATCGTGGAGAAGAAAGGAAGATTAATGGTGATATCAGGCCATTTATTAAGGCAGAGTCACATTTCGTCGATGTTAAATTCTTTAAAGAAGGTTTGACACCTAAAGAGATGATGATATCAATAATTTCCTCCACAGGTAAAGGTGAATCAAAAGTTACCAAGGATACACAGGTGGCAATAGGGCACGATTGTGTGAAACAACAACATGGCAAAGAGGACGATAAACAAGTTAGTGAAGTACAGTACGTTAAACAGGTTGCAAAATAGGTGGCTGCTTTAACAAACTCCTTAACACTGGTTTTGAGGTATGTTTCAAAATCCCATCATAAGGAAGGAGAAACTCCCTTCAGTGTAGTTATAAATGGAGAGGCTGAAGGCAAGATTATCAGGAAGGCAATGAGGCAAGGTTAGATACCCTTAAAGGAAGTGCCATGTCACCAACATGAAAGGTATACCAGCCAAACATGAGGCAACACCCTCTCCTTAGGTTTTTCTCTTCTTCTAAGGCTTTGTTGAAAGAGGAGAAGGACTTATCGCATACACAGACTAAAGAGGGATTAGATCCAAATGCATATAAGCTTATGGAAAGAGCCAGTTATGACTTTCAAAATCTAACTACCTTAGGAAAGGTAATCGAAATCAAGCCTCATGGACTTAATAAAAGTCAACAAATGATGTAAAAACAAGGAGGTTCAGTAGGTACCTCTAAAGCTAGACTTAGTTATGCGCCACTATAGCCTATCAGAATCTCAAGGCAACGAAGGAAAAAGCAGTCGACAGTTCAACACGTCTCCACTAAAGAGATAGATAGGAGTGAAGAGGAGGATGATCCACCTAGCATGAGGACTTCTGTATTCTATAGATTACAACCGTCCAATTCAATAAGACATCCAGCTGTCTTTACCAAACTTGGGGCACAACCAAAGCCTTCAGTGTTTAACAAGATCAAGAAGGGAACAGGGCCCTTGAATGCACCATCCCATGAGCTTAAAAGTTCCGTATTCAATCTCCTGGGTGATACGAATGAGGTACAAACTTCTATCCCTTCATGAATGATGTGATTCTCTACCCCAGACATCAAGAGAAGAAGATTCATTGACAGTGAAAAGGCACACTGTGATCCACACTGGTCAGCAAAGTAACTCTAACTCTAACAAGGAGGAATGGTAAAATGAGATGGCCTCTTCTTATCATAAAGCAATTCGAGAACGTAAGGATTCAGATTCAGAGATAGAACTTACAGAAACTCCTAAACCCTTGAGGGTGGGGGGCAAGCTATAGTCGATGATCTAAAGGAATTAAATCTTAGAACTGCTGAGGAATCTTATTGTGTCTCGCTCTAGATTTCCACTTCTCCATAAGGGAAGACTTTTATGACTTTAAATAGGCTGGGCCACTAGGATTGTAGCTTGTCTGGAAATAACCTCAACTTAGAATTGAACAATAGGACAAGGTCACCTACCTCAAATCTTTTCTTGAGAATATGCCTCTCATACCAGTGGCTGGTTATTTCCTTATAAATTCACAAGCTTTCATAGGCCTCTAAACGTAATTCATCTAACTCACTCAATTGTAGAAGCCTCTTCTCATAAGTTGCTTTAAGATCGAAGTTTAGAGCTCTAACTGCCCAATACGTCTTGTGTTCTAACTCAACCGGCAAATGGCAAGATTTTTCAAAAACTTTAGCAGGATAGAGTAGTACCGAGAGGTGTTTTGTAAGCGGTCCGATAAGCCTAAAGTGCATCGTCAAGCTTTTTAGACCAATCCTTTCAGGACCATCAACCTTTTTTCCAAAATGCTTTCCAACTCTAGATTAGATAACTCAACTTGACCACTAGTTTACGGATGATAAAGCATAGCGATTTTATAAAAAAAAAACCAGCACTTCTTTAGAAGGGACTTAAGTGGCTTGTTGCAAAAATAAGTCCTATTATCACTCAAGAGAGCTCATGATGTGCCAAACCTCGTAAATATGTTCTTTTTAAGAAACTTAATGACCACCTTGCAATCACTAGTAGGAGATGCAATAGCTTCTACCCACTTAGAAATATAATCAACCGCCACGAGGATATAAAGATTATTATGAGAAGAAGGAAATGGTCCCATAAAGTCAATTCCCCAAACGTTGAAAAGTTCTACGTCAAGGATCCCACTTTGAGGCATCTCATGCCTCTTCGAAATGTTCCCTGTCCGTTGGCATTTATCGCAACCCATAATGAAAGTTCTGGCATCTTTAAAGAGAGTGGGCCAATAGAAATCTGCTTGAAGCACCTTAGCTATAATCTTGTTAGATCGAAAGTGTCCACCACAAGTTGAGGCAAGGCAATGGTGGAGGACACAAGGAACCTTGTCTTCTGGAAAACACCTTCTATATACTCTATCTCCACACAGTTTGTAGAGCAGAGGCTCTTTCCACACATAGTATTTCACATTAGAAAGGAATCTCTTCCATTGCTGATAAGATAATCTAGTTAGCGTAACTCTACACACTTTAAAATTAACCAAATGAGCATACCATGGCACTACCTGGTGACATACTACAAAGAGTTAGTTATCTAGGAAAGAGTCGTCTATAGGAAGCTCATCTGCTGGTGTGGCCTCGGGACCTAAGCGAGATAAATGGTCCACAGTTACATTTTCACGACCGACTTTGTCCCGAATTTCCAAATCAAATTCTTGGAGAAGAAGCACCTAGCGAATAAGATGGGGCTTAGAGTTGGGCTTTTCAAGAGACGTTTCAATGTGGCATGATTAATAAAAATAATCATCTTAGAATTTATCAAATACGAATGGAATTTCTCCAAGGTGAATACAACAGCTAGGCATTCTTTCTCAATTGTGGCATAATTCATTTGAGCATCATCCAAAGTTTGGCATGCATAGTAGATGACATAAGGCTTATTGTGTTTCCTTCGTCCTAAAATTGCTCCCGCTGTGTAGTCATTGGCATTGTACATAACCTCAAAAGGTAACCTAATCTAGGGCCTACATAATTGGGGCGGAAATCGAAGTTTCCTTTAACCTCTGAAAGGCACTCAAACAATCTTCATTAGATTTAAAAGGCACATCTTTGACAAGCAAAGGGGTGAGAGGTTTTATAATTTTCGAAAAATCTTTTATGAACCATTGGTAAAAACCAACATGTCCAAGAAAACTCCTTACACCCTTTATAGAAGAAGGTGTCGGTAATTTCTGAATTACCTCTACCTTTGCCTCATCAACTTCAACACCCCTATTTGAAATAATAGGGCCTAAAATAACCCCCACCATAAAATGACGCTTTTCCCGATTCAAAACCATATTCATATGTTCACACCTTCACAAGACTGTAGATAAATTGTTCAAGCAATAGTCAAAAGTTGTACCATATACAGAAAAATCATCCATAAAGGCTTCCATCATGTCCTCTATAAGAGTAGAAAAAATAGCCATCATGCATCGTTGAAATATGACGGCGACATTACACTACCCAAATGACATTCTCCTATAAGCAAATGTATCGTATAGACAAGTAAATGTAGTCTTTTCTTGATCACTAGGGTGAATATTTATGGATCTAAAAGAATCTTGAATAGCCATCTATGTAGCAAAAATAAGAGTTCTTTACCAGCCTCTCGAGCATTTGGTCAATGAAAGGTAGGGAAAATAGTCCTTTCGGATGGCTTTATTTAATTTCCTATAATCTATGCACATACACCAATTAGCAACTGTCCTAGTAGGTGCAAGTTTATTATTTTCATTTCTTACAACCGTCATTCCCCTCTTTTGGAGGCAACTTGGACTGGACTTACCCACTCACTATTAGAGATTGGGTAAATAATGCCCGCCTTAAGCAGTTTTAAAATTTCTTTCTTTATCACATCGTGCATCTTAGGGTTCAATCACCTTTGGTGTTCAATTGGGAGTTTATAGTCATCTTCCATTAAAATATGATGCATATACACAGAAGGGTGAATTCACTTAAGGTCATCAAGAGTATATCCCATGGCCTTATGATGCAATCTAAGTATTTTTAGCAAAGAGTCAACTTGAGATGCATTTAAACTTGCATTCACAATCACAGAATATGTAGAGTTCGGGCCAAGAAACTCGTGCCTCAAAGAGGAAGGAAGAGGTTTTAGTTCTACCTCGGGGGCACATTCTTCATCTATTGAGGATGCTTCATCATATACTAGTGATTTCATCGTGGCAAAGGGTGTGCTATCTGGTGGAGAAGCTTCCAGGAATTGAGCACAAATTACTACTTCCGGGTTTTCATCTCGAGTAGTACCATCATTTAATAAATAATACTTAAGTGGATCTTGAGAATCATTATTCGAAATAGTTTTTTGTACCAAATTATCCACTACATCAATACGATGATACTCTCCCAAGATAGAAGGAAATGTATAAGCTTTAATCAAGTGGAATTCAACATGTTCATCATCCACATCAAAAGGCAACTTGCCATTTTTAACATCTATACGGCACCCAGTGGTGGTCAAGAATGGCCTCCTAAGAATAATAGGGGTGCGCGTATCTTCCTCCATTTCAAGGATTACAAAATCTATAGGCACATATAAGTCTCCTACTTTAATGGGGACATCGTCTAAAATACCTACAGGATACCTTACAGAAGAGTCCGCCAATTATAAAGAGATGGTGGTAGGTCTCATTTCTCCTAGGTCCAACTTCTTGTAAAGAGAGAAGGGCATTAAACTTACACTGGACCCTAAATCACATAAGGCACAATCTATGGACTCATTTCTAATCAGATAAGGGATAGCAAAACTACTAGGATCCTTAAGCTTAACAGGGAGCTTATTTTGAATTGCAGCACTAATTCTTCAGTCAATGCCACTATTTCATGCTTTTCTGGCTTTCTTTTATTAGATAAAGCCTCCTTCAAAAATTTAGCATAGGATGCCATTTGTGACAAAGCATCAGTGAATGGAATGTTAACATAGAGTTTCTTAAGGACTTCTAAAAACTTCCTAAATTATTCGTCAAGCTTAGCCTTAGCCATTCGTTGGGGAAAGGGTAAAGGTGGTACATAGGGTTTTGGGGAGACTTTCTTGGGGTCGTCAGGAATCTTATTAGAAGTATCGTCACCTATATCCTTATTAGAAAATTAGGTACCTCTTCCTCAATGACTTTATCCTTTTCAGAATGTGAATTTTCATTTTGGCTAACCCCCTTAGTTCGCTCGAGTTGCTTACCGCCTCTTAAAATCATGGCATTACATTATTCCCCAAGGCTAAGTTCGTTCTTACTAAGAAATTTACCTAAAGGCGTAGATGAAGATATAGCTTGTTGAGTAATTTCAGTTTCCAACATCTTCTTGTGAGTAGTAAGCACATCAACCTTAAAGGCCAATTGCTTAATATACTCATCATGCTTTTGTTGAGCCAAAAGCATATTCTCCATCATAGACTCTAAGTTGGATTTTTGAGGTGCTTGCTGAGGATAGGATGGTTTTTGAAATCCAAGGGGTGGTCTGTAATTCGTTTGGGGCACGAGTGGGGCATTAGGCTTATAAGAGAAATTGGGGTAATTTCTTCAACCTGGATTATATTGCTTGAGAAAGGGTCATTTATTGGTCTAGGGTGATAGTTGTTCATATAATTAACCTAATCACTTACATCTTGGGAAAAAGGACTGCCCACTTTACTATGCATAGTCAAATGATCATATAAGAAAGCATAGAAATAGCATCTAATTTTAGCTTACCTCACTCTCAGATGACCACTAGACATTGTTAAGGGTCATCTCTTCTATAAGACTGTAGCTCGTTCTGCCGCATCAATAGTAGACCTCAATGGATGGATGACTCCATTATAAAATGTTTACAGAATCATCCATCTTTGAAGACCATGGTGAGGGCATAATCATAAAAGATCCTTGAATCGCTCCCGAGCTTCATAGAGATTCTCATCTTCCTTTTGAGAGAAAGTAGTGATTTGATTCCTCAGGCTTGTTGTCTTACTCGGAGGAAAGAACTTTATAAGAAAAACTTCTGCAAACTCGTCCCATGTTGTTAAGCATCCTGGAGGCAACGAGTGGAGCCATGGCCTCACCTTATCCCTAAGTGAAAGGGAAATAGGTACAAGTGGATGGCATCGGTAGAAACTCCGTTGACCTTTAACATGTCACATACCTCTAAAAAGACTGAAAGGTGTAAGTTTGGATCTTCTAATGGGGTGCCTCCGAACTGGGATTGTTGTGCCATGGATATAAGGGCTGGTTTAAGCTCAAAATTGTTCACTTCTACGTTTGGCCGAGCGACGCTCGAGGAAATGCTTTGGACTCCTGGGCTAACAAAATCCCAGTGTGTCCTTCTTTGGTCACCTCCTACTCCTGCAATTGGTGAAGAAACTGCTTAAGCCTTGAGTCCTTGCTCTTATACCCTTAGTTTGTTCCTTCTAGAGCAAAAAGTCCTTTAGATTTTTGGATTGAATTCAAACGAAAAGGGACTTCGCATATAAAAAAGAAATTAGCAAAATTGACAACAAAACTACCAACACAAACAAAAAAATATAAAGAAAAAGAAAATAATGATAAAATGCTTAGTCAATTTCTAAGGGCTAATTCAATATCCAAAAATTTGGTCCCCGACAATCGCGTCAAAAACTTGACCTATGCCCACAAGTGCACAGGTGTTGTACTTTAGTAAAGATATCGTTCCCACAAAGATATCCATAAATTGTAATCTATTAAGTTTTGTCCTATAAAAGTGCTAGGCAAGCAATTTCAGTAGAGAGTTTGAATGACACTATAACCTAATTAGCCAATTAAAAGCATCTAGGGATTTATTTCACCTTGTAAAGACATGGACCAATTGAATATATCATGTACTTGATTTACAATGTGGGACTGAAAGCGGTGCAATTACATTTTGAAAATTCAATCTTCTTTCAAAATAAACTGAATTGCCTAAACTAACTAGTTATTCTTTCAAATGTCCATGTTTAGTTTAAGTTAGAGATCTTGGATCGCTAAAGGGTCCTCTTAACAAGTGATTCTCTTTCAAGTATTGCTAAGTCAAGTTCTATCATGTCAATCAAATAGCAAGTCTCAGCTTGCAGTCCTTCACTTAACTATTTAGAATTAGCAAATGAATTTGGCTAAAATTCAATCACAACAATTTCACACACAAGATAGAATTCAACCAATCCTAATCAAGAATGACTACAAGTAAATAAAGATGAAAGAATCCAACATTAATACTTGGCTACTAATCCCAAGATCGATAAAACTACTCACACATGTTTAAATCAACAAAACTAAATAGAGTTTGAGAGAAGAAAATTTAGCGTAACCAGAGATCCTTCAAGGCTTTTCTAATTTTGCAAGGGCTCTAAAATAGCAAGCACTTCTTTAACACTCACACTCAAAACTACTACAAATCTAAACTAAACTTAGAAAAATAGAAAAGAATAGAAAAACTAGAGAGAAGGAGTTCTCTTTCTACTATGTGTCTTTCCTCTATTGTAAAAATAGCTCTATTTAAAGAGGAACACGATCAATCTTAACCACACAATGAAGGAAAGTGAACAGGCTTGCGGTTATGGCCTCACCACGGACTGTGGCCTTCACCATGAATAGTCGGTGGTGAGCCCTGTCTCGGTGATCTTCTATTCTTTCTTCCTTCCACAGCCATGGTGACTTAGGGGTGTCCATGGGGAGTCAAATTACACTCAATTATGGTCGACTTTGGGGAGAAATGGTCCAAGAGCCTGCAAAATATAGAAAAGAACCATACCCGAGCGTAAAACCAAAAAATGAGTATAAATTATAACATAAATCACATAATTCTTTCCGAAAATGGCATGAAATAACCTCAAAATAGTGTGCACTTTAAGGACTTATCACCTACCATGGTGCCAGATTGCATTAACTATGCAAAGAGGTGTGAGCCTTGCTAGTTTCATGCCAATTTTACTTATCAACCTCTTGAACTACTCCATCTAACTATGGCATCTTAGCCATTTGGAGCTTAGGGGCTCGATGTTATAGGACCTATCACTCCGAACTCTTCTGCCGGTCACTCGTACATCTTGGCAGCAACGAACTACTTTTCCAAATGGGCTGAAATAATTTCACTAAGAAAAGTCAAAAAGAAGAATGTTGTTAATTTCATTCGAACACACATCATCTACCAATATGGAGTGCTTCGATATATTATGACTGACAATCGAAAACCATTTGTCCACAAGCTAGTGACTGACGTATGTGGAAAGTTTAAGTTTGTTCAACACAAATCTTGAATGTATAATGCACCTACAAATGGGTTAGTAGAGGCTTTAAATAAGACTATTTGCAACTTATTAAGCAAAGTGGTGGTAAAATCAAAGCAGGACTGGTATGAAAGGTTAGGAAAAGCTCCTTGGGCATATAGAACCACGCATAGGATGCCAACTCAATCAACTCCATTTGCTCTTGTGTGTGGGGTTGAAGCGGTATTGCCCTTAGAACTTCAAATACCTTCACTCCATATTGCTGCTCAAGAAGGCTTGACCAAAGATGAAAATCACAAGCTTTGCTTGGCTAAGGTCGAGGCACTTGATAAAAAAAGACTTCGAGTGCAACAAAAGGTTGGAATGCTATCAAGCTCCCTTATCATAACCATTCAACAAAAAAGGACATTCGTGTTCATTTCAATTTGGAGATCAAGTGGTCATGGTAAGGGGGCCAATTATTATTCCACACAAGATTGGAAGCGAGTTCACTTCCAAGTAGGGTGGTCCTTATATAGTTCACGAAGTCTACACAAACGTCGCTTATAAGACAGTCAGCACTAATGGAGTCCAAGTACGGCCTATAAATGGCAAGTTCCTAAAGCTTTACTATCCTTGATGAATTGGTACTTGTAAGCTCCTAAGTAGGAGCCTAAACTGCTCATTCATGCAAAATGAATAAACAAATAAAAAAATTTGTACTGCTCTTGGCCTACAAGAGTATAAACTATGAACGGCCAAACCAGAAACAAGAGAGAGAGAGAACAGTTCTTGTTTCTTAAACTATGTATGATTTGATCCTTTAGGGTATTGTACTTCTGGTAGGTACGTAGACAATCCGGGTATGTATTCGGGCACAGTCACAAAAAGGTTGAAATATATATATATATATATATATATATATATATATATATATATATATATATATAAAGCTATTTATGCTTAATGAGGAGGGCCTTTTGATTTAGTTCATGGTTTGCCTGATTGCGAGTTGTCAATAACTTGTTTTCAAACAAAGGGCAAAATGATTTAACATGGTAATGTTGTGACTTAATAACAAACAAATTGACCAGAACATTTGTGAAGCAATAAAAAACAAGAACAAAAAAAGGAAGGGAGCTGGAATTTTCATTCAAACCTCATTGAATCGGCATCAAGCTTATTTCACAAAAAATAAACAAATAATGGATCTATATCGGGAAAAAAAAAAGTTATGGTGTCTATTGGAAGGTCTTCAAATCTTCAAATGACTCTTACATAAGTTTTACCTTTTCCAGGCTAGATTTGGTGGCTAGGTTTATGACTTCAATGGCATTGAGACTATCAATCTGACCCTGTAAGTCAATAACTTCTCGCTTAACCTCTTGAAGCAAATCTTCGTTGGCTACCACTTCTCGCTTAACCTCTTGAAGCAAATCTTCATTGGCTACCACTTAATAACTGACGTTCTTTTAGTCGTCTAAGGATTGTAACTTTTTTTGTAGTTCCTCATGCCTTGATTCTACTTGCCCTAGCTTAGCCTTGAGTGCATTGTAATAAGTGCTTTCTATGTCCAGTCGATTGGAAGCCTCGTTAAGCTTACTACCAACCTCTATACGACGACTCTCTCACATCTTGGTAGCCATTCGATCAAAGTAGCTCTCTTGAAGATCTTTGTGGTCACATGCCTAGTGGATTATCCTTTCAACCTTGTTCTTTAAAGGAGTGACATCACCTCCGCTTTCATTGATGAGGTCAGAAAGGTTATCGAATTCACCTTTAAGGCAATGAAGCCTTTTAAACGGCGTAGGGAACACCATGTCAACAATAACTTGACCTGTCATCCAAGTTCCACTCTTGTTTACTTCTCTTATGACGGCATCAATGTTGAAGACAGAAACATCTTGTGAAGCCCTCGAAGGGCATAGTGGAGGGGGCACTTATGAAGCATCTACTAAGGGGTAGACTCGGCTTCATTATCATCATTTAGGGTACAAATACTCCTTGAGTTGTTGAGGCATAAATCATTGCCAAGGAAATCCTATGCATGGGATGATAAGTACTCAATTGAGGGGAAACAGTGACTTCCTTATGGCAGAGGAACTTGTGCCATCTTCTCCTTAAAACTCATGTCACCGCTTTCTCCCTTTATATAAAGGGGGGTCAAAAAAGGGATCATTGAGGTAAGAATTTCAAGGGAGATGGAAAAAAAAGATATTATTACCATGCATTCAGTGGGGTTGGGATCACAATCCAAGATGTCCATAATATTCTCTGCACCGTCTGCAGGTGGGAAAATGGCCTTCCTACATTTCAACTCACTTCCTTGGACATTTGACATACCCTTTTCATCAGGAGCACAAACAACAATAAACTTCAACTATGTCTATACGTTGTAGCAGGTGAAGGCTTAGGAGTAAATCTAACCTCATTTGAGGCTTTTGCTGGCATAGCAACACTCTGGATAGGAATTATGTAGATAGATGTCACTGAGATGACAGCACCTACTCCTGGGATCTGTGTCTAAGGAGTGTTGTCTTCTGTAGTAAGAACAGGAGGTCTTAAAGGCTTTTAGGAGCAAATGATCTTCAGTTTAGGCTTTGAGCCAGAAGAATCTTCATCCCTTTGAATATTTTGGTTAGATAAACCGTCTTTCTTCCTCTTTAAGCTACCTCTAGAATAGGTAATGAAGTAATAAACACTTTAGACCACCACTATTGGAAGCGATGACTGAACTTCCTCTCCAGATAGGGGCACTGATAAGGAAGTAACACCTGAGAATTTGTGCCATAGCGTACGCATGCTTGATAGAGTCGAAGCATAATCTTTGAGCTCAGAAGGATGAAGAAATCTATGTCCGCAAGAATGTCTTGTTAAAAGCCAAATTGCCTACTAAACCTGTACAGCAATAGTCCTCTATAACAAAACTATCCTCGCAAGGTTAGCAGATGTAACTCAAATGAATGCTAACAAAATAAGTAAAGTCAACCTGTGACAGTTGGCCATTATCGATGAGAGTCTCTTTAATTCGATGTCTGATAGTAGAATTCCAGCAAAACCCCTACGAGAACTGATGAGCTCATATGCTTGGTCAAGGTCAAATGATTTAGCCTGACCAAAGCCACTGAATTTTGGCATTCTTAGGTTAGATAAGACATCATCATCAAAGTCATATGTTCAAAAATATTTTAGCTACCTAAGCATAAAGATAATGCCATGGGATATGACCTCCTTTTCTTCCTGGATGAGCAAAGCGATAGAGTTTCCCAAAACCTCTATAAATGCTTGCAAGGATGGCTGAAGAAAGACAGTATGCTTGGCCTCTTTCCATACTCAATGCAAGGATGAATGCAACCAGCATTTCTGAATGGAAGTATGAACAAGCATAGCCAACATGAAAGAAATGCCGCGAGGAAAGTCTCTATAGACTCGCCGTTAGGCATGCCTACCTCATTAAAGACAGCATCAGACTCATTCTATCCATGAACTTTAGTAGTTACAGATACATTGGTTGGGAGAGGGATTCGCCTTTGACGGTCGGGCTTCATGGAAGCGTGATATTTGATTCGGCCACAGAACCAAAATGTGATCCGCTCCTCTATGGTCGGTTTATGATCAAAGCATTATCGAAGAATATGGTATGCTATAAATAAATAAGTGCACTCCTCCCTAGGTTAGTCTTGAGTTCTTTGGATGGAGGAGCAGCTTCATCGTAGAGAAAACCTGACAACGGAAGCCGATATCCAGTAGAGATATAAATACTTTGCCTTGAAAGTTATGCAAAGAGTTTGATGATGGAGTCCTACCTAGCCAAGATCTTGTCCATGATGAAAGAAGTCTAGGACGTCCAAGAATAGGGTCCCAAGTTCAAAGGATGGCTCATATTTTGCAAGAAACTCAATTAGCTACAACTGGGTTGAATGGCTAGAAAATGCCCGGTTTTGTTCATCTTATTACTTAAGCTACAGTATGGCTAAAGTCTGATATTTTTCCATTTTTGGAATCCTTATGATGTCTACTTTCAGGTCCAAGCATTCATTTCCAATCATGCACACAAAAAGATGGAAGGTTAAGGCATTTTGTCTAACTGACCAGTTTTGGTTCAAAACTGCACGGTTAAATGTTTTAGTAGAATTACTCCACTTAAACATAGTTTAACCTTGATTTATTTATAGGGAAGTTTGTACACAGCCTAAAGTTTCCCCCCATGACCTGAAAACCAAACCATACTCACTTTTGTTAAGCTTAATTCAGGTTGCAAAACTGGGTCCAAAACTGCCTGTGAACCCAGTCTGATATCACCGGTCATTTTGCCTTCAGTTGTGGGTTTCCTCCTACTCAAGCTTGATTAGCACACACCCCAATGTTTCTAGAAGGGCAAGGATCAACTGCAAAAGGGGCTTGTATTGAGAAGAGCAACCAGTAGGAGCCATGCTACAGCAAGCCTTGTCTCTTAAAGCATATTGGACAGCCGAAAAGAAGCCTTTACTTTACGGCTGCCTCACATGCATTTTGCTAGTATTCTGGTTTATTAAGCTTAAATATGAGTTGATTAAGTTGTAAGCATCATTTGTTTTGCTTTCCTTATTGATAAGAATGTAATTAGATTAGTTTTAAGCGTGGTTTGTACACAGTTAACTCTAACCGTGAAGCTTAGCTTAAACTAACACTTTTCCTCCCTAGGAAGGAAAGCTTAGGTGTATGCTTGCTAGCTAGGGTACTTGCTAGGCATGTAAACTTAAGGGCATCTCAGCCATTTGTTGAACACATTACACTTTGAATGAAAAAACCCCTTTGACAGCATTTGTGCTTTTGTTTATTAAACACTTAACTTGCTTATCCTTAACTAGGCCGGTTAAAGTGGTGATCAAGTGAAGTCCTAACCTTGATTAAGTGGTGATTATCTATATCTTATTCAAGTTTAGGGGCCCTAACCTTGGTTTTGGTGGTGTTTCTGTATCCAAAACTCAAGATTAGCTCTATCCAATTCCAACATTTTAGTCACAGGTTCTAAGGGAAATAGTGAGTGATTTTCATTCTTCTTTGCTTTCCATTGATTGTAAGCTTAATCCCTTGAGCTTTACATCATATTTGGTATCAGACTCAGGTTTCTCCTTGGCCTGGTACGTACCCTCATACTTCCATAATCAATTTCATCTCCATTTCACAAACACAAGTTCAATTTTGCCTACACTTGAACCGGTTGCATCAGGAGCACCAGTTTGAGTTAGAGGAGAAACTTGATGCTGTTTTGAAGAGTAATCATGAGATTACTTCTTCTAACCAAGAATTAAAGGCCCAGAATGAGTACCTACGTAAGCAGCTAGGTGCTTTTCTCAAGAAAAAGCAAAAGATGTGTGAAGAATCTGTCCATTCAGAACCACGAAGACAAGAGCAAGTGTTTAGCCATACTCTTGATTCATCTAGTGAGGATGAACCACTGAGGATGGTTAGGCAAGACCCATGGATGCAAGCAAACTCTAACGATTTTAGAGTTAAAATTCCAGAATATGAAGGCAAACTTAATCCAGAGGAGTTTTTAGACTAGTTGCACACGGTGGAGAGAGTGTTCGAGTACAAGGAGGTTCCTGAAGACAAGAAAGTCAAGTTGGTGGCCTTGAGACTATGTAAGTATGCTTCTTTATGGTGGACCAATTTGCGTGCAAAAAGAGTTAGGGAACGAAAGTCCAAAATCAGAACTTGGGATAAGATGAAGTGTAAGCTAAAAGCTAGGTTTCTTCTACCTACGTATATAAAAGATTGCTACTCTCAACTTCATAATCTGAACCAAGGCAACCTAAGTGTTGAAGAGTATACTAGAGAGTTTGAGAAGCTTGTGATTAAATGTGACCTTCAAGAACCAGAAGAACAAACAATAGTTAGATACTTGGGAGGACTTGATCCTAGGTATTCTAATGTTATTGAATTGTAAGCTTATACTACTTTTGATGAGGTTTGCGCGCTAGCTCACAAAATTGAACAACAAAAAAAGGCCAAACAGTCCTTTAAACCTCAAAGTTCCAAGCCCTTAAATCAGAACACACCCTTTAACAAGGGGAGTTCTAATCCACCTCCTAAGCCTACAAATCTTTTTCCCTCCAATCCACAAAGAACCTAAACTCCACAAAAGGCCCAAACACCTCCAAACAAACCTAATCCCAATCCTATGAGCACTATAAGATGTTTCAATTATCAAGGGTTAGGCCATATAGCCTCGGATTGCCCTAACCGAAAGGTTATCACTTTGGCCGAATGGAGAACTATGGATGAGCTAAAGAAAGAAGAGGAAATTGAAGGTGAAATTGATGAGAACCAAGAGGAAAGCCAAGAGAAGGTTGAAGAAGAAGCTGATGAGGGTGAAATGTTGGTATTAAGAAGAGTCTTGAATGGGCAAAAGGGTGCTAAGGATGAACAAAGGGAAAACATTTTCCACATAAGGTGCACGGTTAATGACAAGGTTTGTTCATTGATAATTGATGGTGGGAGCTATGCTAATGTGGTTTCACTTAGCATGATTGAAAAGTTAGGCTTGCAAGCTACGGCACATCCCCATCCTTACAACATACAATGGCTAAATCAAAGCAAGGGACTCCAAGTTAACTCTCGGTGTCTCGTCTCTTTATCCATTGGGAAGAGTTATCAAGATGAACTTTGGTATGATGTCATACCCATGGATGCATGCCATGTTTTACTAGGCAGGCCATGGATGTATGATAGGAAGATAATGCATGATGGATACCAGAATACATACTCCTTTTCAAAGGGAGGCAAGAAGATTACCTTGAAGCCATTAGCCCCATCTGAACTCCACAAAAACAAACCTACTAAAAAGCTTGAACATTCTGGTTGCTTACTCTCCTTTAGTGAAACTCTTTTAAAAGCTTCAAATCATGAATTTAAGGCTTTTAAAGAGTGGATACTAAATGTCCATGATTGTAATAGCCCGACCCTAAATCATATTTATTTATTTAATTAAGTCATGCTATTAATTTTTCACATTTATTCATCTCATTTAGCTATCCCCATTGGAAGAATTTAATTTTGGGCCCCACTTTGCAATTCAAGTTTCATTTACCGTATCAATTTCGAAAAAATTGATGGTGGGCCTCGATAATTATGGTTTAAGAGATTAAATCATTTTTCATAACATTTCAAAAATTTGATTTCGAGCTTTGGAAAATTAAAATTAAATTAATCGCACTCGGTTTAATCTTCTCTCCGAACTCGAGCTCATTTAAGGCCAATTTCGGCCCAACAAGTCTTTACCTTATTTGTTTAGCTAATTATCATTAATTAGGCCTAATTACCATTAGTAAAAGTAGATTTTGAGGTCAATTTGCGGCCAAGTATATTTGCTTCATTCTCAACCAAGTAAACAAACTTTGGCTCATTTCATCCAAGTAAGCAAACTAGATTATCAAAGCTCTCATTTCTCTCTCTTCCCTCTCCTCCATGGTAGCCTTGGCCGCCAGCCACCACCACAGCCACCAGCTCCACCACCATAGCCACCAGCAACCTCCCTAATGACCACCCTCACTCCTACAAACATCTAACCTCACTTGTATTCCCTTTTTCAAGCATCAAAGTGAGGTAAATCCTAGTCTAATCATATTTAAATTTGGGTTTTTATGTTGGATTGATTTTGGATCATGTTATCTTGACATAAACAAGTATTATTTTGATGTTTTGGCTATTGATTATGCTTGAAAGCAAGTAATGGTTGAAGTTGTTCATGTTCATGCAAGTTTAGGATGCAATGATGGATTTTAATTGTTTTAAATGAGATTTTATGATATTTGGCATTGGTAATGAATATCAAGATATTTATGCTGATTTATATAAGTTAAGAATTGATTTTAGTGGGTGGTTATGTGAAGAAAAGATTGCAAATATGTGATTATTGAGCCGTAAATAGACTGGAAATAGGGGTCACTTGGGAGAAAATTGGTATTAATTGGCACATCCAACATTCATGAATTTTGGTGTAGTGATATATTGATGAGTTAGATTTCAATAGGCTCTGGAATTACTCAATTTTGAGTTGTGTGGACAAAGTTATGACCAATTTATTGAAGACTGCGCAGAATACATCGAAACTAAAAGCATTTGTGAATAGGGGGGTTTACGGAAAAACTGGTATTGATTGGGTTATTGAAAAACTGTGATTTTTGGTATGTGGATATATCAATGAGTTATCTTTCAAATACCTTTTGAATCACCTTAATCTGAGTTCTGTGAAAAACGTTATGGTCGTTTTGCTACGACTGTGCAGATTGAACTGAAATTGTGCACATCTGTGTTCTACCCTAATTTTAGGGACCTTACTATGTGAATGATGCTTTGTGTCCTAAATAAAAGTTTTAGTGGACATTATGAGCTTTTCATATTGGGGTTTCATATCTCAATTGGAGGTCAGGAGTGATGATATGGATTTTCTAAAGTAGACCATCAAATGGTGTTATGTGACGAAAGAAATCAGTGCTTAACGGATCAAACAGAGGTTATTTAAGCCTTTATGAACCTCACAGCACCCCTCATGGCATTGAACCTTCTATTATATATTTTGGAATCTTCCATTATCCATTTCAGAAACATCAAAAACCCATATTTTGTTTATTTCAATGGAAATCTTTTTATCATCAGCTCAATCATTCCAATGTGATCTATTTTGTTTCAATTTATTGTATTTCAAGTTCAGTAACCCTAACTGATTTATTTTTCATATCATCTTAGTTTAACTTGCCTTATATTGAATCATTGGAATTGTAAAAGCCTTTTAATTAATCAATTTCCATTAAAGTTATAAATTATGTCAGTGAACATGGTTTACTAACTACATTTATCTATAATTACATTTCTTAAACAGAAATGGGGCCTAGTCTATCATTTTCCATTGTGCATACGTATTACCAAGTGAAATTGCATTTTAAAGACTTCAGGTATGTTCATTGCCTGTATCTTTAGAAATCAGAGTGTAGTTATCAACGTTATCATGTTTTGGTAAGTACATCAATGAATCAGTTAATATAGTGATTTATCACTTAATGAGTGACCTCATCAGTTATCATCTATAGGGCATTCACCCTTCAGTTACCCACGCGGTTTCGGGCCAGGTCCCCCGATCGGTTTGGCAGGTGTACACCTATCCATAGATCGTAATAGTATCAAGGGGTTCGCTATCAGATAATAACTAGCAATGCAGTTTTACATTCATCTCATTCACTGTTTTAACTTAAAATGAATTGCAAAGCGGGCCCAATTAGTGTTTCAATGATCATTTACAGGAATGCATGTACTGAGCTTCGGCTCACAGTTCGACATGTTTTTCATATTTTATTTTAGGCAAATGCTCAGAAAAGCATCTTCATGCTAGTAAACCAGCGGAAGAGAATAAGTTGAGCGAGGGAGTCTGGATGGATCAACACTGATACAATGTATGCATATTTTTAGAGCTGTATATTGAAATCTTCAGTAGATAGAGATGTAGATTATATGGTGAATTGTTTTTACTATAGTGTAAAAACCTTATGTTGGTTAACAGTTGATCATATATGGATTGATCAGGTGCATATGTGTATGATTGAAGTTATGCTTAACTGTGTTATTTATAGCACTCATGTTTCAAGCCTTGTCCTTTTGGACGGTGATAATGCCCCTATCATTAGGTTGTCTAGATTATAATTAAGGGATTTATTAAGGAAAATACAAGCAGTGAAGTATGTTTAATTTGGGGCGTTACAATGATGAACCAGAATCACCCATGCCTACTCACCCCATTGCTAAGTCACTCATCTAAAATTTCTATCCCTTATTCCCAGAGGAGATACCCATGTGTTTACCTTCCAAAAGAGATATCCAACATCACATTGATCTCATTCCTGGTTCAATCCTTCCAAACAAGACAGCTTATAGGATGAACCCAAAGGAAACCATGGAGATTCAAAGGCAAGTTGAAGAGTTGATGTCAAAAGGGCTTGTACGTGAGTCCTTAAGCCCTTGTGCCGTACCTGCCTTGTTGGTTCCAAAGAAGGATGGCAGCTAACGAATGTGTGTGGATAGTAGAGCCATAAATAAAATCACAATCAAGTGCAGGTATCCGATACCTAGACTTGAAGATATGCTGGATGAACTACATGGCTCAAAGGTGTTTTCAAATATTGATCTTCGAAGTGGATACTACTAAATCAGAATCCATGAGAGAGATCAATGGAAGACAACATTCAAGACTAAAGGTGGCTTATATGAATGGCTTGTCATGCCATTTGGTCTTTCTAATGCTCCTAGTACATTCATGAGGTTAATGAATCAAGTATTCAAGCCTTCCATTGGCAAGTTCGTGGTAGTCTACTTTGATGACATTCTGATTTATTCCAAGGACGAGCAAGCACATCAAGAACATCTTAACCAGATTATGCATGTCCTGGAATATGAGAAGTTGTATGGTAATCTTAAGAAATGTACTTTCTTCACTCAAGAAGCTACATTTTAGGTTACATTGTTTCAGAAGAAGGCATAAAGGCATACGAAGGAAAGATAGAAGCGATTTGATCTTGGCCACAACCACAAAGCATACATGATGTTCGCAGTTTTCATGGCTTAGCTTCCTTTTATAAGAGGTTCATTCGAAATTTCAGCACCATAATGGCCCCTATGACTGAAGTGCTTAAGGGTACATCATTTAAATGGAACCCCAAAGCACAATCTGCCTTTGAAAAAGTGAAGAAGAAACTAACTCAAGCACCGGTATTAGCATTGTCGTGTTTTGAGAAGGTTTTTGAAGTTGAATGTGATGCATCTAGAGTAGGAATTGATGGTGTTCTTAGTCAAGAAGGTAAACCATTAGCCTTCTTTTGTGAGAAATTGTGTGAATCAAGAAGAAAATACTCCATATATGACAAGGAATTCTATGCAATAGCTCGGTGTTTAGAGTATTGGAGCCATTATTTAGTGGCTAGTGAGTTTATATTGCATTCTGATCATGAGGCTTTGAAGTACATTCAAGGCCAACACAAGTTTAACTCACGCCATGCTAAATGGGTTGAGTTCCTTTGGTCATTCCACTTCACCATTAAGCACAAGTCAGGAAGATTGAATCAAGGTGCCGATGTATTATCAAGGAGCCATCTCCTTTTGTTTCAACTAGATGCTCTTGTTTTTGGCTTTAAGCATCTTAAAAGTTTGTATGCTAAAGATGAAGACCTTGGGGATTTATATTCTATGTGCTTGAAGCACCCCAAGGGGGATTTCCTAGTCCAAGAGGGCTATCTATTCAAAGGAGTACGGCTGTGTATTCCTAAGTGTAGCACCCGTGAGCTCTTAATTAGAGAAGTTTATGGTGGTTCCTTGGCTGGACATTTTGGTGAATCAAAGACCTTAACCATATTAAGGGAGCATTATTATTGGTCAAGGATTGAGAAGGATGTTCAAGACATCCTATGAAGGTGCGGTACGTGCTAAGCAGCCAAAAGTCATACCTTACCCCACAGTTTGTACACTCCACTGCCAGTGCCTACTCTACCTTCGGTGGATGTGAGTATGGACTTCATTTTGGGTTTACCTAGGACCCAAAGGGGCAAGGATTCCATATTTGTGGTGGTAGACAGATTTTCAAAGATGGCACACTTCATACCTTGTAACAAGGCCAATGATGCTACACATATTGCAGAGTTATACTTCAAGGAGGTAACAAGATTGCATGGTATCCCTAAGTCTATTGTTTCTGATAGGGATACAAAATTTCTAAGTCATTTTTGGATCACTCTATGGAAGAAACTTGGTACTAAGTTGTTGTATAGTACCACTTGTCACCCCCAAACTAATGGCCAAACTAACGTAACTAATAGAACCTTAGGTACTTTCCCAAGAGCTTCGATTAAACCTAATGCTAAAGCTTAGGATTTACTCTTGCCACATGCTGAGTTTGTGTACAACAAAGTCCCCAGCAAGGCTACTGGTCTTTCACCATTCAAGGTGGTGTATGGGATTGATCCTTTAAGTCCCATTGATCTTACTCCTCGGCCTCAAGACCAGAACCAAGTGCTGATGCAGCAGCAAGAGTGGAAGAAATTTAGAAGCTCCATGAGTTGGTAAAGGTTAGAATTGAGAAGACAAATGTTTCCTATGAAGCCCAAGCTAACAAGCATGGGAGAAAGATTGTATTTTAACCTGGTGACCTAGTTTAGATCCACTTAAGGAAGGAAGGATTTCCTTCTACAAGGAAGAACAAACTCATGCCACGAGCTGAAGGTCCATTTGATGTCTTAGAGAGAATAAATGACAATGCTTATAAAGTTGATCTACCTTGAGACTATGGAGTTTCAGCCACGTTTAATGTGGCAGACTTAAGCCCCTTCCATCCAGATGACTCCCCCACAGATTTGAGGATCAAATCTTTTCAACAAGGGGAGGATGATGGAGTCCTACCTAGCCAAGACCTTGTCCATGATGAAAAAAGTCTAGGACATCCAAGAACAAGGTCCCAAGTTCAAAGGATGGCTCACATTTTGCAAGAAACTCAATCAGCTACAATCGGGTTGAATGGCCAGAAAATGCCCGGTTTTGTTCATCTCATTACTTAAGCTACATTATGGTTTAAGTCTGATATTTTTGCATTTTTGGAATTCTTATGATGTCTACTTTCAAGTCCAAGCATTCATTTCCAATCATGCACACAAAAAAATGGAAGATCAAGGCATTTTGTCTAACCAGCCAGTTTTGGTTCAAAACTGCACGGTTAAATATTTTAGTGAAATTACTCCACTTAAACATAGTTTAACCTTGATTTCTTTATAGGAGGGGTTTATACACACCCTAAAGTTTCCCCCCATGACCTAAAAACCAAACCATACTCACTTTTATTAAGCTTAATTCAGGTTGCAATACCGGGTCCAAAACTGCCTGTGAACCCGGTTTGATGTCACTGGCCATTTTGCCTTCAGCCGTGGGTTTCCTTTTACTCAAGCTTGATTGGCACACACCCCAATGTTTCTAGAAGGGCAATGATCAACTGCAAAAGTGGCTTGCATTGAGAAGAGCAACCAATAGAAGCCATACTGCAAAAAGCCTTGTCTCTTGAATCCTATTGGACAGCCGAAAAGAAGCCTTCACTTTACGGCTACCTCACATGCATTTTGATAGTATTCTGGTTGCTTAAGCTTAAATATGAGTTAGTTAAGTTGTAAGCATCATTTGTTTTGCTTTCCTTATTGATAAGAATGTAATTAGATTAGTTTTAAGCATGGTTTGTGCATGGTTAGCTCTAACCGTGAAGCTTAGCTTAAACTAACGCTTTTCCTCCCTAAGAAGGAAAGCTTAGGTGTATGCTTGCTAGCTAAGGTACTTGCTAGGCATGTAAACTTAAGGGAGTCTTGGCCATTTGCTGAACACATTACACTTTGAATGAAAAAACCCCTTTGAGAGCATTTGTGCTTTCGTTTATCAAACACTTAACTTGCTTATCCTTAACTAGGCCGGTTAAGGTGGTGATCAAGTGAAGTCCTAACCTTAATTAAGTGGTGATTATCTGTATCTTATTCAAATTTAGGGGCCCTAACCTTGGTTTTGGTGGTGTTTCAGTATCCAAAACTCAAGATTAGCTCTATCCAATTCCTATATTTCAGTCACGGGTTCTAAGGGAAACCGTGAGTTATTTTCATTCTTCTTTTCTTTCCATTGATTGTATGCTTAATCCCTTGAGCTTTACATCCGTTTTGGGGCATCAGTACTCGTATATCAATTGAACAATATTTAGAGACTTCTCATAAACAAAGAGCGATGCGTAAAGGGCATCGAATAAATGATTGGCAACTAGCAAGTCTCTACAATAGGTGATAACATCCTCCGACCATTCCTAATGGAGAGGCGTATATGAGAACTCTCCCTAGAATGAAAGCTTCTCCCATGATTTCTACTTAGCATCTATGTCATAGTGTAATAGCTAATACGATGACACGCTCTCTTGGACATCGAAGTGACGTGACAGAAAAAATATTTCTCATGCCTTTAAATTTTCTTTCAACCAAGAAGGGAGGCTTAGTGGACCTTCATGACATTTTGATTTGGACAAATGAGCTATGGGCTTACGAATCTGCACTTTTGTCTCCTTCACATCTCTGTTGCCCAATCGAATACACAAATACTGTGATTTGTTATAAGACTCATCTGAAAATATGGCCATATATGGAGCAAGCCTTAAAAAAATATGTTTTGCTACAATAAAAGCTACAGCAAGTGGAAAATGAAGGAATAAGTGAGTCGAACAGGAAGCTATGAACTTTTTCGAATAGATTCATTAACTCTCCAATAATAAAGGCAACCTTAGGTGTACCCTTAGGAAAAAGTCATACAAAGGTCAAAAATTAATAAAAGGTGGCCTAAAAAAAAGGATGTTAATTGAAGTACCCAAGAAAAAAAAAAGGATGTTAATTGAATTACCCTAGAAAAAAGGGGCCCTAAAAAAAAGGAATACCAAAAGGCTTTGTATAAGTAAAAGGAGAATTAAAAAAGTGAAGAAGAAGACAAGTCAAATTGTAAGGGGGGTTGGTTTTCTCCACATGGTCTCGGGGCTTTGGCATTGTGTTAAGCTAAAAATCATGCATCGTTTTATTAGTTATTTTGATTATATTTTACACATTAATGCATCTAATTTACCTTATTTTATATATTTTTCAGGATGGGCGTTAATAAAATAAAAATGAAAAGACAAGACGTTGAAACTCCAATTTTACACAATTTGCTGAAAAGACGGTCCAATAAATAATTTATGAAAAATATTATTTTCATAACTATTATATTGGGCTAGGGTTACAAGAATTGGGTGAAGAGCTAGAAGTCTTGAGGAAGAAGAAATCTAAGGAAAAGAGGAAGGAAACCCTAATTTACTAAACCTAACCCCCTCACTTTCCATATAATAATCACCTCCTCACATATATAAACCCATGCCTAACACACATTAAACCATCCCATCCCATACTATCATCTACCCTAATCATCTCTCACCTCATGCCTAAACCCCCACACCACCTCTTTATTTAATCACCATCCTCTCATCAACCATCTCCTCATCATCCCATCATCATGCCTAATCTCCATCATCAACATCTTAATCCTCCTCACCATAAACCCAAGGCTGCCAGATAACTCACGCCACTTTCATCGCTTATCGTCATCATCATCGTCCATCACCACCATCTCTAAGTAATACAATTTTATTTCTTTGATTTATTTTTACCTTATTGTATTTCTTTGACTAGAGTATTATTAAAGATGAATTATTTGGATGAATTGTGTAATTTTACTTTTAATATGAGTGAGTAATTTTTTTTATACTTAGTATAATCTTCTTGAAGCCATGCTAAATTAATTATTTTGAAACAAGTTTTGTGCTTTAATGCCTAGTTGATTTATATTCGTGATTCTTTGGCGATTAGCGTTTATCGTTTATGAAAATTGTGTTGAATCGATTAGAATGCATGCTAGTTGATTAAATATAATTTCGATTGATAGTTTAGAAGATTATAATACGTAAAAGTTATAGTCTTTTAAGCCTAGGTATCACCCTAATTAATCATGGATGGCTCAAACCCTTCTCTTTTAATTAGGTAATCGCTTTAGATCTTTGTTAAATCGATTTGCTGGTAAATTGGTTACAAAGTGTTAAATGATGTTTTTCTAATTCTTAATGCTCTAATTTGGTTAAATTTTTGCGCTGGTGTAAAAATTATCAAATTAGTAGGGTTTATATTAGGGCTGGACCTAAGTAAACTAGAATCTAAGGAGAAACGGGGAAGAACCGCTGGTGGATTTCTTCTACAGTTTAACTCATGAATGAAATTAACTTATGTGTTGATGATAAATATTAATTTGCATGGTGGATTGAGATTATACTAAGTATTCTTCATAAATTTGACAACTTTTGATCATTATTTATTTTTTTTAGAGTCAATTTGATTAGTTTGATAAATTTTGTTCTATATTTATTAGTTTCAATATAAATTCAATCGACCCCTCCCAAAAGTATAGTCTTTTAGGAGTGTCTAGGTAATTTTAGATAACTTAGATTTTAATTTTTAGGGTAGTTATAATTTTTAGATTGAATTATATTTAGTTTTAGTCTTTCATTAGCGTTTGTTGGAAATACGACTAAAAATAGTTATTTTTGTTCTTTTTTTGATTTTTATAAGTTCCTAGGGTTTATAGAGTGTCATAATATGCCCATAATTAAATTCGTGATTTTTGGAATTTATTTGGTAATTTTTCAGAATTATTTTGTGGAAATAATAAGTGCAGATTTTTAGGTGTTTAATTCTGAAATTTCGACTTTTAATATTAAATTACGACTTTTAGATATTGTTGAGTCCAGAAAATTGTGTTTTAGCATTATAGTAATTTTCTTGATTAGTTTCGTAATTTTATTTTCACAAATTATTTTATTTTTAATTTTAAATTCAATATTCTGCATTGATATTCTGTGATAATTTTCTGTTTTGATTTTTATAAAATAAATTGGATACAATTTATAGGTTATAAACTCACAGACCTGAATTATAGTATTTTAGGCTACTGTTTGAAATTTTTAATATTTATTTTCTGTTTATTATTTTCTGTTTTGGATTTTAATTAGAATTTCAGTTATTTTTCTGATTTAATTTTAGTAAATTATTTAGGAAAGCTTTTTACTGTTTTCTTTCCAGAATATAATCCAAAATATTTAGGAGCATCATTGGGTATTTTTCTAGACTTTTATTTATTAGATTATAATTATCTTAGAATTATTAAGATTAGACTTAATAAATTGGATTAGTAAAATTATTTAGGATTAAGCTAGCCTTCTAAAACTATCTTTCCTCGTGGATCGATCCCTACTTTCCTATACTATAAAAAGTGTTTTAATAACCCAAGTAGTGGTTAAATTTGTAGCCCTCGACAAGCTTTACAAATTTTGACGCCGTTGCCGGGGAAAGAAAATTAAATTGCTAGTTCATTTCTATTTAATTTTACTCCTTCCTTTGCTTTGTTTTAACTTTAGTATTCTATTTTTGTAGGACTTCTTATAGTGCATGAAATTAAGGAGTGGTAAGGACACTGGGGAGGCTAGGGATCAATCATTGAAAGCTGAAAACAAAGAGAGTCAGCCTGACCCAATAAGTTTTAGGGTTAAAGAGGTAAGTATGTCTACTCTTCGAGAACTTGCTGCTCCTAACTTAGAAACCCAACCAATGTCCATCACTTATGCTGTTTTAGATAAACCTTTGAAATTAAACTCAGGATTTATTAATTTATTACCTAAGTTTCATGGATTAGCTGGAGAGGACCCCTATAGACACATTAGTGAATTCCTTATTACTTGTTCTGCTATGGTGCCTGAAGGAATTCCTGAGGATCAAATTAGACTAAGGGCTTTTCCTTTCTCTTTGCTTGGTAATGCTAAGGACTGGTTATATTATATGCCTGCTGGATCTTTTTCTACATGGACTGCATTGCATAAATCGTTTCTAGAAAAATTTTTCCCTGCATCCCGTATTGGATCTATTAGGAAAGAAATATGTGGAATCAAACAAATGAATGGGGAAACCTTTTGTGAGTATTGGGAAAGATTTAATAAGTTATGTGCTAGTTGTCCCCAACATCAAATAACTGAACAAATATTGATTCAATATTTTTATGAAGGTTTGCTTCCTATGGATCGTAATATGGTTGATGCCGCTAGTGGGGGGGCTCTGGTTAATAAAACACCAGCTGATGCTAGAAATCTATTTAATTTAATGGCCCAAAATACTCAGCAATTTGGTACTAGGGACTCACAAGTTAAAAGGATAAATGAGATAGGTTCTAGTTCATCTCTAGAGAATCGATTGTCTCACATTACTGCTATGTTAAATAAGATTGTTACTGGGGGTATTCAAAAGGCAGTAATATGTGGTATTTATTGTCTAGAAGGACATTCTACTGATACATGTCCTACTCTACAAGAAGGTAATGTTAATGCCCTTTACTCTAACCAAAATCAAAGGAGGTATGATCCATACTCGAATACTTATAATGAAGGATGGAGGGACCACCATAACCTTAGGTATGGCCCTAAGCCAAATCCACCTGGTTTTGATCAACCCTCTCGTCAGCCTTTCAGTCAAGATAGGACCAATTTCCTCTTAGAACAAGTCCTTAAAAAAATGGATGATAGGTTCCAGAGTATGGAAACCACCCTTAAGCAAGTTCAAGAGAGACAAACAGCGACTGATACCATAGTTAGCAACTTGCAAGCCCAATTGCAGAATAGGTTACCATCTCAACCTTACCCTAACCCCAAAGAGAATGTTAGTGCCATGACACTTAGAAGTGGGAAAGAGTTAAAGGAACCTATGAAGAAGAGAGAAGTAGAACCTGAGTTAGAAGTGAAAGGGGCTGAACCAGAATTAGATACAGAGTCTAATCAAACTACTAAGGAATTAGGAGAAAAGAAAAGAGAATCTTACAAACCAATCCCACCTTTCCCTAGTAGATTTAGGAGCCCTATGTCTAAGGTTAATGAGGCTAACCAAGAGATTTTAGAGACTTTTAGGAAGGTAGAAATTAATATACCTCTCCTTGATGCCATTAAACAGGTGCCTCGTTATGCTAAGTTCTTAAAAGAACTATGCACTACCAAGAGGAAACTCATTGGTAATGAGAAGATAAGTGTGGGGGAAAATGTGTCTGCTGTGTTTCAAAGAAAACTTCCCCCTAAGTGTCAAGACCCTGGTGTGTTTTCTGTCCCTTGCAAAATAGGAAACCTTTGCTTTGATAAAGTTATGCTTGATTTAGGTGCCTCCATTAATGTTATGCCTCGATCTGTTTATGACAAACTAAATTTAGGCGAATTAAAGAAAACAGGCATAGTAATTCAATTAGCTGATAGGAGCAACACTTATCCTGACGGAGTGTTAGAGGATGTTTTGGTTCAAGTAAATGAACTAGTGTTCCCTGCTGACTTTTATGTAATGAACATGGGTGAAGCATGCCATGATATTCCCATCTTGCTTGGCAGGCCCTTTCTAAAAACTGCTAGGACTAAAATTGACGTGCACGAAGGGACACTAACCATGGAATTTGATGGTGAGGTTATTAAGTTCAATATTTTTGATGCCATGAGATTTCCTTCTGATGTTAACTATCTATATGCACTTGATGTTTTTGATGAGTTATCTCAATATGTCTATGACTTGTCACATGAGGATGAGCTATTTACTGTGCTTACTAAGAGTCTTGATCATGCTGAGTCCCAGAAAGTGCTATATCCAGTTAATGATAAGTTAGATGAGGTGATGAGTTCCTTGTCTCACTTGAAAGAGCATAATGGTCCTAGCAAACTTGAACTGTCTGAAAAGCATGCTAAGTTACTTCCCTCGAGTATCTCACCCCCTAAACTGGAATTGAAACCCTTACCTGAAAATTTGAAATATGCTTATTTAGGGGACAATGAGACCTTGCCTATAATTATCTCTAGTGCACTCACCTTAGATCAGGAAGAAAAACTTATTAAAGTGCTTAGAGAACATAGCGAAGCTTTAGGGTGGACGCTAGCAGATCTCAAAGGCCTTAGCCCTACCTTGTGTTCACATACTATTACCTTAGAAAAAGATGCTAAGCCTAAGAGAGACCCTCAAAGGAGACTTAATCCACCTATGATGGAGGTAGTCCAAAAAGAGATTCTTAAATGGTTAGATGCTGGGGTGATCTACCCCATTGCTGACTCTGAGTGGGTTAGTCCTATTCATGTGGTTCCTAAAAAGGGAGGGACAACAGTAGTGAAAAACAATGAAGGAGAGTTGATACCTACTAGAGTCCAAAGTGGTTGGAGAGTGTGTATTGACTATAGAAAGCTTAACAAGGCCACTAAGAAGGACCATTTTCCATTGCCTTTTATGGACCAAATGTTAGAGAGACTAGCTGGGAGGTCACATTATTGCTTTTTGGACGGCTATTCAGGTTATATTCAGGTCCCTATAGCTCCTGCCGATCAGGAGAAGACTACCTTTACGTGTCCTTTTGGTACTTATGCTTTTAGACGTATGCCTTTTGGTTTGTGTAATACACCTGCTACTTTTCAAAGATGTATGATGAGTATCTTTTCTGATTTTATCACCAAGATTATGGAGATTTTTATGGATGATTTTACTGTACATGGTGATTCGTTTGATGAGTGCTTGCATCATCTTACTCTTGTGCTTAGGCGTTGCATTGAGACCAATTTGGTCTTGAATTTTGAAAAGTGCCATTTCATGGTGGAGCATGGGGTAGTACTGGGACATGTAGTATCATCAAGGGGATTAGAGGTAGATAGAGCTAAAGTTGATATCATCCAGTCTCTACCCTATCCAAAGTGTGTCAAAGATGTGAGATCATTCTTAGGACATGTGGGGTTCTATAGGAGATTCATCAAAGATTTTTCTAAGATTGCTTCTCCTTTATGTACCCTGCTTGCAAAGGATGTCTCTTTTGATTTTAATGAGAATTGTATGAGGGCTTTTGATCAATTGAAAGTAACATTGACTTCTCCTCCTATTGTGCAACCCCCAAACTGGGCCTTACCTTTTGAGTTAATGTGTGATGCTAGTGATAAGGCAGTGGGGGCAGTTTTAGGTCAAAGAGTTGGAAAGGTACCTCATGTAATATATTATGCTTCTAGAACTCTTGACCCTGCACAGTGTAATTACACCACTACAGAAAAGGAGATGTATGCTGTCGTTTTTGCGCTTGAAAAGTTCCGTCCTTATTTGTTGGGTGTTAAAGTTATTGTTTATTCTGATCACTCTGCTCTCAAACACTTATTGAAAAAGAAAGATTCAAAGCCCAGGTTAATTAGATGGATGTTATTGTTGCAAGAATTTCAACTAGAAACTAGGGATAAGCCTGAAACTAAGAATTTAGTTGCTGACCATCTGAGTAGATTAGAAACAGGAGAGAGTGGTAGACCTTTTACTGATTGTTTTCCTGATGAGACTCTATATGCTATGACGAGTAGATTGCCTTGGTATGCTGATATTGTAAATTATATAGTCACCAAAACTTTTCCCATTGAATTGACCAGAGCTGAAAGAGAGAAAATAAGAGCTCAATCTAAATATTATGTTTGGGATGAGCCATATTTATGGAAGTTTTGTGGTGACCAGATTATAAGGCGATGTGTAGATGATAGTGAAATTCATTCTATTCTAACCTTCTGTCATTCTTCAGAAAGTGGGGGACATTTTGGACCTAAAAGAACATCACATAAAGTGCTTGAATGTGGTTTTTATTGGCCCACTATTTCTAGTGATACTTATGAATTCTGTAAAAGATGTGAAGTGTGCCAAAAGACTGGAAACTTATCAAGGAGGAATCAAATGCCTTTATGTAATATGTATGTTTGTGAAATTTTTGATATATGGGGCATTGATTTCATGGGACCCTTTCCCCCTTCTTTTGGATATACTTATATTCTTGTGATTGTTGATTATGTATCCAAATGGGTAGAAGCTGTGGCCACTAGGACTGATGATGCTAAGACTGTGGTGAAATATGTTAAATCTCTAATTCTGCATCGATATGGAGTGCCAAGAGCAATCATCAGTGATAGGGGGACTCATTTTTGTAACAGAACTCTAGGTGCCTTACTAGCTAAATATCATATAACTCATAAGGTATCTACTAGTTATCATCCCCAAACTAATGGCCAAGCTGAAATTTCTAATAAAGAGATTAAGGGCATCCTTGAAAAAGTAGTTAAGCCGATAAGAAGGATTGGAGCCTTAGGCTAGAGGAGGCTCTTTGGGCTTACAGGACTGCATATAAGACTCCAATTGGTATGTCACCCTACAGACTAGTCTTTGGAAAACCGTGTCACCTCCCTGTAGAAATTGAGCATAAATCATATTGGGCTGTGAAGCGATGCAATCTTGATTATCAGTTAGCAGAGAAAGAGCGTAAACTGCAATTGCAAGAACTAGAAGAGATACGCTTAGAAGCGTATGACAATTCAGTCATCTATAAGGGTAAGGCCAAAGCATTTCGCGATGCCAAACTTATTAGGAAAGAATTTCAAATAGGTGAGAAAGTGCTGTTATTCAATTCTAAATTGAGACTTTTTCCTGGTAAGTTAAACTCTAGGTGGTTAGGACCTTTTGAAGTAGTAAAGACTTATCCCCATGGTGCTGTAGAGATTAAATCTTTTGCTACTAACAATATTTTCAAAGTGAATGGTCACAGGCTAAAGCATTTCTATGACGGAGACCAGGTATGTTTAATAGAAGAGATCCGACTTGAGGATCCATGAGCTTCATGACATCGAGCCAAAGACGGTAAACAAAGGCGCTGGTTGGGAGGCAACCCAACGTTTTCAGGGAAGTTCCTATTTACTTTTGCTTTTGTTCTCATTAATTCTATCTTTTTGCATGCATTAGGGGCAATGCATGAATTAAGTGTGGGGGGGTGCACCCTGCATTTAATTCCTGCAGTTTTTATTCTTGAAAAAAAAAAATTTCTTTTCTTATAAACAATGCATGATATGAGTTTATGCTAGGCTTTCTTGTTTAGAAAAATTTGGTTTTATTAGCTATTTTGTAGTTTATTCTTTTATAAGTGAAGACTTCTAAACATGATAATTATCCGCGAGAGAAGTTTGAATTGATCCTCATACATCTTTTTAATGAGTAACTCTCTTGATTATCCATCTTATTTGGTCGTGTAATATATCCAACTCAAAGGCAATAAAATAACCACCCATTTCCTAGACTATTGAATTAGTTGAATAACTCATTAAAATTGTGATTTTACTTTTCATCCATGAAAGAAATAAAAGAGAAAAGAGAGTCAAAGTTGGGAATGACAAGTACCCCTTTGAGGCATGCGCTACTGGGTGTTACCCTTTGAGGCAATACTGCCACTGGAAAGCTTGCTTCCCATACTAGTAAGCTAATAAAATGAAGAAATAATAAGATGAGAATGAATTATTTGCTCCATCACCTCTATTCGGGTGAGCGAGAGACAGGGAGTGTTTAAGTTCTAAGACCCTATATGGGCCTCGGATATGTGCGCAAGTGGAGTTTGAACAAAGAAGAAGAGTAAAATAAATACAAGACAAGTTTAGGATCAAATTTAATGAAGTTATTCTACCTAGTTCAATTGTCTCTATAGGCAGACCATACCCAAATTTTTCCACCTTAAATTCTTTCTCGACCTCTTGATTGGTGTGTGCATAATCAAAAAGAGATGGATAATTATTGATCTTGTTACTTCATTATGAAAATATTGTGAGGCTGATGAATAAACTCTCTAAGGATAGTTGGATGTTTAGCATGTATTCACTTATTAAAGGAAAAACTAATTAATTCAGTAAAACTGTTTTTCTAAAGCAAGCCAAAGCCAGTAGGAACATCATAGTATGCATGACTTTATAAGAAAGGAAGAAGGTAAGTTTTTAGATCGAGTCTAAGATTTCTTTGCACGAGGACGTCCAAAGTCTAAGTGTGGGGGAATTTGTTAAGCTAAAAATCATGCATCGTTTTATTAGTTATTTTGATTATATTTTACACATTAATGCATCTAATTTACCTTATTTTATATATTTTTCAGGATGGGCGTTAATAAAATAAAAATGAGAAGACAAGACGTTGAAACTCCAATTTTACACAATTTGCTGAAAAGACGGTCCAATAAATAATTTATGAAAAATATTATTTTCATAATTATTATATTGGGCTAGGGTTACAAGAATTGGGTGAAGAGCTAGAAGTCTTGAGGAAGAAGAAATCTAAGGAAAAGAGGAAGGAAACCCTAATTTACTAAACCTAACCCCCTCACTTTCCATATAATAATCACCTCCTCACATATATAAACCCATGCCTAACACACATTAAACCATCCCATCCCATACTATCATCTACCCTAATCATCTCTCACCTCACGCCTAAACCCCCACACCACCTCTTTATTTAATCACCATCCTCTCATCAACCATCTCGTCATCATCCCATCATCACGCCTAATCTCCATCATCAACATCTTAATCCTCCTCACCATAAACCCACGGCTGCCAGATAACTCACGCCACTTTCATCGCTTATCGTCATCATCATTGTCCATCACCACCATCTCTAAGTAATACAATTTTATTTCTTTGATTTATTTTTACCTTATTTTATTGTATTTCTTTGACTAGAGTATTATTAAAGATGAATTATTTGGATGAATTGTGTAATTTTACTTTTAATATGAGTGAGTAATTTTTTTTTATGCTTAGTATAATCTTCTTGAAGCCATGCTAAATTAATTATTTTGAAACAAGTTTTGTGCTTTAATGCCTAGTTGATTTATATTCGTGATTCTTTGGCGATTAGCGTTTATCGTTTATGAAAATTGTGTTGAATCGATTAGAATGCATGCTAGTTGATTAAATATAATTTCGATTGATAGTTTAGAAGATTATAATGCGTAAAAGTTATAGTCTTTTAAGCCTAGGTATCACCCTAATTAATCATGGATGGCTCAAACCCTTCTCTTTTAATTAGGTAATCGCTTTAGATCTTTGTTAAATCGATTTGCTGGTAAATTGGTTACAAAGTGTTAAATGATGTTTTTCTAATTCTTAATGCTCTAATTTGGTTAAATTTTTGCGCTGGTGTAAAAATTATCAAATTAGTAGGGTTTATATTAGGGCTGGACCTAAGTAAACTAGAATCTAAGGAGAAACGGGGAAGAACCGCTGGTGGATTTCTTCTACAGTTTAACTCATGAATGAAATTAACTTATGTGTTGATGATAAATATTAATTTGCATGGTGGATTGAGATTATACTAAGTATTCTTCATAAATTTGACAACTTTTGATCATTATTTATTTTTTTTTAGAGTCAATTTGATTAGTTTGATAAATTTTGTTCTATATTTATTAGTTTCAATATAAATTCAATCGACCCCCCCAAAAGTATAGTCTTTTAGGAGTGTCTAGGTAATTTTAGATAACTTAGATTTTAATTTTTAGGGTAGTTATAATTTTTAGATTGAATTATATTTAGTTTTAGTCTTTCATTAGCGTTTGTTGGAAATACGACTAAAAATAGTTATTTTTGTTCTTTTTTTGATTTTTATAAGTTCCTAGGGTTTATAGAGTGTCATAATATGCCCATAATTAAATTCGTGATTTTTGGAATTTATTTGGTAATTTTTCAGAATTATTTTGTGGAAATAATAAGTGCAGATTTTTAGGTGTTTAATTCTGAAATTTCGACTTTTAATATTAAATTACGACTTTTAGATATTTTGAGTCCAGAAAATTGTGTTTTAGCATTATAGTAATTTTCTTGATTAGTTTCGTAATTTTATTTTCACAAATTATTTTATTTTTAATTTTAAATTCAATATTCTGCATTGATATTCTGTGATAATTTTCTGTTTTGATTTTTATAAAATAAAGTGGATACAATTTATAGGTTATAAACTCACAGACCTGAATTATAGTATTTTAGGCTACTGTTTGAAATTTTTAATATTTATTTTCTGTTTATTATTTTCTGTTTTGGATTTTAATTAGAATTTCAGTTATTTTTCTGATTTAATTTTAGTAAATTATTTAGGAAAGCTTTTTACTGTTTTCTTTCCAGAATATAATCCAAAATATTTAGGAGCATCATTGGGTATTTTTCTAGACTTTTATTTATTAGATTATAATTATCTTAGAATTATTAAGATTAGACTTAATAAATTGGATTAGTAAAATTATTTAGGATTAAGCTAGCCTTCTAAAACTATCTTTCCTCGTGGATCGATCCATACTTTCCTATGCTATAAAAAGTGTTTTAATAACCCAAGTAGTGGTTAAATTTGTAGCCCTCGACAAGCTTTACACATTGCCAGCAGAAAAAGACAAAAAAAATCTCAAATTGCAGTGAAGTGTTGGTGGAAGATGCCTAACACTCTTTGATAGAGATCAAGCAGTGGTACAACACTCATTCCGTCAAAATAGTCAAGGGAATTCCAATTCAAGCACCAATCCTCAGGCCATGGTTCAAGCATTACTCTTGCAAAGTTCTACACTACCCAGGTTTGAACCCTTGCAAAGACTCGGTTTTGTTCATCTGATTTTCTAGACCTCGAAAGGGTTTAGTGGCTTATATTGTTGCATGGGATAATACTAACATCCTTAAGTACCAAGCGATGAAGAGAAAACCAAGTTAACTCAGCTGCTTCATGGAGATTTTGCCCCCATAAGTCAACTATTCTAGATTGAGCTCCATTCTGGCCTGGTTTGAGTTTCCAGTTGGTTTTGCTCCTTAAACCTAATTTAGACCGAATTTCTTTACTTGGAGTGATTATTAATATCCTAATGAAGTCATTCGTGGTTTGAAATCAAGTCTAAATTAGGTAGAAGCAAGGCAACCAAGCTGCTCATTTTTTGGCACCAAAGCGGCTGATTTGACTGTTTTGGATCAACGGCTGAGATCTCTTTAAATGGAGGCTTTGTTCACCAACTTTCTTGCTTTCTCACTGTCCTACACTATTAGGAACGTCATCATTGGCCCATTTGCAGCTTTGGAAGAGTGTTTGGTCACTAGGAGGAAAGATCTTTATCTCTCGTGCTTCTCATTGGCTAGTTGGAATTCAAGTCAAATCAATAGCCTTTTTTCTCTCCCTCATATGCAAGTGTACTGCTTAGGGATATAATGACTTGTTCAAGCTTGAGTTTAGCATAATTAAACATGTAATTAGTTAGACTCACATGGGATACTTAGGCTAAGCTAAACTGGTTTTGCTTTCTGATTTTTATAAGCATGTTTAAAGGTTTCCTAATGACTAAGGAAACTCCTACACAACTAGGCAGCTGGGCAGGAGCATATTTAAGTGCTTGCTAGCTTGTTCATTAAGGCAGTTAATGAATGAAAGCCATTTTAGTTGAGCTTTGCTTCTAACCCCCGGTTTGCTCTCAAACTAGCTTATCTTTACTTAGGCCGACTAAAGTGGTGATCTAGTGAGTCTTAATCACTCCTTAGGTGGTGTTCCTACATCCTAAGAAGGATTAAGGGCCCTAAACTAGTCATTGGTGGTGATTTCTTATCCAAAAACTAGATTAATCTCTATCTAAATTAACTTATCCTATCTAGGTTCTCTTAAATCCTAGGCTTCTGTTTTCATCCCCTTTGCTGCTTGCTTGCATTCCAACCTTAACTGTGGCTAGTTAGTAAGGAGACACATCATATTTGGTACAAAAGTAAGTTTCATCTTAGCCAGAACCTCTATTTCCAGCCACATTTCCTCTACCCAAACACATTTCAAAACACATTACCTGGTTTGATTCAGTTTGTAAGCATGAGTTCAAGCATGACTTTGAAAGAGAAGTTAGAGTTTCTCATGAAGAATTTTAAAGCCACAACCACAAAAAATGAGGAACTTAAGAATGAGAATGCCTACTTAAGGCGCCAGCTTGTTCAATTAATGAGGCAGAAAAGAAGAAACCCAGTGAGGTCATCTAGCTCAGCCGGTTCTAGGAAGAAGAAGCTAAGAGAAACACCCCCCATTTGGTTTCAACTAGTGAGGAAGAGCCTCCCAGGAGACCAGGAGGAGGGAAAGAAGACCTCAGCCCAACATTAATGATTTCAATGTTGACACTTCAGAATTTGAAGAAAACTAGACCTGGATGAGTTTTTAGAATGGATGCAAACCGTGGAGAGGATCTTTGATTTCAAGGATGTTCCAGAGGAGAGAAAGGTAAAACTTATTACCCTTAATCTTAGAAAATATGCTTCTCTCTGGTGGACCAACTTGTGTGCCAAAAAGGTTAGGTTAAGGAAGGACCAAATCAGAACTTGGGATAAAATACAATCTAAGCTTAAATCCTAGTTTTTGCCCCTTCTCATCTACAATAAAGCTACTACCAGTTACACCATTTAACCTAGGGTACCATGAGTGTAGAAGAATACACTAGGGAGTTCGAAAAGCTTGCGATTAAGTGTGATCTGCAAGAGGCATAAGAATAAACAATTGTGAGATACTTAGGAGGGCTTGATCCTAGGTATGCTAGTATTGTTAAACTTTAGCAATACTCTACTTTTGATGAAGTATGTGTGCTAGCTCATAAGGTTGAGCAGTGAAGAAAGACCAGAACCTACAAAAGGGAGTTGCCTAAACCTCCACCTAGGAATCAACCTTTTAACAAGGGGAGTTCTTTTCCTGCACCCAAGGCTATAGTAATGCCCCCTTCCACCCCACAAAAAACCCAAGCTCTGCTAAAGAGCTTATCCCCATTGAATAGACCTAATCCCAAGCCCATGAGCACCAGGAGGTGTTTTTAACTATCAAGCGCTTGGCCACATTGCCTCGGAGTACCCAAACAGAAAGATCATAACTCTGGCCAAGTGGGAAGCAGTCAAGAGGATAAAGTTGAGGAGGACAATAAGGTGCACGTAATGGGGGACTAAGATAAGAGTCAAGAGGAGCTTGTGAAAGCAGCTGATGAAGGTGAAATGTTGGTTAATAGGAGAGCCTTGAGTGGACTGAAACCAAAGAAGAACAACAGGAGAACATCTTTCACTCTCGGTGTATTGTCCAAGGGAAGGTCTACTCTTTGATCATTAATGGTGGGAGTTGAGCCAATGTGGTTTCCTTAAGCATGGTGGAAAAGCTCAATCTCTATGCTACTGTCTATCCCTACCCATGTAACATATAATGGCTAAATCAAGGTAAAGGTTTGCAAGTCAATTCTAGATACTTGATTTCGTTCTCTATAGGCCAGAATTACCAAGATGAGCTTTAGTGTGATGTTATCCCTATGGATGCATGTCATATTCCGCTTAGTAGGCCTTGGCAGTTTGATAGGAAGGTTAAGCATGATGGGTACTTAAACACCTATTCGTTCTCCAAGGATGGGAAAAAGATAACCCTTGCCCCTTTAAGCCTTTCCCAAATCCAGAAAAGCAAGCCACAAAAGAAACTTCCTCAAGCTAACCTATTCCTTACCTATAGAGAGCCAATACTTAAGGCATCTTATCATAAGTTTAAGGCCTTTAAGGAATGGATCATCACTGCTATTGAGGAACCAGAATACATACCACCAAGTTAGTCCTTTACTATAGCATTACTTGAGCAGTTTAGCCATGTCTTTCTAGATGAAATACCCTCTGACCTTCCCTCTAAAAGGTTCATCCAGCACCATATTGACCTTAACCATAAAGCCATACTCCCAAATAAGCTAGCATACAGAATGAATCAAAAGGAAACCATGGAGATACAAAGGCAAGTAGATGAACTGATCAACAAGGGATTGGTTAGGGAATCACTTAATCCTTGTGTTGTGCCATCTTTATTAGTCCCTAAAAAGGATGGGAGCATGAGAATGTCTATGGATAGTCGAGCCATAAATAAGATCACCATCAAATATAGGCAACCTATCCCACGGCTTAAAATACATGCTAGATGAACTTCATAGTTCTAGTGTGCTTTCAAAGACTGATTTGAGGAGTGGTTACTACTATATTAGGATCAGAGGGAGATGAGTGGAAGATAGCATTCAATATAAAAGGTCGGTTATATGCATGGCTAGTTATGCTATTTGGATTGTCAAATGCACCAAGGACCTTTATGAGGTAAATGAACCAAGTGTTCAGGCCTTGTATTAGTAAGTTTGTGGTGGTGTACTTTAATGATATTCTAATCCATAGTAAGTTAGAAGGTGATCATTAAGATCATTTGGCTCAGATTATGGCAGTCTTAGGAAAGAACGGCTTTATGGCAACCTTAAGAAGTGTACTTTCTTTCCCCTAAAAGTAACCTTCTTAGGCTACATTGTGAATCCTAAAAGGAGGATGAGAGTAAGGTTTAGGCCATTAGATCATAGCCAGTTCCTAAGAGTAACCATGATCTGAGAAGTTTTCATAGGCTTGTCTCATTTTATAGGAGGTTAATTAGAAACGTCAGTGCAATCATGGCATTAATAACTGAAGCGACTAAAGATTCATCCTTTAAAATGGATCCCAAAGCTCATTCTGCCTTTGAGAAAGTAAAAACCAAGCTGGCTGAGGCACTAGTATTAGCATTACCTTACTTTAAAAAGGTTTTTGAGATTGAATGTGATGCTTTTAGTGTTGGTAGAAGAGGGGTTCTTACTCAGGAAGGTCGGCCCTAAGCCTTCTTTGGTGAGAAATTGTGTGATTCTAGGAGAAAGTACTCAACTTATGACAAGGAAATTTGGAGCATTAGAGCCATTATCTGATGGCCAATGAGTTTATTTTGCATTCTGACCATGAGGCCTTGAAATACATTCAAGGGCAGCACAAGTAAAACTCTAGGCATGCTAAATAGGTGGAATACCTTTAGTCATTCCACTTTACTATCAAGCATAAGTTAGGAAAACTCAACCAGGGAGCAGATGCACTTTCAAGGAGGCACTTTATACTGTTTTAACTAGATGCTTGCATTCTAGAATTTGAGCACCTTAAATCCCTTTATGCTACTGATGAAGACTTTGGGGAGTTATATTTTGTTTGCTTAAAACACCCCAAAGGAGAGTTTATAGTCCAGAATGAGTACTTGTTCAAGCAAACTTGTTTGTGTATTCCTAAGTGTGGTACTCATGGGCCGCTAATTAGGACAGTCCATGAAGGTTCTCTAGTTGAACATTATGGAGAGAGCAGGACCCCTAGCCATGCTAAGGGAACACTACTTCTGGCCAGGAATGAGTAAGCATGTTCAGGACCTCTTAAAAAGGTGTGCTACATGCCAAGTTGGTAAAGAGTCACTCACTACCACAAGGGTTATACACCCCTCTGCCAGTCCCTTCCTTCCCTTGGGTTGATGTAAGCATGGATTTCATCCTTGGCTTGCCAAAAACTCAAAGGAATAAGGACTCCATCTTTGTGATACTAGACAGATTCTCAAAGATGGCTCACTTTATTGCTTGCAACAAGACCACTGATCCCACCCACATTGCTGAGCTATACTTCAAAGAGGTTATGAGATTACATGGGATCACTAGGTCCATTGTTTCTAATCATGACACAAAGTTTTTAAGTCTCTTCTAGATTACCTTATGGAAGAAGATAGGGACTAAGCTCAAGTACAGCACCACATGCCATCCCCAAATCGATGGCAAAACTAAGGTAATGAATAGAACCTTGGAACGCTTTTGAAAGCTTTGACTAAGCTCAATGCCAAAGCATGGGATTTACTCCTTCCCCATGCTGTGTTTGCTTATAATAAGGCACCCAACAGAACTATAGGGATGTCTCCTTTCAAGGTAGTTTATGGGGTTGATCCCTTAATCCTCCTTAATTTGGTGCCTAGAAACTCAGAAGAGAAACCAAGTGTAGAGGCCAGCAAAAGAGTTGAACAAATCTAGAAGCTCCACAAGTAAGTCACGGCCAGAATTGAGAAATTAAATACCTACTGTTAAGTTTAAGCAAACAAGCACAAAAGGAATGTCGTATTTTAGCCAGGAGATCTGGTATGGATTCACGTGTGGAAAGAAAGATTTCCCTTAAAAAGAAAGAGCAAACTGATGCCTAGGGTAGATGGCCCTTTTGAGGTACTAGAAAGAGTAAATGATAATGCATACAAGGTTAATCTCCCTGGAGATTATGGTGATTCAACTACTTTCAATGTAGCAGATTTGATCCTTTACTTCGAAGATGAGCATTTAGTGAATTTAAAGGCAAATTCCTTCAAACAATGGGAGGATGATGGAGATCAAGCAGTGGTACAAGACTCAGCCTCTCAAAACAGCCAAGTAAATGCCAATTCAAGCACTAATCCTCGGGCCATGGTTCAAGCATTACTCTTGCAAATTTCTATACTACCCGGGCATGAACCCTTGCAAAGACCCAATATGTTCATCTGATTTCCTAAACCTCCAAAGGGTTTATGGCTTATATTTTTGCATAGAATGATACTTAACATCCTCAAGTACCAAGCCATGAATAGAAAACTAAGTTAAGTCAGCTGCTTCCTGGAGATTTTGCCCCCACAAGTCAACCATTCCAGATTAAGCTCCACTCTGGCCGGTTTGAGTTTCTAGTTGGTTCCCCCGTTAAACCAAATTTAGACCTAATTTCTTTCCTTGGGGTAATTATTAACATCCTAATGAGGCCATTCATGGTTTGAAATGAAGTCTAAATTAGGCAGAAGCAAGGCAACCAAGCTGCTCATTTTTTTAGAGTCAAATTAACTGATTTGACTATTTTGGATCAGCGGCTGAGATCCCTTTAAATGGAGGCTCTGGTCACCAACTTGCCTACTTTCTTGCTAGCCTACACTATTGGTAACATCATCATTGACCCATTTGCAGCTTTCGGAAGAGTGTTTCGCCACTAGGAGGAGAGATAAAGCTTCCCCTTGCTTCTGATTGGCCAACCAGAATTCAAGTCAAATCAGCAGCTTTTTTCTCTCCCAAATGTGCAAGTGGACTGCTTAGGGATCTAGTGACTTATTCAAGCTTGAGTTTAGCAGAATTAAGCATGTAATTAGTTAGACTCACATGGGATACTTAGGCTAAGCTAAACTGATTTTCGTTTCTAATTTGTATAAGCATGTTTAAAGGTATCCTAATGACTAACAAAACTCCTAAGCAACTAGGCAGCTGGGCAGGAGCTTATTTAAGTGCTTGTTAGCTTGTTTATTGAGGCAATTGATGAATGAAAGCCATTTCAGTCAAACTTTGCTCCTAACCCCCGGTTTGCTCTCAAACAGTCAAACTAGCTTCTCTTTACTTAGGCCGAGTAAAATGGTGGTCTAGTGAGTCTTAATTACTCCTTAGGTGGTGTTTTTGTATCATAAGAAGGATTAAGGGCCCTAAACTCATCATTTGTAGTGATTCTGTATCCAAAAACCAGATTAGTCTCCATCTAAATCAACTCATCCTATCCGAGTTCTCTTGAATCCTAGGCTTCTGTTTTCATCCCCTTTGCTACTTGCTTGCATTCCAACCTTGACTAGGGTTAGTTACTAAGGAGATACGTAACTCTGGGGGAATTTTCCACAAATTGGCAAAGGAAAAAGGGCTTCGAAGCCATGGCAGTGAAGCCCAAAAAAGGGTAAAACAAAAAAAAAAGAGAAAGAGAAGCAACAACAAAAAAAGGGGATTTATTCCCCAATAATGAAATGATAGTATTGTTTCCATGGCTAAAGAAGGACAACAAATGGAACAGATGGGTTTCATATGATGAATTTTGAGAAGGCAAATGAACTAATGTTGCTAGAAGCGGTGCCTGAGGGGTGAATTTATGGCATCCATTGATAAAATTGCTGATAGAATTTTATCACCAAATTTTGATAGAATTCTATCCTTTTAAATTGTTGATAGAATTTTGTCACAAATTATTGATAGAATTCTATCCTTTTAAAATGTTGGTAGAATTTTATCACAAATTGTTGATAAAATTCTATCCCTTTAACATGTTGATAGAATTTTATCACAAACTGTAGATAGAATTCTATCCTTTTAAATTGTTGATAGAATTTTATTATAAATTATTGATAGAATCCTATCTTACTTGGTGTACGTGGCCAATTCTCGAGTTCATATATGTGGCCGATTCTCAAGGGGGTATTTGTAAGAGGCAGAAATTCTCTGACCAATCAAGGCTCGACGCATGAAAAATCAAATATTTTTATTTCGTCTAATTATATTCTGCGACATGTCAAATTAATTATGGTTGTTCATTAAATTAAATACTTGGTGGATAATTATGACGGCCAATTAAAAAATACCATATGTCACAAATGATACAGAAAATAAATTATTATTCCTTTTCTTTTTAGGGTAAGAAATCCTAATTCCGACTTCTCTATTAAAAGAGAGCTACTCCTCTCATTTAAGGGCTCGGCATTCAGAAGAACTCACAAAAGCTCAAAAATTCTCTCTGGAAGAAGACAACAAGTACTCTAAACACATTTCATCCACTCTCAAAGACCGAAAACCAGTCTCGATAGAGATTAAGCCTATTAGGCCCTCTCTCAAGGCCAAGTTCTTTCAAGATTATTCAAGGAGATTGAATCAAAAGATTTATTATACTTTGGTCTTGTAACAATTATACAGGGATTGTACCCATGTATACAATATCAACACAAAAACTCAATTTGTTATTGAATTTCTTGTCTAATTTATTTTAGACTTGAAATTTCTATTTACAACAGGCTCTCATTAGATAACACCAAAGGGGCATTCTAATCTCAATCATCCTTGCCTCGATCGAGTGTTGTGATTGCCCAATCCTAATTACCTAATTAATCAAAATTTAACAAATGTGAGAGTCTCATTTTAATTCGATATTTGAAATAGTATGTCATTGCAAGTTGAGACATCAAAGCGGCCTCCCAATCATATTTCATAATGCATTGTATAAAATCATCCAATACCTATCAATAAATAAAATAAAATAGTATAATTGTAAAAGTGATTAAAAGTTATAGTCTTAATGAAGGATATTAATTAAGAATAGTTTACTTGTTTTGCTCACTTGAGCTTTGTTAAATAAAATAAAATAACAAAAAAAAATGTAAATAAGTAAATAAACAAGCAATCAAAATACCAGAACTAGATTCACCAAAAAGTAAATAAGGATTTGGTGTAAGATTGTGTTAGTTGGAAAGAATATAAAGCTCGAATAAGACCCCAACTAGAGGATTTTTTTTTGTTTGCATTACGTTAGGGAGAGAGAAAGTTTGAGCTGGATTTTAAGGGAAAAAATAACACCAAAATAAAACAACCTAAATAAATTAAAAAAGAAAGACAATTTGGCAAACACTTATAAAAGAAGCCAAAAATCATCCTCTGCTTCTTCCTCACCCATCACACGTACAACACCCATACAACACCCTAACTGCATTCGACCCTCCCTTGCCTAGACCACGGCCTATTGTTGCCATGTGCTGCCGCCGACCAAGGTCCATCGCCTGCATCACCAAACCAGCTGAGCAGTCCTCACATCACTTCCAGCCGCTTCCCCCTTTTACTTAATTCCCCTATTGATTTAGTTGATAGTTGTGTTCTTTTGACCATAAATAAGTGCTTTCCTATGTTAATTCGGAGTTTGATTTTCGTAAATTTTGATTTTGGATAATTGAATGTTGTGGGTGGTTATGGAAGAGATGAGTATGGGTAAACAACTAGTGGGTATGCTTTGGAATAGCCTTGGTTTAGTTAAATTTGGAGGAATTTTGTTGCATCTTGAACGAATTAGGTGCTTAAGGTAGTATTCGAGAGATTCCCATTAACGAGCTTGAGGTGGAAGAAGATGGAAGCACTCTAAGATGAAGAAGGAGAAACGGGAGTGACAATTTTGAACTAAATAGGTTCATTAGAAACTTTAAGCTCGAGTGAAAATTTAGGCATGTGCTAAATGTTCAATTGAGCATGGGTGACGGTGATGCTTATCCCCAAGCTTGGTTCTAACATTCAATTCAAATAAATTGAGTGGGGGTCATGATTTAAAATGAACAACAATGATAATTAAATCTTAAAGTCAGCTAATTTATTCAAAGCAACGCTTAAAGGATTGGAATATATTTTAATACGATATGGGGAGAAGCTTCTTATAACTTAAAGGGAGTAAGCAGCCGCAAAAAAAAAATGAATTAATTAACTTGAGCTCATAAAATAAATACCCAATCTTTTAGCCCAAGTTTTTGAGTAAATAGCCTGTTATTCGCTCTGTTGCTCTGAAAATTGAGACAAACTAAACATGCTAGTTTCACTTAATCTAATTAATTTTAGCAATACATTACTATGTACATACAAGGAGTAAATGATGTGGCAAGTAGCAATAATAATAATAATAATAATAATAATAATAATAGTTGTAATAATAATTAAAATAACAATAATAATGACAATGACAACCATTATGATAATAATGGTAATAATAGTCAATGCAAATATCATAACAAATGTAAAAGAGCAGATAAGTGTTTTAATATATCAAAACCATTATGATGATAATTATATAGCATTACTAATAACAAAAGATTCATGTATAACAGAAATAAAACCACTTTCGTAGTCGTCAAGCCATTAATGATTAAAAGGTGAGAGGCAAACTTTTGAAATTAGGTTCGTTTACTTACTGCACTGTTCAAAATCCATATATCTTTTATGGATATCAAATTCTCATAATGTACAAATATTTAATGAATCATTTTCAAGTATAGTTTTGCAATATAATCAAGTGGGCCCATCAATTAGCATTTATTATGTATTAAGCCCATCAATTCACTAGAGTGACTTCAACTTAGACTTCTCGATCAGCCTGAAGGTGTGCACCTAGCTCAATGATCGCATTGTTCAAGTATGAGCTTATCAACATAGGTTCCAATTTCAGATAATAACCGATAATAGTTTTTAATATAAATTCTCTCCCTCTCATTTCAAACCACAATGAATTGAAATGCGAAGACTCACTGAGAATTGAATTTTATTTTTTACAGTATAGTACATTGGTAAATGTATTAAGCTTCTACTTAATCTTCGAATCTTTTGTGATTTTATGTTTTAGTTGAGAATTTAAGAAGTTTACACCTATGGTGCCACGAGTGAAGCAAAAAGACAATCAAAGGAGTCTAGACAAGTGGCATTTCGTAAAGTCTTAGATCATGCACATGCATGTCAATGGATTGTTGGGACATGATTACAATGAGAAATGATATAAATGTCCTATGAACTAGCCAAGCCCTATCCTCCTTAAAAAGTGGTACGTGCAAATTTTGACTCTTTTATTGTGATAATATCTAATGATCAATTAATTAAGACTAATTAGATGATTAAGAGTTGGGGCATTATAAGTGTAAAACGGAACAATGGGAATTGGTCCTTTGGCTCCATCAATAAAACTTATAAAGCCTTTACTAGGTAAAGGCATTGTTAGGCTAGAAGTACACCAAAGGCTCATTCCTAAAAATCTATATTTATAGGATGCAGAAGCATTCATGCATGCGCCTAGGGCTGTAATGAAATCAAATCAGCTCGCCAAGCCGACAGGCTTAGTTTGGTCTAAGTTCGGTTCAGGCTCAAGTCAAATTAAGATTGAACTAAGCCCGAGCCAGCTTTAAAGCTTACCAATCAGAGCCCAAGCCCAGCAATGCTTAGCTCGGTTTGGCTCAATCTAGCTTAATTAGTTTATTTTTTTCTCACGTATTTGTGTAGAAAGCATGAAATTTCTATGAGAAATTTTATACCAACACTTATTAAGTGAAATCAATGCAAAACTCTACATGCTCTTTGCCAAGCAATGTGCATCCGAGCCTGGACTCAAGCCTAAACTCTACATGCTCGACGAGCTTTAAGACGAGCTTTTATTTGACAGATCCTGCTCTGACTTGACTCAGCTTAGTCACACTCCCTACAAGAGCCAAGTGTGAGCCTACAACTCAAATTAGAATTTTAGAATGTCGTGCTTGCCAAAAGCTAAGCTAACATCTTCTAAAAAATAGATGACAAGGTGTTGACGCTCAAAAGGATATCACCATACACTAGGCTCGGAAACCACAAGGATTTGGCAATCCTGCCCACAAAATTAATAGTTTACGATCTTAACTCTTTTTGTCATTGATTTGTGTCCTACCCCTACATTACTGCTAGGTGGGGGATAAGATAGAATGAAGAATGACAAGGAGAAAATAGGTAGTGCAATTGCAAATCTAACAAGTGTATATGATATGGAAATCATGAATTCGAGATTAGCAAATTTATGTACATGGTAAATCAAACACAAAAGTACATCGATAAGTTCATAGCATTACTTAGCTACAAAAAAAAGAAAATAAAATAACTCAACCAGCCTACAATGGCCACAATCGCTTACCAGGCAAGGATATTACAAGTAAGGAATATAGCTAGTATACAGCAACTTCATAGTCATCATTGCAGCTGTTGACACTCAAGACCCATGATTACTCACTCACTTGATGCCTCCAAAATCATCAGATGACCAATTTGAGGTGCCAAGAAAGAAAGGAGAAAAAGAACAACTACTGGGAGAGGTTGGCCCTAGCCCAAGGGAAGTGACATCCATATTATAATCCATATCGACTAAGAGAAGGTCATGGCCTTGCCAAAGTGAGGACTAGAAAGAAGCTTAACTATCCAAGATAGGAATCCTTCTCAATGAAGGATTTAAATACCACATAGACACTGAACCTTACATGAGCGATAAGTTGCCTGTCAAAAAGGGAAGCCATTTCCCATATGATGGTAAATTGTAACAGGAGTTTAGAGTGAGTGTAGACCATCAGTGCCACCCTTACTTCAAAAGATGGTGCTATCAAGATGGCAAGTCCCTCCCATTTTAATGCCCTTAATGGCGACAACTTGTAGGTTTGTGAGCTAAAAGGATTGGTGGGAAGCTATTCTTTGATCCATCAGGAAGAAACATTCCTTTATACGATGTACTCCTTTGCTACAGCTCCCCTTATGTCGTGGAAGACCCTGCCCCTTGAAGGTTATAGTTTAGTGATGAAAAGCCATTGAGATAATTATTAAGAAAGGTTGAATGATAGTACAGGAGTGGGTTTGAGCAATCCTATGCCTATGAAGGTTGCTAAGCTAGGCCATAATCTACTCCTCCTTCCAGGGAATAAGGCCAAGCCTCAAATCAAAGATCAAGAAAATCACAAGCACAAAAGTAAAAGAGTTAAAACAACATGGATTTTTGAATAGAAGAATAAAGAAAATGCTTGCATAAAGCCTCCTAGCCCTTCATCCTCTACATTAGGTGATGGTGGACATATGTCCGGCTTTTATGATTAGGCCCAAAGCAGTCTCTTTTCTAACTATGTTTAATTTTGTGATAATTGTTCCTGTTTACTTGACAAATCGTAATAGCTCTTAGTGGAGATTGATATAAGTGGAAACTTGATAATGATATGGATTGGCTGATGCCCCATGGACTCCTTGGTCCTATCATATTGAGGCATAGTTTGGGTACATTTAGTAACCATGATGGTATGATGGTTTAGGCCCTTCTCTCGTCTCTTTTTTTTCTGTCTCTTTTGTACATGGTTCTGGATATTAGGCTTGAGATATTATGGATATTACACTTGTGATGTTGGAAATTCAAAAGGTCTCATTTTTCTGGGATTTATTTGCCATTTTAACTTAATTATGAACCCCATTAACTTATTTTTTAAGTTGCATGCCAGTGAATGTGCATGATAGGATATGTAATATATGGATTAGTTTCAGTATTTCTAATGAATCCCATCTCATATGGTCATTGTTATGCCTACCTTGAATATTTAAATCCATATTTCTTGGGCTGAGTTGCTAGGTAGGCCTAAAAATCTTTTCTTTACTTAGTGACTTCACTAAGCTCTTTAGTTAATGACAAATCTAAAAAAGTGGTGAAAGTGAATGAAAGCTAACACTAATGCTCAAAGTCAGTATCTTTAATCCATATGTATAATTGGCTTGAATATGTGATGCCATACTTGCTTATACCTTTATTTATGCAATGAAAAAACTACTTTGAACATCTGAGTAATACCCCACAAATAAAGCTCGGTAACAGGTCAGTTCGGGTTGACCCATTTAGTAAATGGGTTAATTCGTGTCAGTCTCGACGAAATAGTTTAGATTTACTCCAAATTTAAAAATAACATGTTTTCAAGCTAAATGGTCAAATTGTGTCGACTTCAGGCTGAAATTGGTTCGGCTTGTGTCAGGTTCGTGTTTCTCTCAACAACTTAAGATTGGGTTGGGGTCAGGTTATCGTGTCGGGTTAGGCTTTCCTGACTCTATTGACAGATATGTATATAAAATGTCAAGTGAATTTTGGATGCGTATGTGCTTTTAATCTTAAAAATGCAAAAGAAGGGAGTAGATTGAGCAAAGAAGTAACTTAAGCTAGTAGCAAGGGTTCATGTGGCTTCAGCAACTTGATATCTAGGGGTTGATATAGACTTGCACCGAGCACCAAGTTCTACTTGTCATGTCATAGTATTGTGCAGGGCAAAAAATAAGAACGAGGTTATATTTGTAAGCTAAGTGTCTTTTTTAAGAGTTTGTTCTACATGTATATAATTTAGTTCGTAGGTTGTTAGAATGATCTAATTGATTTAAATGTTTCAATGTTTTCCTCTCATTTTTGCCTATACCTATGTGTTTGTTTTCCTGTTTCTAAAATTTGTTCCATGTGCTAATTGTAACTGTGACTCCAATATATGAAAGTAAGCTAGGTTTAATTGGTCTTGTTATATTTTGGTTTAGGATGAGCAAAATCTTGGTGGGGATATTCCTTTCTTCCATGAATCGCATAAAATTTAGGCCCTTCTTAGCTAAGATTTACTCAAAATAATCTTTAATTAAGTTTTTTATGGTAGTTTTTTAAAAGTTTTTAGGTAACAAAGCAGGTATGATAAAATGTTGGAATTTTGGGTGAAAAAGCTATTGATGATCTACAAGGGAGTCAAAGATGATTAAGTTCCTGCTTATTCCTCCCCAAAAGCCTTTGGATCATTCAAGGACCTTATGGATGTCCAAGATAGGGTGTGGAATGCCACACCCATGGTGCCTACGAGCGGCAACTACCAATCGAAGGAGGCACAAACCGTAAGTGACATGGTTTGCCCTATGTCAAGTGATATAGCCATGTCCCCCCCACTACGCTGTTGTAGTTTTTCAACAAGTTGGCTGGTTAGCGAGGCCAACTCATGCAAAACCTACAGCCTACATGTCTATAAATACCTTTTTCTCTCTCATTTGGGATTTTAAGTAGGATTTTAGGTTAGAATTAGGTTAGAGTTAGCCTAGTTTCTCTCTTGTGTATTATTCACTTAATTTTAGTTAGTCCAAACTTTAATCTTTCTTGCTTTGCTTTAAGTTCTTTAGGTTAGAGTTAGCTTAGTTTCTCTCTCGTGTATTAGCACGTTCACTTAATTTTAGTTAGGCCAAACTTTAATCTTTCTTGCTTTGCTTTAAGTTCTTGTCCAATATACGTGTAATTTCTCACTTTGTTCTTCAATTTCTCTTACTATGCTCCTCTTTTTCTTTCGTGATTTTCATGCTCAAGGTTTCCAGATCTAGTTTCGTTTAGATGTAGGGTTTGTTAATTTACCCGTTAATCTAGCCGTTGCACTCTTTTCTACTCCCAGTCTTTCTAATTTCTCTTTTAAAATGCAATCTAACATTTGGTTCTTCCTATTTTAAGTTGGGTGTGAAACCCATTTCAAAGTTGTCAAATTGCTCTAAGGTAGTGTTTAGTAAGGAGAAAATGGTTTTCATGGAGAATCATTTTCCATGGAAAATGTTTTTTCAATGAAAATTTATTTTCATGTTATGTTTTTATCATTTGGTGCCCAAAAAAAAAAAAATCATAGGAAAAAAGAAAATGTCAACTAAATTGTTCAAAGGGGGGAAAATATCAACTAAATAATCATAGTGGAGATAAATGTTGACCAAATAAAGAAATGCTAAGTTTAACATTTGGACTTGGGCTCCTTTTGATATTTCCTATCGAATTATCAAGATTGGATATAAATCATCAAAATTATTTTAGTGGTGAAAAATATTAACTGCATTGGTTAATTGGGAAAAAATGCCAACTGAATTGCCTTCACATAGAAAATTTTGCTGATCAAATGAATGAATGTTGAGCTCAAAATCTAGATGTGAACTTGTTTTAATCTTTTCTATCTGCTAATCAAGTTTTGATCTAAACTGTTGAAATTATTTTAGTAGCAAAAAAAGTCCACTACATTGTTCAAGTGGTGTAAATATTGATTGAATTATCATGGCAGAGATAAATGTTGACCAAATGAAAGAATGTTAAGCTTAAAATTTGTATTCAAGCTTATTTAATCTTTCCAATCAGATAATTAAGTTTCGATCCAAAGTGTTGAAATTAGATTTTGCAGCTAAATTCTGTTGAACATATCATAAAAAGCGTTTGACGAGGGAAATCAACTTCTTTTCTTTTCAAAATATTGAAATAGAAATCATTTCCCTCTTGTATCCTTAGTTTTTCCCCATTAAATATTTTCAGAAAATCCTTCTTTCGTAAAATGTTTTCACAAAATGTGGTTTTATGGGTCTCTTGGATTCAGCATCTCTACGGGTAGGGATGTCAGTAGAGGTAAGGTTGCCTACGTCTAGTTCTCCCCAAACCCTGCAAAAGCGGGATTTACTCTGGGAGGTGGTGGTGTTGTTGTAGAAGTCATTTTCCTATGTTAAGGTGAAAATGGTTTTCTTAGAAAATACTTTTCTGACTTTTACTATGCCAAGTAATGAAAAATTAGAAGATCATTTTTCTAGAAAATTATATCTCCGTAACCAAACACTACTTAAGTATAAGACAGCTTATGAGTAGGTTAAAGTACACTAGATAATGTACATAAAGAGCAAAGCTCAATTCACACCAATTCAACCTCTATGTGTCAGAATCTTAGGCCAAATGCTTTCTAGATAATTTTCTTTCTCTACCCCCTTGCATCTAATTTAAATTTAATATCTTGGCTTGATTTTATGTTTATGAGTAGTCTAATTCATGTTTCGCGTTAATTGCTATTATTTAGGCTTATTTAGAGTAGGATCAAGATGTAATTGGTTTAATTAATCATAACCAGTGCTTCGATAGCATATGATTAGTTGTTTATTTGCATGTTTCAGTTATTTGTTACTCCCATAATTTTAGATGAGCTAAATTAATTAATAATTGGCCTAGTCTCAACACCATCCTAAAGGACTATACTGTCCAAAAAACGTTCCAGCTGCAACCATGACAAACAAGTAATGACTGAACTTAGGAATGCATTGGCTTATCTAATTTGGTCATCTATGACCATATTCTTTAATCTTCAATTCTATGGTTCAACTCTACAATGTAAGAAACTATAAGAAGTCATAAGAAATTGTGAGAAACTATAAGTTGTAAATAATTATAGTTATAAAAATATATAAGAAGTTGTCATAAGTTGTAAGCTTTAATCTTAGCCCTATTTGGAGCTGAACAAAATAAGATTTTAAATGTAAATTAAATCTTCATATGACTTTTGTGCTAATGTAAGCTGTTTAACTTTTGTTAAAAAAAAAGAAAAAAAAGCCATCCAACGATAGATATTGTTGAAGTTTCCATAACAATTGCCAATCTACTCTTGTCACTGCAGTCTTTAGTTCAAATGCATAATTAGGATCAAAATAGTAAAAACTATCGCTATTCCTTGCTGATAATTATAATTACTTCTAATTCCTGCTAATTGTTAATAGTTGGGGTGAGCGAAAAAATTTGAAACCGAAAAACCGGATGGATTTTTCCAAGAAAAAAAAAAGGTTCAATTAACCAAATCGAAAAAATTTCACGGTTTAGATTTCGATTTCGGTTTCGGTTTCAGTTTCGCTTTGGCCATCTAAAATTCGGTTAATTGGATGGCTAACCAATGGTTAACTAAAACCAAAATTTCAATTTTTTTTAAAATACTTAATTTTATATTAGTCAAATGTAGATTTTACGATTATAAAAGACAAGACTAGACATAGAATAATGTGAAAACTAATATCTGGTATCATAAATAGTTAATTTAGATTAAAAAAGGAATGAAAAAAATTAACAATTTAAATCAACGATTAACCGGTAACCGAATTGAAAAATTGGTTAGTCAAGTTCTTCCGTTCCATTATGGTCCATATTTTTTCCTAATCGAAAAATTCGGTTAATCAAAAACCGGTTAGTCGAAAGTTTCGGTTTGATATCCGGTTCATAATTTTTGTGAACCGATTTTTCGATTAACCGATTTTCGGTTAACCCAATGTTCGGTTAACCAGTTTTGATCAGCTCGAGCTAATAGTAACCGTTGATAACTGTTGATAACCACTTATAATTCCACCTACCTTCTAACTGTTAGTTTTAACCGTTGGAAATGAATTATTACCTACTTGTCAGTCAAATGACCACCAAGCCGTCAAGCAAATTGACTTTCTAAGTCACCAACCCAAATTCATAGCCCCATTGCCGGCACATTTAAGATTAATAGGTTGCAAATCAATTACGCATCATCTATTCTAGAGACCAAATCAAGCCAACTTGCCTTTCGTCCCTCATTGAAGTATGACAACTGAATATTGAATAAGAAGATTAGTATATTATTTTTAACAAATGTACCCAAGTTATACTCTCTTTTTTAAAACTAATATACATTGAATTTGCTCCATATCTGGTTTTTTTTTTTGGTTTTTTTGGGTCTTATTTGATTTCTACTTGAGCTTTGGTAGTTGCAATATGAACTCATCAAGGCGCGTTATATGAGGACACAGCGAGAAGAGTTTGTAAAAGGAAAATTCTCCTATATGTATTATAAAATTTAAAGCCCACCTCTTTTTAATAAAAGTTAAATTAACTATACTAAAATACCTTCAGCATTTATCTCGCCAATGACGGTTCTAGTTGAGCTTGCCAAAAGCCCCAATTTTTCATTGAGAAGATCTAGGGTCAAATTTTGGCGACCACACAATGCATTCGTTGATCTGATGTAATTGTGTGTATAGAGGCACTGAGTCTTTTAGAGTACATACAATGGTGAGCAAACAATTTGGCTCACTAGTAGGAGCCTATTATCTCCACATCAGCTTCTGAGCCAATTTTTAGGCTCAGCAATGCATGAATCCCAACTTTGGCTCACCATATAAAATAATACCAATGAATCCCACCACTCATGTTGAATTAATTTTGTTCTTTTTATTATTTGTATAAATATGTTATGAAACATAATTTATGAATTTTTAAAAATTAATCAATTAATTTATAATGACAAAATTAAAAAAATATTAATATAATAATAATAATTTAATTAATATCATTGAAAAACATCCCTCCAGTCTCTCTCCCCCGACTATCTCATCCCTATGACAAAATTTTTTAAAAAATATTAAAATAGTAATCATAATATATAATTAAAAATTATTATCATATATCCCCTTCACTTTTATGTTAATCATTTTATGCCCCTCACCTTTTTGTGTCATTATTTGACTTACTTTAGTTGGAAAAAAGGATCATTTGTAAGAAAAATTCTGAGCACTTGTTCCAACAATAATAGATGGACGAAATTACCCTTACTTTTTGCAAAAAGGGATGTGAGGACTTGATTTTGGCAGCTTCATTACTGAGCATAGTATTCATTAGCTGACAAGTAACTCTATCTCTCTTGATCTCTATTTCTCTCTCCCCCCCCCCCATCATGCCATCTTTGGATTCCTCTGCTCTTCATCCTTCAAAAGTGGATGAAAACCCTAAAATCTGGATAAGGGAGAACTCAGTAAACAAAGGGTGAAATTTTTAGAGGAATCGGTGGAAAACAAAGTGTTGTTGTATTGTAGGTCATTGAAACTGAACAATTGGTGATTTGTAGCCTTCAAATAGGCAATATGCACATTCTGAAATTTGTAAAGTGTAAGGCTTGTGAATGGTAAAGTTTGAATTTGTTCGGAAACTGAAGTGTATGTGAAATTATATAAAAACTTAGTATAAAATTGTGTGTTAGTCAGTCGCATGGCTTCCTCTGTTTTGCTGAGTTTAGGGCATAAATCTAGCTCACAATTGTTTTTAAATGTAGACTAATTTTAAAAGGTCATGTTATTCATTGGCTATGAAATGCATCTAATTTGTTTTTTATTTTTTTAGATTTGGATTGTTGCCCTACTTTGGTAGATGGACACTAAGTTTTAAGTAGTATTTAGATATAAACAGTGTGATGTATCTCTCAAGGGTTAAGCTTAATTTAATTCAAGAGTGAAAGCTAAAACCAAGAAAGATTACAATCAAAGGAACAAGACAGAAACTAAACTAATCCTTGGATACAGATTTCACCACCAAAGATTAGTCTAGTGAAAGCTAAACTCTTACTTAGATACAGATATTACCACCAAGCTTGAATTTAGGGCCATCAAGCTTAATTCGGATATAGATATCACCACCTAATCAAGGCTTAAGACTCACTTGATCACCACTCTACTTGGCCAAAGTAGAAATAAGCAAGTAAAGTATTTGGGTTTTCACAAGGAGCAAAAGCTCAATTCACTTTCTTTTCATGCAACATCAACACATTTACAAAACGGACTCTTGGATTATATATAAGGGACGCCCAAAGCCTTTTCCTACCTTACTAGGTAACCTTTAGGAGGTTACTTAATGATTAGGAAACTCACTAAGTATACTTACTTAACTAAATTACATAGTTTGTTTCTAAACTATGCTAAACATGAACAAAAAGCTTAATAACTAACAAAATGATTAACTAAACTTCTTCCTTGATGATCCTTGGCTGGTTAGTCATGTTTTGTTGGAAAGATAAATTCTTGAACTTCAAACCCATGGAAAAATATTTGACTTAAACCTCAAAGAGGCCTAAGTAATTAAGCTCACCAAAACCGGATATGTTGCTGGCTTGAACCCGGGACCTTTTGTTTCAAATCCTTTGAAAGTTTGAACAAAAATACTTAATTTAAAACTGATTTAATTGCATAATTAAGTTTATTAGAATGTTAATAAACTCTCTTAGCAAAGAAATCAAAGTTAAATTAAGTTTAAGTTGATAAATCAACTTAAAACTGGAAACAGTTCAAAATGGCCTAAACTAAAAAGTGCTTAGTTTAAGGCTTGAAAATTCCGATGCTATCTTAGTTTTGACTTGACTCTTTTGGCATGGTTTAAAATTTTAGGATGTTAGTTAACATCCTAACAAAAGAAAAGGCTCTAAACTTCCTGGAGGTTTAGGAGATTAAATGCACAAAATCAGCTTGTGCATAGGTTCAAAAAACTGATTAGGGCTAATTGAGGATTGCATGGGCTGATATCCATCACAGTGGAAGTATGTTGGTCATTGGCAGGATATAGATCGGTATGGGATGATTGAGTTGGTGAGGGATACTAAAGAGTTCTTTGAGAAAGGACAAATAGGTGAAAGTTATCCTTAGTACTTCACCATTTTCTCACACCCTCCAAATAATTCAAAACAAAGGTTCCCTATCAATTGTGAAAACCAATTGTTAGAGTTGCGTGATAAGTGGAAAATATCTAGAAGGAAACAAATTTCTTTTTCATTGTTGGTAAGGATAAGCCCGTTGTTATTAGACAAATAAACTTGATAGGGATGGGAATGAGGATGGAAATGGGGATAGGAATGGGCAAGGGGGTGTTTCTGAGGTGGCTAATTTGACTCAAAGGCAACCTAGAGATGATGAAGATAGCTTGTGGTAGGGCTAACAAAAATTCGGGCTCAGACAAATCAAATATTCAGACAAAATTTTTGAACCCGGACCCTATCTGAATTATAAATCGGACACTTTGACCAGACCTAGACCTAGACATGAATGTTCGATATCCAGACCCGGTTATCTGAATTTTCGAATTTGTGATATGATTTTAGGAAATTTCAACCGAATTTATGTAACTCAACTCAAACCCCTTTTTTTAATTTTGAACCCAGTTGTCTGAAGTTATTTTTATAAAATTTTCTAGAAAATCAGGACTAAAATTACACATTAACATAGTTGTTCAATGTCCGAATTCGGTTGTCCGATTGTCTAAAGTTGTCCGAACCTGAAATGGTTCAAAAATTCGGACACCCCAAACCCAACCCGGATTTAAATTTGGACATGATATAGTGGGATGATATAGAGGCTTCAATTGATGAGGTCGAGGCTTTAGGTGAGTTGAGAAACAAAGGCAATTCATTCCCATCGTTAGAGGTTGTGCTCAATATAAATGAGGGGCAGTCCATTGATACTGTTTGTAACCCAACCCCACCTGCTGTACAAACTAATAAGGTTACCAAAACTGCAACAAGGATTAATAAAGGGAAGGGGATTATAATTGAGGAGGAGCACATACACAAGAGGAAGGGGTTAATGTTCCTAGATGTGGGCACAGATAGCAATGATGATAGTTTTAAGGATGTCTCTTCTTCTAATTATGAAGAGGATGACGACTTATATGATGGAAGTGCATATGAATGATGAAGATAATAGTAATTATAGTGTAGTTAATAAGGATGAATCATTTGAGCATAAGAGTGAGAATGAGATAGACATATATGAGAGGATGTATGCTAGTGGCACAATGTGGGAAGCAGAAGGTGATGGAGAAGTGATTCTGAAGTAGGGGGATATGTTAGAAGATAAACAACAATTTCTTGATGTGTTTAGGGACTACTTAGTTCAAGAAGGCATCTATGTGAATTACATTAAAAATGAAAGAAAAAGATTCACTGTTGTCTATCAGATTGCAAATGGAGAATTCATGCTTCTCCTTTACAAGATGGTCTTACTTACATGATTAAGCCCATATATACAAGCACTCATGTGCTAAGACTCAATACAATCCTGCTACATCAACTGCTTAGATAGCTAAAAATCTCTATGAGGATGTTAGGGCTTATCCTTCAATGCCAGTAAAGTCTATGGCTAAGTTACTGATGATGAGGCATAGAGTAGTGAGAGACGTACAGGTTATGAGGAGGGCTAGGAGAATAATACTGAACATTATTGAGGGGAAACATAAGGAAGGTTATGGGAACTTGCCAAAGTATTTAGAAATGTTGAAGGCAAACCCAGGATCAATCACATTCATTAACTGACAGCAACCAGAGGAGGCTAGGCAAAGGCCATTTTTCAGAGGTTGTTCATGTGTTGTAATGCTTGCAAGGAGGGGTTTTTGAAGGATTGTAGGAAATTGGTTGGACTAGATCGGCGTCATTTCACTACAAAAAAAAGGTCGTATAGAGATGGAATCAGCAATAGAAAAATGCAATTTAGCGACAGAATTTTGAACTCAGCGGTTGAATTGGCGACAAAAATGAACTGTCGTATTTTTGTATCGTCATTGAGGAGGCAGCGACGGATACACCGAGATGGCCGAAACTGAAGGTGCACAGTTAGGCGATGGAATCTTCATTCCGTCACCACTGGCGACGGAATTTTCGTTGGTCATGGTGATGAAACGCAGATTCCATTGCCATCCCAGTCTTGATTTAAAAGAAAATTTCTGCACGGCGGACTTCCCCGTCGCCAATCCTTCGCTATTTTAGCCCCTTTTTAAAATGGAATTTTTGTTTTCATAATTATCCTACATTACAATACATTTAATTTCCTATAAGAAAATACATTTGGGATAACCCCCTCGATGCCAATGCTTCACTTAAAGCTTTTTCAGCAAATCTCAATCCACAGCCAAGCCAAACATCAAGTATAAACCAAATTCTTTCAAGTGTCTCAGCACAATTCGAATCACAAATTCATACAATGCTTAAAAATACAAGTGTACTTAATAGCACCATGGTTAAGAGAATAGAATAGAGCTGGAAATGCACATATATGTATAAGCAAGGAATAGATCGAGAGGGAAGAAGCAAGCAAGTCATGAGTCAATCATCGAGGTGAGTATCATCATAGTATTTATCCTCATCCTTGTCCTTATTCTCTTCATCATGTTATGGAGGGTCAGTGATGGGAAGTTTCAAGCCCGAGCTAGAGGCTTGTTGCATTTGGAAAAAAGCCGCCATTTACTGATTCTTACTCATCATTTGTTAGCCCATCATTTGGTTAGACTCCTCTAATCGCTTACATTTCTCCACAAAGCATCCGGTACATTTTAGCTTACAATGTAAGCTCATCCCCCAAGTTGGTTACTATACCCTTTAAATTATTCAACTCCTATTGGAATGACACCTAACTTGTACCTGCTAAAAACTATGCATATGAAGTATACATTAGTGACAATGACTTAACTCATCCTAAAGTGACACTGTGCACATTTTTTCTATTAATGACTCAAATATAAATAGTGTTTAAATTTAATATATCAGCTCGTTGAGAGGGACTAAAATAGGAGGACTCCCTAATGTTGATGGCCTCATCTCCAATGCCATAAATGCGACCTTTTTTGGTTTGTATAGATCTTCACCCACAACTCGTTTGGATTTGGAAGAGATTGAGATCGATTTTTGAAATTACTATCTGAGGTCCCTTGAGAGTTGATGATGTTCTGAAATTGTTATTCAAAGGATTCCTATGATATTACAACATTTGCAAAAAATGTTATGTATCATACTTAATAAAAGTATATGAACCACTAATTAATATTGACCATTAAAAAGAACTTACATGTGTTAGTTGTGATTTCTTATGAACCCAAGGCACATCTTCTTTGCCGTGAAGTTTGTGAATGTGGGTAAATAACTCAATAATTGTTGGCTTCATCCCAAGTTGTTCCCTTTACATGTCAAACAAATTTAAAAAAACACTTTAACCATCATAACCAAACAAATAACTAGAAAAAGTTGTAAAGTGTACAGTTAGTTATCAGACGTCTCCTATACTCATGCATAGGGATCGAGCCACAGGTGTGAAGAGATGATCCAAGACTAGCTAGGTCACCAAGCTGGTTTTTTTAGGCTTTTTCACATAATTTCTTGTATGATTCGTTTACCCAATGTTGTTGGAGTCCTCTCTATTGCTCATCACCAAGCCATGTAGGCTACTTGTTGTATTTCCATGCCTTGCCAAGGAAGTACCTTAAATGTGAATTGCCTCTGTTTTTAGAATTTTTCCTGATTTAATCCTCATGGACAGGATCCCAAGTAAACCACTTCTGCAAATAAGAAAGCAACAAATACATCAAATAATGTCAAAATAATGAATCAAGTACATACAAAGTGTAAATATGTAGTCACTATAGTTACCTTGAACTCTCTAAACCACAAATCTCAAACTTATTTAGGCATTTTACCCCAAGAAAGCCAAGGTGCATCATATTTGCCATGGAAGATTTGAGAAATCCTACCAATAGTACCTTCATTTGCGAGAAACCTATTTCAACATAAAACATCAAATTAACACAACATTACCCAACATACTTCAAATGCAAAACACATAACAATTTTCCCACTTACCCGTTACCATCTGGCACAATATATGTCTTTAGTCAAGTGCTTCTATGACTAAATTGTACTTCACAGCCTCCAATTTCATTGTTTTGTTAAGACTGGTTAGAGTTAGGGTTGGTAGTTTGGGGAGTAGGGTTGATAGTGTTGGCAATAGGATTGTTGGTTAGACTGTTATAGGCAAATTGTTGAGAAATGAATGTCTAGTTAGGAATGTATGGGGTATGAGGAGGGAAGGAATCCATAGCAACCGTCCCAAATTGAGTAGGCATTGTTCCTAGAGCACCTGGCATGTGAGGTGTTTGGGAGAAAGGTGAATCAACATCCATTGCACTGGGATGTGCGCAGGAGCTCCTATGCCCTCTTCCTCGACCTTGAGTAGAGGACTTACCTTGATGGGGGGTAGAATCCATACGTGAAATAGTTGATAACAAATACAAGTATAAATAATGATTGTACATATGAACAATTTAGTCAAACACCACAATAGCTAGAACATGAAGTTTCAAAATTAACAATATAATAAAAGTACATTCATAAACATTTGCATTACAATAATAATAAGCACTGAAATACTCATTTTACAAATTATTGAAATTAATCATCCACCATCAACAATTATTACTTTTAACACATGCTAATTTCCAAAAATTACTCATTTTAACTCTAACCAATTTCACATTCAAAACATAAATTGCAATAATTTTACAAATTTCTACTTATAAACTTTAACAAATATATTTCTATTCTTATAAACAGCACAAAACTCATAGATTCTAATTGAGCATTTCATTCCACCAACATATCACATTTGTTGAATTCTAAGAGTACACGACCACAAGAGGGGGGATGAATCGTGGTGTCCGATTTTCGCCTATTTACTAACAAACAGCCTTAGACCCTAATTGCAGAGACTGTTTTTGAATGACGAACAGTCTTGGGCCCTGTTTGCAGTGGCTGTCCCCAATTGGTTCAGAAGCGAAAATCAAGTAGATAAAAGCGGAAATAAAGCACACACAATTTTTACGTGAAAAATACCTCTAGCCCAACTGAGGTGTGAAAAACCACGACCTACCTCGTGTAGGATTTAACCACTTCACTAACGGGCTGAACACGTTACAAAAGTAACATTCCTTGTTACAACTTGTAAACCACGTAACCTTCTTCTTTAAGACAGGTTACACCACGTCCAAATCTCTCTAGATTGGACACGTCCAAAGTCCACACGACTAAGGACACACTCACTCACTTTTGATCTGAGATCAAGGATACAAAACACCTTACTGGGGTGCTTCTGACTTAAGCAGATGTAAGGTACAATGAAGTCCTAGTATGCCAATAGTTTTGAAAGCTCAATTTTTGCACAATCTTGTCACGGTTTTTTCTTTTGAAATGTAGCTCCAGAAATCTCAATGTGTTTGTGAAAGAAACCGATTTTTCCCTTGTGTATCTCTGCCGAAAGGAGTGAAAAGATTTTCTTATTTAAGCAAGCAAACCCAACGGCTAACTCCTTCAGAAAAGATAGAAAAATCTTCTGATTTTAGCAGCTTAGAAGATTTCTTCAGATTTCCAACAACTAGGAACAAAGAAGATAAGATTCTCCTAAAATATAGGAATCTAATACTCACGGGATAAAAACTGATTAGCCACTTAATATAGCCGTGTAATTTAGCCCAAAAAGGATAAAAATCTTGGGTTCAAAATTTGAATCAATCATGGCCTAAAAATAAGGAATAAAGATTTTTCGGATTTTGAAAAAAATCTCTAGCAAAAATGGTTTTGCAATCTGTTACATATATATAATAAATAATAATCTTTTTAGGACTTAACTAATCAGCCTAGGATTTCATAAAAGGATTCTTAGAGCAGCCAGCCAACCAAAAGAAATTTTTAGGTAAAACGGATGTGGCCACTGCAGTTTCAGGAACACCCTAGGCACCTTGTTTGCAGGGTTGTTTGGAAATAGTGTTCTGAAGCAAATCTCGAAAACCGTTTCAAGAAGTGTTAGATTGAGACTTTCAAGATTGGCATATTAACAAGAATCTAAAAGATAAAACCTAAATCAAATCGAGACTTCTTGTTGTAAGAATTAGTCATCTTGTCGAGGATGGATGTGCAACTCCAAACACCTTGGTCACCTTGATTACTCGGGTGATCTTGTATCGCTGAATGTAGGAACTTGGTCTTTAAGACTTAGTCAGCTGTTGTCGAGATTTGTTGTGTGCTGATCTTTGTGTCACTGAAGCTTGGAACCTGTTCTTAAAACTTGTTGTCAACATTTAGTAGACAAAATAGGTAAGTAGGATAAATACAAACAACGGTGTAGGACCTGTTTGGAGAGCTTGTTTGGAACAGCATTACTCATGCATGTATGCTACACTTGGATTTGTTATCATCAAAACTTTATACAGTTAGTTTAACAATTTCCCCCTTTTTGATGATGACAAACCAAGTGACCATATTGACAAAAAAGATTTTATTTTCGTAAGTGCCTTGAGTGCTGATATATATCCACACAGGTGCTAGGTCAGTCAAAAAACATATGTAAGTATAAAGACTAATGACTCAACCGTTCAACTCAACCAACCGTTCAGGTCCACTTATCTTCCCCCTTTTGGCATCATTAAAAAGGTACAAACAACAGTCAGAACATGGTGTTTGCAAGTGAATCACATAAGACATAGCAAGAGATAAGCAAGACATAACAGAACCAGATATGTCATTGAAAGTCCGGAAGGTGCAATACAAAAAAAAAGGAAACACAGAAAGAGACGGGGAAGAGAACTCTAGGAAACATCCGATGAGAACAGGTTACAAGGGTTGATTATGGCTGCGGAGGAGGGAGTTTGGTAGCGAGGGAGGAGAGAAGGGTAAGGAGATCTTCATGACGCTTGGCAGATAGCGCCTTCTCTTCTTCCAGGGCAGCCTTGACGGCTGTGAGCTCATCCTTGAGGCGGGAGTTATCCTCTAAAACAGCCTCAACTTTGACTGATGACCTCCCAGAAATAAGAGGTCTGGGTGTTCGGCTCCCCTGTTTGGAGACCGAGCCCTCAGCCAGAGTATATCCACACCCTATGAGGGTGTCACTCCCTATCTCATCAATCACTTGAGCAGCCATCGTCCTTTTGAGCTCTATCCCAAAGTGCTCAAAAACCCTCATCAGTAGAAAGCCATACCCAAGATCATGTGCCCGGGTGGTGTTTGCAATACGCCCAATATGGCGGATCATAAGAACAGGAAGGTTGATGGGTTCCTCCCTATCCAAAGGATCCACCAGGCACTGATCAAGAGCATCAGCCTGGTTTCTACCTTGACCTCTTGGGATGATGTTCATTATGACAAACATAAAGAGCAGTTGGTGCAGAGAGGTCATCTCATCCTTCTTCACAGATGTGGGTGTTTGCAGGCCCTAGTTTTGACTCAACCGCTATGAAAGCTCCAGCAGCCTGGCTGTCCCTAGGACAGACTTATCCTCCCTCACATACACATCAAAGCCAAGTGAGGGAACACCCAAAATCGTACCCAGAGTTTGTGCATCAAATTGCACCTGTGTATCACCAATTTTACTTGTCACCACCCCTTCGGTGACAGCACAATTGGCATAGAACTCAGCCAATTCTGGTACAGAACACCCCAGCTGGGTGTTCGTGAAGAGGTCCAACCAGTTCTGGGCACGCAGCTTCTGTAGGAACACCCCCAACCCCTGTTCCTCGAAAAATTAAACTCTCACTATCTTCCCCCTAACTACATTGCGCTTAAGCAGATACGCAATCTTGCTAGAAATAGGAGAGGCAGTAGACTTTTTGGCTCTTTTGGGGGGAGGAACAGAAGAAGCAGTCTCGGGTTTAGCTGATTTTGAGACTGGAGCAGTAGAGGTCTTTCTTATGCGAGGAGGAAGAGTGGAGGTTTTCTTGGAAGGAGGAGGAGGAGATTGAGTTTGTTCTTCTGAGGACTCGGAGAACACCGAGGTCCCCTGTTCAAAGAGGGTATTCTTAGTAGCAGAGGAATCTAAAGAATCCTCAGAGGAAGAGGAAAATTTAAAGGCTAGACACTTCTTGTTTCACATACTAACAATCAAGGAGCGTACCTGTTCTTGCTGCTTGATCTTGGAGGAGATTCAACAGTAACAAGATAATAAAGGAAATCATATTAAATTTAAACGAATGCCAGCAGCTGCAAATAATGCACATATACTAAAATAGCACAGAATTGATTGCAAACAATTTTTATTAAACACATTGTACCTTCAACCTATGGAAGTTACAAACAGGGGGAGAGAACAGGGTACTTAGGTTGTTTCAATCAAACCTAGTTCAAGTCTATTTTTCTCAAATTGATCTCTACTTAGCGCCTTGGTGAATATATCAGCAATTTGGTTTTCTGTGGCACAAAAATTCATTGAGATCAACCCTTTTTCAACATTGTCTCTTAAGAAATGATGACGTATGTCAATATGTTTAGTTCTTTTATGTTGACACGGATTTTTGGCAATATTAATTGCACTTGTGTTATCACAAAAAATAGGTATGCATCCAGTGTCAACACAAAAGTCTTTGAGTTGTTGTCTTATCCACAGTAATTGAGCACAACATGAAGCAGCTGCAACATATTTAGCTTCTGCTGTGGACATGACAACTGAATGTTGTTTCTTGGTTGCCCAAGATACCAAATAAGGTCCAAGGAAATGAGCCATACCTGTAGTACTTTTTCTATCAACCAGGAAGCCTGCATAGTCAGCATCAGCATATCCAACAAGATCAAAATTGCAACCTCTAGGATACCATAAAGCTAAATCAGGTGTATGTTTTAAATACCTTAGTATCCGTTTAACAGCCTTAAGGTGAGTTTCTTTAGGATTAGACTAAAAACGGGTACATAAACCAACACTGAAAATAATGTCGGGCCTACTAGCGGTAAGGTATAAGAGTGACCCTATCATACCCTTATAGAGTTTCTCCTCAACTGAGGGACTCCCATCATCCATTACCAACCTGGTAGAAGGCGAAATGGGAGTATCAATGGGCTTGGCTGACTCCATTTCAAAATGCTTAAGTAGTTCCTTAATATACTTTTGTTGATGGATCATGGTGCCGTTTGAAGTTTGCTTGATCTGTAAGCCTAAGAAGAAGTTAAGCTCACCCATCATGCTCATTTCAAACTCACTCCTCATCATTTTTGAAAATTCATTGCATAAATCATGATGAGTTGCCCCAAATATGATGTCATCAACATATACTTGGACAATCAACAGATGTTCCCCCTTAGATTTTAGAAACAAGGTATTATCTACCTTGCCTCTTCTAAAATCATTTTCAAGTAAAAAGCTTGACAATCGTTCATACCAAGCTCTAGGAGCTTGTTTTAGACTATAAAGAGCTTTGTCAAGTGGAAAAATATGGTTTGGAAATTCACTGTTTTCAAAACCAAGGAGTTGTTTGACATACACCTCTTCTTTAAGGTATCCGTTTAGGAATGCACTTTTGACATCCATTTGATATAGCTTGATCTCCATATGAGCTGCAAAGGCTATTAGGATACGAATAGCCTCAATCCTAGCAACAGGTGCGAAGGTTTCTTCATAATCGATCCCTTTTTCCTGATTATAGCCTTGGACCACCAGCCGTGTCTTGTTCCTAGTGACTATTCCGGACTCGTCCAGCTTGTTCCGAAACACCCACTTGGTTCCAATGATTGTTCTATCTGTAGGCTGGGGTACAAGGTGCCATACCTTGTTCCTTTCAAATTGGTGAAGCTCTTCTTGCATTGCTGTGACCCAATCTGCATCTGCAAGAGCTTCATTGACATTCTTTGGCTCAATGTTAGAGAGAAATGCATAGAAAGCACAAAAATTCTTAAGCTTAGATCTCGTTTGCACCCCAGTATTTATATCAGACAAGATTTGATCAAGGGGGTGTGAACGATGATGCTTCCAAGGTCGTGGAGTTAGGGGATCCACAGACACACTTTCTACTCTGGCTTGGATACTTGAAGAATCAGGTTCAGAAACAGCTCCTGAGCCTGTTCCTGCACCTGTTTGCAGGCTTGTTCCTGAGGAACTGGACTGGTGTTGTCCTGAACAGGGTTCAACGTTGCTTCCCCCTGTTTGGTCCTCACCTTGCCTGCCGTTCTGAGGAACAGCTTCAGGACCCGTTTTCTCCACGATGTTCTTACCTTGTTCATCTTGGTGCAACACTTCTTTTCGAACAAGACCTAATTCAAATCCTTCCTCCTGTGCATCATTCTTGCTCAACGAGTTAGATTTATCAAAAAGCACATGCACACTTTCCTCAACACACAAGGTTCTTTTGTTAAACACTTTGTATGCCTTACTATGTGAGGAATAACCGAGAAATATTGCCTCATCACTCCTAGGATCAAACTTCCCTAAGGCATCCTTCCCATTGTTATGCACAAAACACCTACAACCGAATGTTCTTAAATGCATGATGTTGGGCTTTCTACCTTTGAAAAGTTCATAGGGAGTTTTGTTCAAAATAGGTCTAATCATGCATCTATTTATAATGTAGCATGATGTGTTCAAAGCTTCTGCCCAAAAGTTCCTAGGAAGACCACTAGCAATAAGTATTGTTCTAGTCATGTCTTCTAAGGTGCGATTTTTGCGCTCAACCACCCCGTTCTGTTGGGGTATTCTTGGGGCTGAGAAGTTATGATCAACACCATGTGCATTACAATAGTTTGTAAAGCTTGCATTTTCAAATTCAGTACCATCATCAGACCTTAAACTAACTAAAGAGTGTCCTACTTTCCTTTCATTGAGAAAGGCAATAAAATTCTCAAAAGTTTTATCCTTGGATGCCAAGAACAGGGCCCAAGTAAATTGAGAATAATCATCCACTACAACCAGCACATACCTCTTCCCACCTCTACTTGCTATCCTCATAGGACCACATAGATCAATGTGTAACATTTCGAGAGGTCGGGTAGTGCTAACACAATTTTTTGATTTAAAAGACGATCTGACTTGTTTGCCTTTTGCACAAGCTTCACAAACCTTGTCATCATTGAATTTGATGGAAGGTAGTCCAACAACTAGGTCTTTGGAAACAAGTTTGTTCAAAAGAGTGAGACTTGCATGACCTAGTCTCTTGTGCCAGAGCATTATATCATCATTTAAAGCGCTCAAACAAGTCAGATTGTTTTGGGGAAGTGTGGAAATACATACTTTGTAAACATTTTTGTGACGCTTCCCCCTTAACACGACATCTCCTGTGTTTGAGTTTACAACCAAGCAACGTGTTAGTGAGAACACTACTAGGTTGTTCTTGTCACACAGTTGGGACACACTAAGCAGATTGTGCTTTAAGCCATCAACTAGATAGACATTATCAATTGAGTGGGAATAGGACTCACCAACCCTACCTATACCGACAATTGTCCCAGACTTGCCGTTTCCAAATGCCACACTCCCACCATTCGAAGCTGTAAGTGAGAGAAAGTTGGATTTTTCACCGGTCATATGCCTCGAACACCCACTATCAACATACCACAGCTGCTTGTTTTCAAGGTTGTTCCCTAGGCTGTTTGCTGGGTTGTTTGCTGGGTTGTTCTCTCTCACTTCAGCCTGCAAAACAAATCAAGGGTTAGTTTTGGGAACCCAGATCCACTTGGGTCCCATTCTTTTAGACAGATAAATCTCATCTTTCCTAATCTAGATTTGTTTTACATAACCTTCATTTCTTTCAATGGCATACCTTCTTGAAGGACAAGTGTATCGATAATGACCGGTTTTACCACAATGAAAGCAAACAATATTTTCAGGTAATCCAACATACTTTCTATTGACTGGGTAAGAGGTCCTTTTAGGAGCAAAACCTAGTCCCTTTTTATTTTGACTGTGGTGAGTGTTTAGCCATTCAAACGCTTTTGAGGACTTGTTCCATAGCCTGTTTGTGGTGAGATCATATTCCAATTTTTTTATTTTCACCAACAGGTTCTTGTTTTCAGCAAGCAAGGACTCAACCTTTTCTTTCAACTCTAGGGATTCCTTTTCTGCTTTGGCTAAAGTAACAGAGTGAGTCTCTTCTTTCAAGATCAAGGATTCCTTGAAGTTTTGGTGTAAAAAGGATATTTTCTTTTCAACCTCGAGTTTTTCACTCTTGAGGATCTCATTTTCTAGTTCTAGGTCTCGGACATCTCTTTTCAATTCTGCACAAGTATCCATCAATGAATACAACAATTCTTCAAGAGTTGCCTTATTGAGACCACGTACCTTGTTCTTGAGATCAGTAAGGCTGTTTGTTGACTCATTATCTGAATCCGTGTCACTTTGTGCCATGAGAGCTACAACACCTTCATCAGTTTCAGACTCTTCTTCATCTTCAGAGGAGTCACCCCAAGCAGCCAGCATTGCTTTCGAGAATCGTTTCCCAGAACTGTTTGCAGCTTATTTTCTACCTTGTTTCCTGGGGTGTTCGTGCTCTTGCTCTTCTCGAAGTAAGGGACAGTTTTTCACTATGTGGTCTGTTTTGCCACATTTGAAACACCTAGTAAACTGTTCTCGGGGGGTGTTTCTGGTTTTGTTGAAATCCTTCCTTTTGTTGTTTTCTTTGACTTTCTTGAAGAATTTCTTGAACTTTCGAGTCATCATAGCCATCTCTTCTTCCTCAAGATCAGAATCATCATCTTCTTGTGCTTTTAAGGCAAGTCCTCGATCTTTCTTCATCTCCTCTTTCTGTTGAGAATTTTTTCTCAATTCGCATGTTTGGAGATTACCAATCAACTCGTCTAGGGTGATCTTGTTTATGTCTTTGGCTTCTTGGATGGCTGTTACCTTGGCTTCCCATGATCGAGGCAAAATCCTTAGAATTTTCCTTACCAACTCTTCAGTGGTGAAGGATTTTCCCAGGGATTTTAACTCATTTGTTATGTGAGTGAAGCAGGTATACATATCCATCACATTCTCACGATCACCCATATCAAACAACTCGTATTGTCTCATGAGTAACTCAATGCGCGATTGTTTGACTTGACTTGTTCCTTCATGAGCTACTTGTAAAGCATTCCATATTTCTTGAGCTGACTCACATTCTAAGATGCGAGTATATTCATCGGGTCCTAGGCCAAAATAGAGAAGTTTCTTGGCCTTGGCATTCTTATCCATTTTCTTGTAATCCTCAGCATCATATTCAGTAGGATCTTTGGGAACCTTTTTTCCATCTTCAAGAACTTTCGTGGGAGCAAGGGGCCCGTTCTTGATGAGCATCCATAACTTGTAATCTTCAACTTGTATATAGTTCTCTATCCTGTTCTTCCACCAACTGTAGTGTTGGCCATTGAAATAAGGTGGTCGAGTGATGGATTGGCCCTCAAATATGCCTTGTGGTGTACTCATTTTCAGAATCTCTCAAGGTGTTAACCTTTTAGAAGAGAACTTGCTCTGATACCACTTGTTGAATTCTAAGAGTGCACGACCACAAGAGGAGGGGTGAATTGTGGTGTCCGATTTTTGCCTATTTACTGACAAACAGCCTTAGACCCTGATTGCAGAGACTGTTTCTGAATAACGAACAGTCTTGGGTCTTGTTTGCAGTGGCTGTTCCCAATTGGTTCAGAAGCGAAAATCAAGTAGATAATAGCGGAAATAAAGCACACACGATTTTTACGTGGAAAATACCTCTAGCCCAACTGAGGTGTGAAAAACAACGACCTACCTCGTGTAGGATTTAACCACTTCACTAACGGGCTGAACACGTTACAAAAGTAACACTTCTTGTTACAACTTGTAACCCACGTAACCTTCTTCTCTAAGATAGGTTACACCACGTCTAAATCTCTCTAGATTGGACACGTCCAAAGTCCACACGACTAAGGACGCACTAACTCACTTTTGATCTGAGATCAAGGATACAAAACACCTTACTGGGGTGCTTCTGACTTAAGCAGATGTAAAGTACAATGAAGTCCTAGTATGCCAATAGTTTTGAAAGCTCAATTTTTGCACAATCTTGTCACGGTTTTTTCTTTTGAAATGTAGCTCCAGAAATCTCAATGTGTTTGTGAAAGAAACCGATTTTTCCCTTGTGTATCTCTGCCGAAAGGAGTGAAAAGATTTTCTTATTTAAGCAAGCAAACCCAATGGCTAACTCCTTCAAAAAAGATAGAAAAATCTTTTGATTTGAGCAGCTTAGAAGATTTCTTCAGATTTCCAACGACTAGAAACAAAGAAGATAAGATTCTCTTAAAATATAGGGATTTGATACTCATGGGATAAAAACTGATTAGCCACTTAATATAGCCGTGTAATTTAGCCCAAAAAGGATAAAAATCTTGGTTTCAAAATTTGAATCAATCATGGCCTAAAAATAAGGAATAAAAATTTTTCGGATTTTGAAAAAAATCTCTAGCAAAAAATGGTTTTGCAATCTGCTACATATATATAATAAATAATAATCTTTTTAAGACTTAACTAATCAGCCTAGGATTTCATAAAAGGATTCTTAGAGCAGCCAGCCTACCAAAAGAAATTTTTAGGTAAAACGGATGTGGCCGTTGCAGTTTCAGGAGCACCCTAGGCACCCTGTTTGTAGGGTTGTTTGGAAATGGTGTTCTGAAGCAAATCTCGAAAACCATTTCAAGAAGTGTTAGATTGAGACTTTCAAGATTGGCATATTAACAAGAATCTAAAAGATAAAACCTAAATCAAATCGAGACTTCTTGTTGTAAGAATTAGTCATCTTGTCGAGGATGGATGTGCAACTCCAAACACCTTGGTCACCTTGATTACTCGGGTGATCTTGTATCGCTGAATGTAGGAACTTGGTCTTTAAGACTTAATCAGCTGTTGTCGAGATTTGTTGTGTGCTGATCCTTATGTCTCTGAAGCTTGGAACCTCCTCTTAAAACTTGTTCTCAACATTTAGTAGACAGAACAGGTACGTAGGATCAACACAAACAACTGTGTAGGACCTGTTTGGAGAGCTTGTTTGGAACAACATTACTCAAGCAAGTATGCTACACTTGGATTTGTTATCATCAAAACTTTATACAATTAGTTGAACAACATTCCAATTACAATTACCAAACCTAAACATTAAACTATATTAAGGAAGATGTTGAAGCAAATTGGAGGAACAATATCCCAAACATTTCACATTTTAACAAAAACATAAACTATTGACCCAATTAATGTATAAGGTTTTGATGATGACAATCCAAATGCCCTAGTCAGTGTGTTGTGAGCTATGTGTTGTGCTTGAGTTGTATGTTGAGACAGGATTCGAACAAATATATGGAGCAGTTTGAAAGAGCTTAGAGCATCATGATGACATCGTGTGAGGAAATTGAGAACACTCCCTCAGAACAGTTTCGGGAGTGATTGCATCGAATTATGACAGAAGCAGTGAAGAACACTCCCTCCAATCAGTTCTGGGAGTGGAAGCATGGACTTATACAAGAAGTCTTGTTAATAACAAGAGTCTTAGGATTGAATGTGTGTATATTAGATTCTTGTTAATATGCCAAGTAGAGGATCTCCAATTTAGCATTCACTTTAAATGAGTTTAAGGCTCAAAACACTGTCTCAGAACTGGTCCATGAGATCCGAACTATAGTGTTCTGATACTAGAACATAAATTCGATTTTCAAACATTTTGTTTTGGATTTGTTGACTGTCGATTTTCTAGAAACAAATTAGGAATAACTTTCCTAATGGTATTTGAGTCAAAAAGGATTTCTTTCACTATAAACATTGTTAAAAGATTTGATTTTATTTTTAGAAGAATATCCACCAAATATATCTTGTTTTTGGAAAGATAAGATAAATGGAAAGATATGAAGGATCTCCTATTACAATCTGGAAAGAAGAGCTCTCCTCTTCTTCGTCTCCTTGTAGCCCAAGGATTCGAGAGGAACAAGGATTTTTCACACATTTCTTATTTAAGGAAGACTTATCCCTTATTCTTACACAGGGTTTTCCACCGGTTTTCACGAGTTCTTGAATGTGCTGAAATTGCTTTTGAGTTTGAATTTTTCTGTGAGAAAAACCTTCATAGTGTGTGCTTAATTGAGTCTTCGTCATTGGCATAATAGGAGCTGTACTGTACCTTGCACTTAGCTTATTTAGAAGCATTCAAGTAAGGTGTTCTTTATCTCTTTTCTGTCGTCGTGATAAGAGGTTGTCCAAACTGTTGGACGTGGTCTCTTAGGAGACGTGTGGACATTGTGTCCGTGAGTGTTTTGTCCAAGTCTAGGAAGACTTTGGATGTGTGCTTGTAACTAGAGTCTTTGGTAGACTAAGTTACAGGTGTTACGGTTGTAACGTGTTCGGCCCGATTTAGTGAAAGTATTTGCTGAAATCCTACAGTGGTAGGTCGTGGTTTTTACACCTCAGTTGGGTTAGAGGTGGTTTTCCATGTAAAAATATTGTGTCTCCTTTACAATTTTCGTAAATTACTGTCGTTTCTGTTTCACTGAGAACGCATGTCGCAAATAGGTCTCACGAGTGTTCTGAAATAAGTTTGTCTCTATCTCACTAAAAACACTTACTCCAAACAGTTATCACGAGTGTTTTTGAAACAGTTCAAAAAATTGGTAGACACAATTCACCCCCCTCTTGTGTCCTTGTGGATTAAAATCTAACAAGTGGTATCAGAGCAGAGTTCTCACACTTAGGTTAACACCTTAAGAGATCCTAAAAAGATGAGTGCACGACAAGGAATCTTAGAGGGTCAATTTGTGACTCGTCCTCCATACTTTAATGGACAACACTATAATTGATGGAAAAACCGAATTGAAAACTACATTCAAGCTGATGATTATGAGTTATGGATGATCATTGAGAATGGTCCTTACATTCCGATGAAAACTACAGAAGACGACAAAATAGATCCCAAGAAGCCAACTGAGTTTGACTCAGATGACTTCAAGAAACTGGAGAAAAACGCCAGGGCCAAGAAATTGCTATACTTTAGCCTTGGTCCGGACGAGTACACTCGCATCTCAAAGTGTGATTCAGCAAAGGAAATCTGGAATGCTCTTCGTGTGGCTCACGAAGGAACCAACCAAGTCAAACAGTCCAGGATTGAGCTACTAATGAGAAAGTACGAATTGTTTGAAATGAGTGACAAAGAGACTGTGATGGATATGTATACTCGTTTCACCCACATCACTAATGAGTTGAAATCCTTGGGAAAGTCCTTTACCACTGAAGAATTGGTAAGGAAAACCCTGCGGTTTTTACCACATTTGTGGGAAACAAAAGTTACAGCAATCGAAGAAGCAAAGAAGATGGATGAAATCTCTTTGGACGAGCTCATTGGGAATCTACAAACTTACGAGCTGAGGAAAAACTCCCAAATGAAAGAAGAAACGTAGAAAGATCGAGGCCTTGCTCTAAAGGCTATGGGGAGTGATGATTCGGATATAAACGAGGAAGATGTAGCCTTTATAACTCGTAAGTTCAAAAACTTTTCAAAAAGGTTGGAAAGAGCATCAAAAAGGGAAACAACAGCAAAGCACGAAACAATGACCAAGACCAAAACTCTAGATGCTTCAGGTGCGGAAAACACGATCATATTGTGAAATATTGCCCCATGCAAAAGGAAGAATAGGCGTCAGAATAGTTCAGAAACCTAGGAAAGAAACCACAGCTAAGTGGTTCTGCCAGTCGATTCACTAAAGCAATGGTAGCAGCATGGGGTGAAAGTTCTGAAGAAGAGGATAGCTCCCAAGACGAAGCTGAAGCATTGGCACTTATGGCTAAAAGTGATTCTGATACCGACTCAGAATCAAATGAAACCATGTCTCAGATCAAGGAGAAGGTAAGTGGTTTCAATAAAAGAAAAATTTTGAAAATACTATTTTCCTTGATGGATGAATGTGAGGCAATAAGCACTAAGAATTGCATGCTCAAAGATACTTGTTCTAAGTTAAAAAGGGATGTTCAAATGTTTGAAAAGACCATCCTAGAACTTGAACAAACTAATGAAACTCTCACGGCTAAAAAGGATGAAGAAACTTTTGCCTTAAGGAAGAACCTTGACCTAATGGACAAAAGAGACGAAGTGTTTAACACTGAACTCTTAAAGCTGTAAAGTGAGTCCCGAGAACTAGAGAGTAAGATAAAACTATTGGAGAGTGAGAACAATAAATTACTTGAGAAGCTTCAGGAAACTGAATTTGACCTAATTCAGAACAGGCTTAGAAACAGGACTGAAAACAACCTGTTGTAGGAAAAGCTCCAGAAGGCCGGATCTAACCTTGTTCAGAATAGGCGCTGAAACAGCTCCTTAGAAGCTCTTAATTGGTTAAACACTCACCACAGTCATAATAAAAAGGGACTAGGATATGTGAGTGGGCGTGTCACTAAACCAGTCAATAAAAAATATGTCGGACTCCTTGAAAATCTAATTTGTTTTCATCGTGGTAAGACTGTTTATCATCGATATGCCTACTCTTTAAGAAAAAAGGCCATGGAGAGAAACTCTACATATGTTAAGCAAATATGGATTAGAAAAGATGAGTTAAAAGAAATGGGACCCAAGTGAATTTGGGTTCCCAAGACTAACAATTAGCTGTTTTGCAAGCTAAAGTGAGAGGAGGCAACCAACTATGGTTCTTGGATAGTGGGTGCTCGAGGCACATGACTAGAGATAGGTCAAACTTCCTCTCACTTATAGCCTTTGATGGAGGGAGAGTGGCATTTGGGAACGGCAAGTCTGGAAAAATTATCGGTATAGATAAGATAGGTAAATCACTCTCTCACTCCATTAATAATGCGTACTTGGTTGATGGGTTACAACACAATTTGCTAAGCATATCTCAACTATGTGACCGAGGTAACCATGTTGAATTCTCTTTAAATCAGTGCTTGATTATCAATGTCAAATCCAGTGATGTTGTATTGAGGGGGAAGCGATACAACAATGTGTATAAAGCTTGTGTTCTCTCCCGGTGATGTTGTATTGAGGGGGAAGTGATACAACAATGTGTATAAAGCTTGTGTTCTATCACTTCCCCATAACCATGTGACTTGTTCAAGTGCTCTTGAGGATGATGTTATGCTTTAGCACAAAAGGCTAGGTCATGCAAGTCTTTCTCTTTTGAACAAACTTGTTTCTAAGGACCTAGTAGTCAGACTACCTTCTATCAAGTACAATGATGACAAGGTGTGTGACGCTTGTGCTAAAGGAAAACAAGTAAGCACTTCTTTTAAGCCAAAGAAATATGTGAGCACTTCCCGGCCTCTAGAACTCTTACATATTGATTTTTGTGGTCCTATGAGGATCATAAGTAGAGGTGGGAAAAAATATGTGTTTGTCATAGTGGATGACTACTCTCGATTCACTTGGACCCTGTTCTTGGCATCGAAAGATGAATCCTTTGAGAAGTTTCTTGTGCTTCTCAAGAAAGTTGAAAAGAGAGCAGGACACTCGTTAGTAAGTCTAAGGTCTGACCATGGAAAAGAATTTGAAAACTCGAGCTTTATTGATTATTATAATGAGCATGGTGTAGATCACAATTTTTCTGCCCCAAGAACACCCCAATAGAACGGGGTGGTGGAGCGTAAAAATCGTACCCTAGAAGACATGACTAGGACAATACTTGCCGCTAGTAGTCTCCCTAAAAACTTTTGGGCAAAGGCACTGAATACATCATGTGTAAATAGATGCATAATCAGACCCATACTCAATAAGACTCCCTACGAACTTTTCAAAGGAAGAAAACCCAATATCATGCACTTAAGGGTGTTTGGATGCAAATGCTACGTGCATAATAATGGGAAGGAATCCTTAGGAAAGTTTGACCCAAGGAGTCATGAAGCCATATTCCTAGGATACTCCTCACATAGGAAGGCATATAAAGTGTTCAACAAAAGAACCTTATGTGTTGATGAAAGTGTGTATGCGTTGTTTGATGAATCTAATTCCTTGGTTGAGCATGATGTACAGGATGAAGAATTTGAACTGGGTCTTGTCAGGAAAGACTCTTCGCTCACTCAAAACTGCATGGTAGAAAATGGTAAGTCTCCTGAAGGTGAAACAAGGCTTGGATCTGAAAATCTGGAAGGTGGACAGGAAGTCAACCAATCAGGGAGAAGCTCTGCTGAACCTGAATTGGGACAGAACTGATTCACTCATCCGGAGTCTTCCCGAACAGTAGTGGGAACAGGCTCCAGAACAGATTCAGACCCTGTTTCATCAGGTGTTTAGGAGAGACTGTCTACAGCTCCTCTTACTCAGCGACCTTCGAAATACCAGAGTTCGCACCCACTCAATCAAATTATATCTGATATTAACACTTGGGTGCAAACTCGATCTAAAGTCAGAAACTATTGTGCGTTCTATGCCTTTTTATCTGACATTGAGCCAAGAACTGTTCATAAAGCTCTTGCAGATTTTGATTGGGTTATAGCCATGCAAGAAGAGCTCCATCAGTGTGAAAGGAACAAAGTCTGGCACCTTGAACCACGGCCAAAAGACAGATCAATAATTGGTACCAAGTGGGTGTTCAAGAACAAGTTGGATGAGTTCGGAATAATCACTAGGAACAAGACCAGGCTGGTGGTTCAAGGGTGTAACTAAGAAGAAGGGATCGGCTATGAGGAGACATTTGCACCTGTTGCAAGGATTGAGGCTATCCGGATCCTAGTAGCCTTTGCAGCACACATGGACTTCAAGCTATATCAAATGGATGTCAAAAGTGCATTCCTCAATGGATACCTTAAAGAGGATGTGTTTGTAAGCCAACCTCCTGGTTTTGAAAATCATGATTTGCTTAACCATGTCTTTAAACTTGCCGAAGTTTTTTATGGTCTAAAACAAGCTCCTAGAGCCTAGTATGAACGTTTGTCCAAATTCTTAATTGATAATGGTTTTCAAAGAGGTAAGGTAGATAATACCTTGTTTCTCAAATCAAAGGGGGAACATTTGTTGATTATCCAAGTATGTATCGATGACATAATATTTGGGGCAACCAATAATGATTTGTGTGATGATTTTTCAAAATTGGTGAGGAGTGAGTTTGAGATGAGCATGGTGGGCGAGCTTAATTTCTTCTTAGGCTTACAAATCAAGCAAACCTCAAATGGAACTATGATTCATCAACAAAAATATGTCAAGGAATTAATTAAGAGGTTTGGTATGGAATAGGCTAAGCCCATAGACACACCTATCTCCCCTTCAACCAGGTTGGTAGAAGATGATGGAAGCCCTTTAGTCGAAGAAAAATTATATAGGGGCATGATTGGGTCGCTTCTGTACCTAACCGCTAGTAGACCTGACATTGTTTTCAGTATTGGTTTGAGTGCCCGTTTTCAGTCAAATCCTAAAGAAACACACTTGAAAGCTGTAAAACGGATTCTAAGGTATTTGAAACACACTCCTAACTTAGCACTTTGGTATCCTCGAGGGTGCAACTTTGATCTCATTGGGTATGCAGACGCTGACTATACTGGATTCATAGTTGATAGGAAAAGCACCTCAGGTATGGCTCACTTTCTTGGACCCTGTTTGGTATCTTGGGCAACCAAGAAACAACACTCTGTTGCCATGTCCACAGTAGAAGCCGAATATGTGGCAGCTGCCTCGTGTTGTGCTCAACTGTTGTGGATAAGACAACAGCTCAAGGACTTTTGTATTGACACAGGGTGTATTCCCATATTCTGTGATAACACAAGTGCAATTAACATTGCCAAAAACTCATGTCAACACAAAAGGACTAAGCATATTGACATACATCATCACTTTTTGAGAGACAATGTTGAAAAGGGCTTAATTTCAATGAATTTTTGTGCCACTGTTAGACAAATCGCTAATATATTTACAAAGGCACTGAGTAGAGAACAGTTTGAGAGGAATAGACTTGAATTGGGTATGATTAAAGGGACTTGAACATGCTTGTTTATCCCCCAATGATTGACTAGTTAAAGAAACTAGGCTAAATAAAATGTGTTTCAGAAGATGTTGTCAAAAATTATGTTATTGCTAGCGCATGTGTGGAATATGAATTGCTAACACTTGCTGAGATCTAATGATATTGCCCTTATTGTCCTGAGACATCGAATATTTAGCAGTCAGAACGAGGTCTGGGAACTGATCCGATCCTTGTTTGCAAATACACTAGTAAAGTGGCGCGGCGGGAAAGTAAGTAGAAGAGGAAACTTCTCCTTTAAAAGAAAAGCAACCGTCCGACTAGCTCCCCTTCTACTTTCTCTCTCCAAAAACATCAACCTTCCTCTCTTTACTCTCCGCCCACTTACCCGAAATTGCTCCTTCCTCCTGCTCCCAAAGTCTCCAAATCCTAACCTCTTTCTCTCGAACTTCTCCAATGCCAAGCAACCAAGGCAACTGCAACTCCACTGGGTGAAAGACCTCCTGCCCACGTTCTCTCTAGGACCGATTGTCGAGAACAAGGGGGAGTAACTAGTTCAACACTATGACTGAGGTATCGCCAAGCAACCCAGCACCTGGTATGAGCATTGTTCCTCCTCTTTCTTACTCTATTTTAACTCCGATTTTTGAGTTTCTGAAGAGTTTAGATCTAGGGTCTGTTGCATCAAACCCTAGGATGATCCCCTCTGCGAACCCAATTACTGGTTGGGAACTAGTTGAGTACAAACCGGCCAAAATTGAAAAGGAGGTTGTTGCATTTGTTGAATGTGAAAGGGATTTGGGGGAAGGGATGAGCACAGAAAGCACTATTCCTACACCTGTTTTCACTGTGGATAGTGATGATGATGATGATAAACCTATTATACAGTTCAAGAGAACCGCAACACCCTCTCCCCAACCAACCTACAAACCTAGCTTTAAGCGCTGAAAGAAGACCACCACTACACCCATCGTCCCTCTCAACACTCTGATCTATCAACGCCAAACAAGAAGTTCAAGCCCTGCCTCTGTTTCCACACTGCCTGAGGATATAATTGAGATACCTGCCCTGCAGAAGAAAACAGCCCGTAAAACAGCAGCCCAAATACCACCCAAAACACCTCTCAAAACACTTGCCCAAACGCCCCTTCAACCTGCTCCTTCCAAAGCCCCTGCTCCTAAGAGAGCAGCGCCAGGACAGCCAGCTGAACAGGTAGAGGAGTGTTCTGAACCCTCCAGGAAGAAAACCAAAAAGGGCATGACCCTTCCTGAAAGATACCAACACTTCCTTCAAACATCTGTAGTTAGAGGGAAGGTAATCAAAATAGCCTACTTTCAGGAATAAGGGCTTGAGATGTTTCTAGAGAAACTGAGAATTCAGGGGTAGCTGGACTTGTTTACGAACACTCAACGTGGATGTTCTGTTTCTGAGTTGGCTGAGTTCTATGCCCACTATGTGGTCACCAATGGGGTGGTGACCAACACAGTTGGTGGGCATAGACTTAGGTTTGATGCTGCCGACTTAAGGGAAATGCTTGGGGTGCCAGCTAATAGTTTTGCTGTGTATGTCAGTGAAGACAAGACTATGTTGGGAGAGGAGAGACTGCTCGAGCTAACTCAAAGATTAGCTCAGGACCCTACAATCACTAGGCCCCGATCTGTGCGTAAAGGGGAAATGCTCCCTTTGCATCGATTACTGCTTTGGTTTGTCATTAAGAATGTCATTCCTAGGGGTCAGGGACGTAATTTGCCTGATCCTATGGACATGTGCCTTACTGATCTTTTGGATCGGGGTGAGAAAATCAACTTACCCGCGATCATGATTCACCACATTGCCCGTATTGCAAACACGTCCAAGGATCACGACATGGGATATGGGTTCCTGCTGTCTTCAGTATCTAAGCAGTCCGGGATTACACTGCAAAAGAGAGTAAGCCTCCAGAATACGGATGAAATAGGGGGTAGTACATTGATAGGGTGTGGATTTTAAGTGACCAAAGGTGGGAACACCGGTTCCGAATAGGGGTTCCAAACACCCTTCCGCCCGATTCTCAAGGAACCCTCATCCTCCAATACCCCTACTCTGAACACCCTTATGCAGGACCAGCTCTCCCTGCAAGGTGAAATTACAGAAGTCAAGAAGGCCCTTGCTAAAGAACAGAAGCTGAATGCCCAACGACATGAGGCCTTTCTGCGTGCCATTTCTTCCCTTACCTCTAAATTCTCCCCCCCTTCCATCTGAACTTGTATATTCCCCTCTCTCCTTGCTACTTATTTTTGTGTTGGCTCCTCCTACTAGTGTATGAACACTTTAGATTGTGACTGTTCGTGGATGACTTTTGTAGTTTTATGATCTTTGCTTGTTCTGTGCTTCTTATTTATGCGTGACTCGGATGGCCAATATCCTTACTGTATTATATGCTGGACTCAGAACTTTGGCTTCTAGACCCTGTTTCGATGATGTCAAAAGGGGAAAGATGAGCATGACCTTAGTCCTGATTAGGTTATCCAGTTTAAGTTGACCTCTCACTACTGCTACTCTTACTTGTGCACCTTGCGTAAAATTTTGACCTTGTCTGTTCTAGCACCAGCCTATCCTACCCTATTTTTGACTCCTGTTTCGACTTAAGGTCATTTGGTTTGCCATCATCAAAAAGGGGGAAATTATTGATCCAATTAATGTATAAGGTTTTGATGATGACAATCCAAATGCCCTAGTCAATGTGTTGTGAGCTATAGTGCTTGAGTTATATGTTGAGACAGGATTCGAACAAATATATGGAGCAGTTTGAATGAGCTTAGAGCATCATGATAACATCGTGTGAAGAAATTGAGAACACTCCGTCAGAATAGTTCCGGGAGTGATTGCATGGAATTATGACAGAAGTAGTGAAGAACACTCCCTCCAATCAGTTCTGGGAATGGAAGCATGGACTTATACAATAAGTCTTGTTCAGAACAAGAGTCTTAGGATTGAATGTTTGTATCTTAGATTCTTGATAATATGCCAAGTTGAAGATCCCCAATTTAGCATTCACTTTGAATGGGTTCAGGGCTCAGAACACTGTCTCAGAACTGGTCCATGAGATCCGAACTACAGTGTTCTGAGACTAGAACATAAATTCGATTTTCAAACATTTTTTTTGGATTTGTTGACTGTCGTTTTTCTAGAAACAAATTAGGAATAACTTTCCTAATGGTATTTGAGTCAAAAAGGATTTCTTTCACTACAAATATTGTTAAAAGATTTCATTTTATTTTTTAGAAGAATATCCACCAAATATATCTTGTTTTTAGAAAGATGAGATAAATGGAAAGATATGAGGGATCTCCTATTACAATTTGGAAAGAAGAGTTCTCCTCTTCTTCGTCTCCTTGCAGCCCAAGGATTCGAGAGGAACAAGGATTTTTCACACATTCCTTATTTAAGGAAGACTTATCCCTCATTCTTATACAGGGTTTTCCACCGGTTTTTACGAGTTCTTGAATGTGCTGAAATTGCTTTTGAATCTGAATTTTTCTGTGAGAAAAACCTTTATAGTGTGTGCTTAATTGAGTCTTTGTCATTGGCATAATAGGAGCTATATTGTACCTTGCACTTAGCTTATTTAGAAGCATTCAAGTAAGGTGTTCTTATCTCTTTTCCGTCGTCGTGATAAGAGGTTGTCCAAACTGTTGGACGTGGTCTCTTAGGAGACGTGTGAACATTGTGTCCGTGAGTGTTTTGTCCAAGTCTAGGGAGACTTTGGATGTATGCTTGTAACTAAAATCTTTGGTGGACTAAGTTACGTATGTTACGGTTGTAACGTGTTTGGCCCGATTTAGTGAAAGTGTTTGCTGAAATCTTACAGTGGTAGGTCATGGTTTTTACACCTCAGTTGGGCCAGAGGTAGTTTTCCACGTAAAAATATTGTGTCTCCTTTGCAATTTCCGCAAATTACTGCCGTTTCTGTTTCACTGAGAACACACGTCGTAAACAGGTCTCACGAGTGTTCTGAAATAAGTTTGTCTCTGTCTCACTACAAATGCTTACTCCAAACAGTTCTCACGAGTGTTCTGAAATACGTTTGTCTCTGTCTCATTAGAAACACTTACTCCAAACAGTTCTCACGAGTGTTTTTGAAACAGTTTGAAAAATTGGTAGACACAATTCACCCCCTTCTTGTGTCCTTATGGATTAAAATCTAACATAAACTAACTACGAAATTATAACAATTTAATGCTAAAATTTTTAGGAACCCAAACTAAAAAAGAAAGAAAATTTACCTCAAGTCCGATCAAGGGGCGGCGTGGGCTGCGGTCGGCATCAGCGGGACGGGTGGTGGGCAGGAGTGGGTGGGCGCCGGCAGGATGGGTGGTGACAATTTCAAGGCTAGAAGAGAACCAAATTTGGTTTTCTTTAAGAATTTAGTGATGGATTCTGTCGTGAATGTCAAAATTATGGCGACAGAATTGTAATTTCGTAGCTCGATTCGTCACTGGTCTGATATATTTCTAAATCCCCCTTTTTCGTCGTTGTTTCCGTCGCCAATTGATACAGATTATTATCCGTCGCTATTTTCCATCATTATTTAATGCTTTTTTAGTAGTGTTTAAAGGGACCTTACCAAGGAACGCTACTAATAGCTAGTGGTTTAGATAAAGACAATCATTGTTTCCCAATTGCATTTGCTATGGTTGATGAAGAAAGTAAAGATAATTGGGTCTACTTCCTTACTGTTCTAATAGGAGTACTTGTGAAGACTGCATGACTGATTATGCTTTCATAGCAGATAGATGCAAGGTATGAAATTATATTCATTGAATTCAATTCATGCATTGTATTAGAAAAATTGGTATTTATTGCTTATGATTTGATTTGATTTCAGGGCATAATTGCTGCAATTGAGAGCATGTTTCCAAGAGCTTGTAGGAGGATTTGTGTGGTCCACTTTCAAAGGAACTTTGTGAAAGTATTTCAAGGTCCAAAGCTCAAAGCATTGATGATGAGAGCCAGCAATGCATACAATGGATGGACTCACAGGAAGGCCATGAAAGCTCTACATAAGCTAAGCCCAGCGGCTCATAATTGGTTACTTGATGAACCTAAGGAGCACTGGTGTAGGTGAGGAGCTGATGATTGCTACTTACACTAAATTTACTTTGCCAATTAAGATTGCATGGACAACATTCACACACATATACTTGTAAATTACTGCAAGCATCTGTTTCCACATTCACAAAGTCTGATGATAACATAACCATCTTTGTGGAGACTTTGAATAATGTGTTGAACATGGTAAGAGATAAGCCTATCTATAATCTGCTTGAGAAAATTTCATCAACCTTGGGTGAATGGTTTTGTAATAAAAGAAAGCTAGCTACTAACTGAAAAGAGAGGGTATTACCTAGTGTGAAGCATAGCTTAGCTAATTTTCAGAACGAGTGTTGGGGTTTCTCAATGCAAGCATGTGCAGATGGGGTATTTTGCCATAACCGAGGGGAGGACAAGAATCATTGTCAACCTAAAGGATAGGACATGTGACTACAACTATTGGCAGATCACAGGGATTCCATGTAAACATGCGGTTATAGCTCTAATGTATTTGAATGAGAATTTGGAAGAGTGGGTGCATAAAACTTACACCATACAAAAGTTTAGGGATGCTCATGAGTTAAAAATTTACCCTGTCCAAGACCCTAAATTCTGGCCTGAAATGCCTAACCTTCCCTCACTAATGCCCCCATCAATTCCTAAAAAGAGAGGCAGGCTACCCAAGGATAGGAGGAGAGGATGAGATAAGTTAGGAAAAGGAAAAAGTCAGCAATAGTCAGGTGTAAAAACTATAAGGAGTTGGGCCATAATTCAGTTGGCTATCCACTATTAGGAAAAAAGCCTAGGATGAAAAAGCCTAAACCCAAGTTAAAGAACAAAAAGGTAGGCTAAGAAAGCAAGTTGCTACATTTGAAGTTGGGCCTTCAAGATCACAAGGCAGGGAGTCAACTGACCTTGGAGTTGGGCCTTCTAATTCACAACCCATAACAGCAACAACTACGTCCCCAAAGAGGTTCACTAGACAATTGCTGCTTCAAGCTCAAAAATCAAATGCCAACAAGCGAAGAACAGGTCAAAATGTTTCTGAACCTCCTCTAACAATCAGAGACTCCTCTCCCATTACAGCAATTCCTTCTCCATCACAACCCTTGTCTAGTGCCACTGCAGAGCACACAACAAATACTAGACGTAGAGGTAGTGTATTTTGGTTGAGCCAACAAGGTACTTCCAGTCAGAAATTGAAGCCAAAGAAGAGGATTACACTGATTCAGGAAAGAATCAGGTCTTTGACTTGATTATTATCAAGAAGGAATCAATATTAACACTTTTTGTATATTGTGGATTATTCTACAATTTGATTACTTTGCATACTTTTTGTGGTTGTTGATTATTTGTATTTTGGGGAGGAGATGACATGCCTTGTTTAAGTTGGTATGATGTTTCATTACTTGTAATAGTGTACTTTTGGTGGCTGCCAATGTTCTATGTTTTTTTTTTTTTTTTTGGGGAGAGTTGTCATGACTTGTTTAGGTTGGTGTTTATGTATTTAAGTAGCTTTCACTACTTCTAAAGCATCTGATAGTAGGACAAATATATGTACTCAGTGACTATTGCTCTAGTTTGCAATGTATGAATCCTTCCTTATTTTTTAAGTACGTTAGCTACTATTAATGTTGTTGCCACTGTTACCGAATCTACAAGGCTTGCTATAAGCTTACTTGCTAATAGCTACAACATACACTCAGCTAATTCACATGACTCTGCAAATGTTATGTTGCATTTCACATTATGTACAGCTTCAAATTCATTACAATGACGAACAATACATCCCTCTTGACATTACATTCACAGCTTAAAATGCCCACCCTCCACTCATCTTCTTCTAAAACACTCCCCTTCATTATAAAGTTCCTTTTCCATCTCAAGCTTTAGTTGCTAAAGTAACAACTAACACAAAAAAGATTCCTATGCCTAACAATATAATAACCCTAACAGCATCATATATCTTTCCTAAGGTTGCTTTTGATTCCTTCCTCACTTTTGCTATTTCCTTGTACATGCTTGCTAGCTGCTCCTTCACAATTTTCAATTCATCGAATCTTATTAGTTGTTCATCTTGCTTGACTTGCTCATTGCTTCTTTATCTCCCTCTTACAGCTCTTCCAAACACATTCCCTTCTTCCTCTGCTCACAACAAGAAAGCCCCTAATTCAAACAATAATAGTATGGTCTCATGAAGTTTTTGTCAGACCTAGAAACAAGATAATCCATTTCAGATGGTCTCCTACATTTGGGACAGTGAACCTTTCATTTTGAATCTTGGTGAGACCCGTAACTTGAACTCCCATCCATGGCTCCACAAATTAGATACAAGGTACAATAAGAATCACAATATTAATGTCATTATGAATATTTTATATTCAATTCCCACCTCCAACCAAGAATTTTTCCAACAATTCCATATCATTATTCAACAACTTCATAACCATGACTTAGGGTTTTCAATTTAAGATAGGTGAAGCTCACCTTCAGAAATAGAGGAACATAATTCAGTTGACCTTCTTCCTTTGCGCAGGAGTACAGATACAAGCTCCTTAATCACTTCAGAGAGACCATAAAAGGAACAAAAATGGCGAAACTCGGTGAATGAACGCAGAGGAATGACGAGGAGATGGACAGAGAGGGGAGAACGAATAGATACACAAAATGTGAGAGAGAGAGAGAGAGAGAGAGATAGAGAGATTATTTTTAATGTCATTTCCCTTTTTAAAAATATTCGGTTTTAAGGACACTAAAGGTATTTTTGACCTTTACCCACATCTCACCGGAGTTAGCAATTACTTGACCCTATCTTTCACAATCATGTACATTAAATAAATAGAGAAAAATATGGCGGGTATAAAAATTATTAACATAAAACTCATTGCGGGTTTATGATAATAATTCATATAATTAATGTTATCAAAACAACAGTCCCTCTCTCTGCTGTCTTTCTCTCTCATCCCTTTCAAATAACCCCCCAATTTGCTCGTCGTCTTCTTGATTTATCTCCTGAGGGTCTATACTAAAACTCAATTCAAGAGCAAAAGCTTAAAACCAAGAGAGAGTACAATCAAGGAAAACTCAAGAGAATGACACGTTATAAGCTGGTTGTGAATCAGCTAAAACGTAAGGAGGAGAATGGATTTAGAATCAAGGGATTCTAAATGGGAAAAGGAAAAGAAAGTTGATATATCTTTAAGCGATTAAATGAAAACTCAAACCAGAATTCAAGCATACATGGTTTACGTAAACCGAAATCTAGCTAAGCGCACATTAAGCCGTGAGATAATCAATGGTAGATGGATAACCTAAACCTTTGTTTGGATACAGAGACACCACCAAACGAAAGTTTAGGGCCCCTAAACTTGATTAAGATATAGAAATGCCACTTAAATAAGATTAGGACTAAGCTTGGAGACCACCATAACCGGCCTAGTTAACGATAAGCAAGTTTAGTGTTTAAATGTGCAAAAGCACGAAAGCAAGAATGCTCTCAACTGGTTTTTTGATTCAAAAGTCTAAGTCCTTCTGCCCATGGCCATGAGTAGCCTATTAATACAAGCCTAGCAAGTACCTAAGCAAGTAACCAGGCACCTAAGGCTTCCTTCCTAGGGAGGAAATGTCTTAACCTAAGCTAATCTCCACGGTTAGCACTAAACCGAGTACAAGCTTGCTTAGCCTAATCTAATTATAATCAAAATGAAAAGGAAAGCAAAATAAATGATGTTTAGAACTTTAATCACAAGTAATTAAGCCTAATACAATAAGATTTCTAGCAAAATAGAAAGGAAGCAGCCATAAAGTAGCATCCACTTTTTGGCTAGCCAATTAGCTTCAAGAGACATCTCTTTTGCTGCCTTGCTTCCCATTGGTTGTTCTTCCTCAAAATTCTTCCTTTTGCAGCTGATGATTGTTCTTCTAGAAATCTTAAAGGGCGTACCAAGCTAGCTACCAAGCAAGGAGCAAAGCAAACCCACGGATGAAGGAAAGCAAAGCTGCTGCAGTAAACTGGGTTTACTAAACAGATTTTACCTGGTTTTCTAACTTCAGTTTACCTTAGCCAAAGTGGGCATGATTTGGATTTCAGACCATGGGGGGAAACCTTAGGGCGTGTACAAACCCTCCCTGCAAATAAATCAGGCTTAAACCATGTTTAAGTAGAAGAATTCTACTAAAACATTTAACCGTGCAGTTTCGGATTAAAACTGACAGCTTCGACAAAATGCCTTGATCTCCTAACTTCGATTGTGCATGATTGGAATTTAATGCTTGGACCTGAAAATAGACATCTCGGGGAATCCAAAAAGGTAAAAATCCGAGACTTAAACCAAAATGTAGCTTAAGAAATCGCATACTCAAAACCGGGTACATTCTTGTTCATCTGGGCAGTTTAGATAGCTTGGATTTATTGGCTGATTTGAGTGGGTAAATGAAGTCCAAATGAGATGAAACTTATTTTGCTGCAAAGCTGACTTCTTGAACTTCAAACTCAATGCAAAATATTAGATTTAAACCTCAAAGAGGTCTAAGTAATTAAGCTCCCAAAACTGGGTTTGCTACTGAAAACAACCCGTGACCTGCTGTTTTATTTCTTAAACAAAGTGTGGATGATTTATTCACACTTTGGCCAGCAAAATAAAATTACCTTGATTGATTTGCTTCTCTAAATCAAGGGGCATGGAGGGATCTCTATCACTTCTTCTCTATCCCTCATTTGTGCTTCCTCTTCTCCTTTCTCTCTCCTCCTTTTCTTTCCGCTCCATCCCAACTGCTCAGTCCAAACTTTTTTTTTTTCCACTCAAAAAAGAAAGGAAAACAAAACGAAAGCCCAAAAAAAGGGCAAAAGCAGGAAAGGATGACCGAGGGAGAACGGCGAGCGGCTCCCATTGACGAGCCGGCTTGTGACTGCGAGCCAATCAAGACACTGCTCAAGAGGAAGTGAGCCACTTGGGGCGCGAACTGAAGGTTGCAGGTGGCCGCTGTGCAATTTGATAGCGCTTTTCCTACCCCTCTTTCCTTCATGTGGACAATGAAATCTTCTAAATTACAATCCATGATCATTCATGCTTATCAGTGTATAAAAGAGATTGAGGTCGCGAAGAACACGTCTATGCGGCGATAATAGTATAATACTGTGCTATTGTTCACCCATTTTGCAGCCCCAAAATAATTACAAAAAAAGTTTATCATACAATTGCTCAGGTTCAGGATATAAAGTCACAGAAGAAGATGGGAGAGACGACTAGAGGAAATTTCCAAGAAAGGGCAGAAATGTCCACTTGTTTTAAATAAGCAGCTACAGGCGGCGGTCAAAAAGAGAGGTGACAGTCAAGCAAACCCGTAGTGCACAAGTAAAACACGCTAGTCCTTCATCGATCATTCCCGTTCACATTTACTCGCCCACTCGCTAGTCCGAGTCTCTCGGTCAAGTCCCCCACTCTCTCTCTTTAGAGCGCGTTGCTCTCCCAGCCTCTCTCTCTCTCTCTCTCTCTCTCTCTCTCTCTGTGCAACACCCTTCCTCTACATGGGGAGAAATTCATGGCCGCCGGGTTTTCGTTTCCACCCAACAGACGAGGAGCTGATTCTTTATTATCTCAAGCGTAAGATCTGTCGACGAAGATTGAAGCTTGATATTATCGCCGAAATCGATGTTTATAAGCTGGAGCCGGAAGAACTTCCTGGTATATTTCTCGCTTTTTTGTCTTCTCAGTTATGGATTGTGGTTTATATCTGTACTTTGTTTGATCGGTCGTGATGATACTTGATTGATTTATTGAACCTTGATATTGTTTTGAAATGTTGGTTTCGATATTTGGTTTGCAGGGCGTTGACTTCTTTGATCAGGGGGTATCTTTGATCAGGGGGTATGCAATTTAGGGTTTTGGTTTTTAGTTTTTTTCTTTTTCATTTTGGATGTCAAATTGTTTTTGGTTTTTTTGGGTTAGTTGGGATTGGGATGCCCCTTATTCACAGTCGGAGTTCTGGGTAGGATCTGACCTTGTTTGTTTTCTTTTTCTTTTTTTTTTTCTTTGTTGGATATTGAGCTCGTCACCCACCTCCCAATCATTGTGGTTGAGGGTTTTTCTGGGTAAAGTGGAGTTTCTTCTCAAGGCCGAAGATTGGAATTTATGCTGCTAAGATTTCATTTTGTCTCCACTTCATAGCAGTGTTTAATGGACCGAGAAATTAGGTTGGATAAGGTATTTGGAAGATGTGGATATACGTGGCCCAAATTCATATCGATTGGCACCGGCAAGAGGAATGGTGACTATGATTTATGAGGTTTCCTTTGGTAAAAGAAGTATAATTCCTTATATCTAAGTTGTTAGTTTAACGACTACACTTTATTTGTTTTCATTTACAAGGTGGTACCAATGCTGCCTGAACTTTGGCAGTCTCTGTGGTTTAGCTTTATCATTATTATCAAGATATACATGCATTATTTGATTTGTAATTATAATTGTGGACTAGCATATGAGCACATGTCCTCATTGGTAATCCGTTGGATTGAAGATTTTGTTTATGGGAAGGTGTTGAAGTTTTAAGGGTGATCTCTGCCACCTTATTTTCCTTGTTGTCTGACGTTGGAAGGGTGTTTTCCAACTTGGATCGGACTGCTACCCTGTTTTTTTAGCTTTCCTCTAAATGCTGCCTCTTCTCAGTTGTTCTCGCTTGTAGCCATATGGGTATGTGTGCGTGCATGTGTGCTGGCATGGTAAAGGGTCATATCTGAGTGGGATTTTGGCCACTTTGGATCAGACTTGATTTGCTTTCTCCTACTTTCTTGAGTTCTCCAATGAATGCTGCCTGTCCTTTAAGTAATGGCCATGTATTTTTGTGCATGCCTATGTGTCCCCTCCAAGACCTACCGTGCTTACCTTATATGTCTTGGATTCAAATGCCAAATAGCTCAAGTGGCATACTTGGTCTTAATGTTATATTCAACAGATCATGCTTGTCTATATTGAACATCCACCACAGTTGACCTTAAAATACTTGAAATAAAATTTGGATCATGTAACTGACCTTCACACGTCATGGGAATAATCAAATCAATGGTGATAAACTGCAAGGTAATATTCAGCAACAGAATCACCTGCTGTGGGGCCTGATCAATGTTGTGTTGTCTTAAGATGGGCTGAAGAAAACTCTTCAGCCATCTTGATTTTCTTACTCCCTTCGGTCACTGTCTACTTCCCTGGTCAAACTCCAGTTTCCTTGTGGTGAGCCGAACTCCGCGTACAGCACCGATAGTGTCATTTAGCAGTGTACGTTGGGTTGCAAAAGTGGTCTTTGATGTTCTTCTTTGTAACTGCTGCAGTTGCAATATATTTTATGCGTGGGATCCTTGTTTTTCTTATGGATTGATCAATCATGTTATTTTCAATATTACTGTCAGTCTGTTGTCATGCGCCGGGGGGGGGGGGGGAATGTATTCCTGTCAGAAAACTCATGGTCTAAGTTTCATGCCATACGATTCATTGAACTGGAGTTGACATCATTCTAAAACTGTGTTTCAGTTTTGGAAGATTGCTGCATGAAGTCATAAATTAAAACTGAAGTATATTTGAAATTCTGAGGTATCAGGCTGGCAATGACAACAATTCTGAATACGTTATAGATTATCTTGATGATATTCTTGTTGTGAAACTGAACTATTTAACTATTTCAATCCCCTACTGATAATAACAGAGCATGAACTTAACAGTTGTGTGGCAATTGTGATGTAGGGCTGTCTTTATTGAAGAACGGAGATCGACAGTGGTTCTTTTTCAGTCCTAGGGACAGGAAGTACCCAAATGGATTAAGGTCAAACAGGTCCACAAGACATGGTTACTGGAAAGCAACTGGTAAGGATCGTATAATCACTTGTAATTCCAGGAATGTTGGCATAAAGAAGACCCTGGTTTTCTATAGGGGCCGTGCACCTTCTGGAGAGCGAACAGATTGGGTAATGCATGAATATACATTGGATGAAGATGAACTTAGAAGGTGCCAAAACACCAATGATTATTATGCACTTTACAAGTTGTTTAAGAAGAGCGGCCCTGGCCCTAAAAATGGTGAGCAGTATGGAGCCCCATTTAGAGAGGAAGATTGGTTTGATGATGATGAATTCCCTGAAATCACCAGCAGTAGTGACCAAGCAAATCATGCTCGGGAGGCGAACAATGTTTTAACTAAAGCCACATGTAGAAATGACGAAGCACATTTGTCACCGGATGATATTGATGAGGTTATGAACCGTATAATTGCTGATCCTCCTCCGCAGCCAGTGGATGTGTATGACTTTGAGCAGGCACTGTCTGAGGTTAGTTGTCCTTGCATTTTGATGCTTTAATTTAAGGATGGTGATATATTTGTTCCTGTTGATTTAGTTGCATAGCATTGGTATGTATCTGACTAAGGTTCCGTAATAAAATTCAGAGAATTCAATTGAAAAATGTTGGCCACTGTTTTCATATTAACTCGTTTATGCATGCCATGTGATGGTTTTGGTCCTCAATTATCAGCTTTCTTTGGTGCGAATGCCCCTCCCCTTTTTTCCCCTCGATGGCACATCATGTATGGCTGACTTCATATGTTGTTTGTGTTCCAGTTTGTTGGTGAAGAAGAAACTCAAAGTACTGTGGTTCATGCGTCGTTTGGTGAATCCTTTTATCCTGAATCGTGCACAACATATGCTCCAGGCACACAGGAAGATGGTTTAGGAGGAAGCTTTAATGTTTCACAGACAACTTCAGGATTACAATTGTGTGATATGCCTGAGGTAGCTTCTGCCGCCAACAAAATTGCACTATCACAAGATGTGGCTGATGATGACTTTCTTGAGATGGATGATCTTCTTGGGTCAGTTCGTATACAAGGCCCCTGTGAAGTTGTGCCGCTGTATATTAGCAACAACTTATTAGAGAATTCACAGCTGAGACTAGATGATGGATTGAGTGAATTTGATTTGTTTTATGATGCTGACTTCAATCTCCAGGATCTCTTACCTAGTAATCCACCAATGCCTTCCAGCTCATGTCTAGAGTCACATGAAGGTGGATTAGTAGAACAAGTTAGCATCTCTGAAATGCAGATGTATCCAAATTCTGTCAATGCTTTTGGGAATGAGACGTGGAATTATGCTAACACTTATAGGCCCACGGCCACAGAGCTCAATCAGGAAGCTGTACCCCTCCCAACAACAGGTAAACGCGTCACAGTTTCTAGGCTTATGTCCCAGCTTGACCATGGCTGGAGCTTTGGTTTATGAAACTGCATTTCTTAGTAGCATAAAGCAGTTTCCATTTCTGATACGCTTTCACTGCCCTTTGTTTTTTTGGGCCCCAGCATATCGTCTTAATATATTCTTTTCTCCATTCCCTTTTTGCCTTCCTTTTCTTTTCAAATGGAGAAGGGGCAAAAGAAGTCTAGCATTGTGTTTTAGCTTTGAGGCAGCTAGCCTTGGGCAGATGTGGAGATATCTTCAATGTGCTCCTGCAACTTCTTTTTTTTTTTGGGGGGGGGGGTTCTACCATATCTTTTCTAATATATCTTCTTTTTTCCCAATTTCTCATTTCCTCACTCTTCCCATTTCGAGTGGAGGGAGGCACTGTTTATCTTGGAGGAGACAACTGGTCCTGAGTCAACTTGGAGATTTCTCTGATCTCATTTTGGCTTTTGATGATTTTGCTAATATTAGTCTGTGGCCATGTTCAGGTGTTGTATATGGTGGAAATTCTACCAGTATCTCCACTGAACCGAACCAAAATCAAAGGGAGAAAGAATTTGAAGACACTCAACCTTGGTTTTCTTCCACTTTGTGGTCGTTTGTTGAATCCATACCTGCTGCCCCTGCTTCAGCTGCTGAGAGTGCTTTGGTCAACAAGGCATTTCAGAGAATGTCTAGTTTCAGCAGGTTAAGAGTAAATGCCAAAAGCGTGAATGCTGCTGCCAACAGCGTCAATGTGCCTGCAGGTTCAGGTGTAGGATGCAGAATAAAGAATCTCTTCATTTTTTCACTTTTGGTGGCAGTGTTTGCTATTGTATGTATGTTAATTTGTTCAAATGTCAGCGTCTTTGGGAAAAAGGTACAACACCGTCTGAATTTGTAATTTTTTTTTTTAGTTTTATCTCTTTATTGTGTACACCAGTGATCTGAATATATATTCAAAGACATTGTTTCTGCAACGGAATTGTACCATCCTGGTTGATTTTGATCACAATTAATGTGTGGTAGTTCTGTCCACTCTGTCCTTTTTCTTTCTTATCTGTTTCTTTTCCTTTTGTTGACTGAGTAGGATGGTATTACGAGCTGCTTAACGATGATAGAGCCAATAAGAGTGCGCATTTTGACGTGAAAGAGTTCTTCACATCCTGTCAATGTTGGATCGTGGGTTGCTAGATGTACTTGCCTGCTTTCTTAGTAGCGTGCAAGAAATTCGGATGTGAAATCGTGGTTGGTGGGTCACTATAAGTACTGGCATTTTTTAATTTATTTTGGGGAGCATTTATGCCTATTGCCAAATAGGGCCATAGTAGCAAGAACAAAACCCATGACAATGCAGAAAGGCTTTGAGCTTACGAAGTCAAGCTCAAGGAGCCTGCTTCAACTCTATACTGCCTAGGTTAGATGAAAAACATGAAGTGGACAAATATGATCAATATAGTGAGACTACGCGAGGTTACTAAAGAAGCAGTTGCCTCATTGGTTTCACCTTAACTACCCCGTCGAATATCTACTTTCTACCATCCTTCCCACTTGGGATCAAGCCCGGGGGGACCCTTTGCTTGCCAATTATTTGGGAGGCAATAGTAATGGTGTTGGACCTTTGAAGCAGGATTCCTTTTCCCCTAGAACCGGTGGGTGCATTGGATCTTTCTTGAAATAGGAGGCCTAATAGGCGGCCCAACTTACCCTTGTTAATAAATTAGAAAAAAAAATACCAAGAGGTTAGCTCATACGAGCTACCTCGGGGAAGACACCACTAAGGCAGCCATTATTGACAACAACTTGATGTAATGTTCAGCCATGTGAAAGAACAATGCAGAAAACAAGAAGCTAAGGATAATGATTAGCTTGACGCTGTGGCAAAAGTCTGAAAGAAGTCCATAGCTTCCTGCGTTCCCCATGGTTAAAGCCCTTAGCAACAAGCCAGTTCCTGCAGATCATCTCTACACTTAAATCGGAACCCCCGGTCACAACCAGTGGCATTGGCACGCGAAGGACACTCCACGATTTCCCAAACATCATTAGCCAACAGAGTGGCATACCGTCTAATCCAGAATGCATCTGTTCATTATGGCAATTTCATGGCTTACGTATACGAGTTGGCTTCTATATCTAGGACCAAAAAGTGATTTAAGAGCATTAGGTTCGATAGATGTAGCATGTCGTATTAGAGATAGTGGCACGTCATGGGTGGGGAACATGGGGGTAGGGCTTCTAAAGTTCTACTCATGAAGGATTGCGAAAAACAAATTCACAGGCAATATATCTAACAATGAAGACCCGATTTGAATGTGGGTGAAAACACAAGTAACCTTTATCTTTAGATTGTGTCTTAAAATTGTGAGGGGAACAAAAAAGAAAAGAAAGAATTGTATCTTAAACATGGCCGAGACCTTAAGTCATGTCCAGTGTTATTATACAACAATAACAACTTCCAATTAATCAGGGTCCCACTTTTGTGAGATTTAGAGAGATCCAAATATATGCAATCTTACTTTACACAAACTTAGCATGTAGTGAGATCGATTCAAAGGAACTCATATAAAAATTTTACAAATAAATTTTATAGAATTTAATTTTTTAAACACATTTGAAAATCGAAGCATTAAATAATATTAAAGTCAAGCATTTATTCATGAGATAAAAAATTATATTGAAAGCATATTCCTAGAATGCTAAGGGAAGAGAAGCAGGAGCTAAGAAATCGTTTTTGACGATATCACAATGCACCGCTCAATAGCTCTATTTGGTTCTTGTATATAACTGTCAGCGCAAATGAATCGACCAACAATGCCAAGATGGTTTAATTGAATAGGTAATGTTTCTACAGATTCTTGGGGGGGTGTTGTTGATGACATAGGATGAGAGAACGGGCTTACGTGATGGCACATGCGAAGCAGCTAACGTCCTTTTCCTCGTATGTTTTACTTGCAAAAAGGTCAACCCCGGATTGTGCTCCGGGAAACGAGTCTCCGACGGTCAAGTCAATGAAATGTCCCAATGAAAGGTAAAAGCAGTAAAGAGAGAGAATGTAAGGAGTACGGAAAAGTGTGCCAGAGAGCCAGTCCCCTTTTTCGAGGTAGGTAGGTGAGTATTTATAACTCCTGTAGCAAAGGGTACAATGGTAATTTTGTGTTGGACACTCTCTAAATGGACTGTTACACTGCTTGCTCCGCTTGGGCCCTTGGTTGGATCCCCAAGGGTCCCGCTAGGGCCCATTATGCCGGATTGGGCCTCACCTATGATTGAGGCGTGTGGGTTATCCCAAGAAAATCATATTTTCCAGATCATTTAGCCCCCCACATTTTGCCTGCACATCGAACCGAGCAAGTAGTCAGGCGGAATGTGGAGTACAATCGTGGCGAGAATTCCATTGGTGAACTTCGGAAATTGTTGATCGTCCTTTCTCTTTGATCAAAGGCATGAGAGAAGTGATGGGCTAGAGGACACCTTGCTCAAGGACGGCCTAAGCCTCTTAGGGCTAAAGGCGTGTAAAAGTGCTGGGCGAGATGATGCCCAGCTTAAGGAGTGTTGGGTGGAAGGACGCCTAATACAAGGACGACCTCAAAGGTGCGGAAGGAGCGACGTGCAAGAGGATGCCCCGCTCAAGGAGCGCTGGGCGGGAGGACACCCAGCTCAAGGACAGCCTAAGCCCTTGGGGCTAAAGGCGCATAAGAGCACTAGGCGAGATGATGCACAGCTCAAGGAGCGTTAGGTGGAAGGACGCCTAACATAAGAACAACCTTAAAGGCACGGAAGGAGCAATGTGTGAGAGAGCGCCCCGCTCAAGGAGCGTAGGCTGGGAGGACATCCAGCTCAAGGACGGCGTAAGCTCTTTGGGGCTAAAGGCGCATAAGAGTACTAGGCGAGATAATGCCCAACTCAAGGAGCGTTGGTTGGAAGGATGCCTAACACAAGGACGACTTTAAAGGCGTGGATGACGTGACGTACGAGGGGGCGCCCCGCTCAAGGACCGCCGGGCGAAAGGACACCCAGCTCAAGGACGGCCTAATCCTCGTAGGCCAAAGGTGTAGCGTAGTGACCGACATTGGCCATGCTCACCAGCAATTGGCATTGGGCCATGCTTACAGCGACCGACCGTGGACCAGCCGTGGGCTGTGCTTATTAGCGGCCGGCCATTAGGCCGTGCTTCCCAATGACTAGCCTCGGGCCGTGCTTATGAGCGACCGGCCCAGGGCCGTGCTTACTAATGACTGGCTTAGGGTCGTGGGCCGCGCCTACGAGGGGCCCGGCCGAGGGCCGCAGGCTTCGCCTACAGGCGACCAGCTAAGGGCCATGCCTACAGGCGACCAGCCGAGGGCCACGGGCGATCGACCGAGGGTCGTGGGCTGTGCTTACTAGAGATCGGCTATTAGGCCGCGCTTACAAACGACCGGCCTTGGGCCGTGCTTATTAGTGACCGGCTTAGGGTCGAGGGCCGCACCTACAGATGACTGGCCGAGGGCCACGAGCCATGCTTATGGGTTATTGGCCCAGGGCCCCGAGCCACGGGCGACAGCCCGAGGGCCGCGCCTACGGACGACAGGCCGAGAGCCACGGTCCACGCTTACGGTCGACTGGCCGAGGGTCGTGCCTACGCGCGACCAGCCAAGGGTCGTGGGCTGCGCCTATAGGCGACCGGTCGCCGGCTGGGCTTGGTAGCGACCAGCCATTAGGTTGTGCTTACCAATGACCAACCTCGGGCCGTGCTTATGAGCGACCGGCCTAGGACCGTGCTTATTAGGGACCGGCTTAGTGTCAAGGCCCTCAGCTACGGGCGACCGGTGGACAGCCGCGCCCACGGGTGACCGGCCGAGGGCGGCGGGTGATCGACCGAGGGCCGCGAACTGTGCTTACTAGTGACCTGCCATTAGGCCGTGCTTACAAGCGACCGGCCTCGAGCCATGCTTACTAGTGACCGGCTTGGGCTAAGGCCCGCGCCTATATGCGACAGGGCGAGGGTTGTGCCTACGGACAACCAACAGAGGACTGCACCTGTGGACGACCAACCGACGTTCGCGATATGCGCTTACGGTCAGCCGGCCAAGGACCGCGCCTACGGGCGACCCGCTGAGGGCCATGGGCCCCGCCTACGGGCGACCCACCGAGAGTCGCAGGAAGCGGCTACGGACGATCAGCAGAGGGCCTCGGGCTGCGCCTATGGGCGACTGGCCACGAGCTGGGCTTAGTAGCGAACGACTGAGGGCCGCAGGCCGTGTTTCGTGTGACCCGTAGTGGGCCGCGCCTACTAGCGACATGCCCCGTGCTTAGCGATTTGTAACCCCTTAAGGGCTAGGGATGTAGAGACGGGCCAAGGGTCGTGCTTAGTAGCGACCGGTGCAGGGCCGTGCTTGAGGACCCTTAGCCCCCATTGGGGCTAAAGACATAGCGACTGGCTTTGAGGCCGTAGTTAAGAACTCGCAGCCCCCATTGGGGTTAAAGGTATAACGATCGACACTAAGGCCGTGCTTGAAGACCCTTAGCCCTCATTGGGGCTAAAGGTATAGCAACTGGCCTTTAGGCAGTGCTTAAGAACTCCTATCCCTTATTAGGGCTAAAAGCATGGCAACCAACTCTGAGGCCGTGCTCGAGGACCCCTTGCCCCCAGTGGGGCTAAAGATATAGTGACCGGCTCTGAGGCCGTACCTGAGGACTCCTAGCCTTCATTAGGGCCAGATGTATAACGACCGACCCTGAGGCCGTGCTTAAGGACCCTTAGCCCCCATTAGGGTTAAATGTATAGCTACCGGCCTTTAGGCCGTGGTGTACTTTGCTAGTTGCCCTTGGCTCGGATGATGGCTCTGTGGTGCATCCGCTCCGATGGACCGATCGCGGTTCTCTTCTCTTGATCGGTCGACTTTGTCTAGACGAGCGGCCATTTTCGCTCCCTCGCTATGGCGATGTGACGTCACAGACACGTGCCTGTGTGAAGGCTCGTATCCCGTGGTGGGCACATAATTGAAGTGAGGAAGAGGCCTCGCGGGACTCGCGGCCTCCATTACTTTCTTCACTTGCTCGGATACCTACTGCATAATGGTGTCGGTCGTGGTGGACATGAAGTTCATCAGTGCATCCACCGTGACGTAGGCCTCCCGCTCGAACGGGCATTGGCCGACCGAATGAGGATCCGCTCGAGAACTCTCCGGGGCGTCCTGTGCCTCGGGGGGTGCCGGGCCTTCTGTTGAGGGCACTTTGTCTCTTCAGGTCCGTATTCGCGTGGCTTCGTTGACTACCATCATTCAGTGATCTCTCCTCACAAACTGCGCCAAATCTATTCTGCAGATTCTCAGGGTGTTGCCGTTGATGACGTCGGATGAGGGAGCGGGCTTACATAATGGCATGTGTGAAGTAGCTGGCGTTCTTTTCCTTGTATGATTTACCTGTAAAAAGGGTCCGGGAAATGCCTCTCCAACGGTCAAGTCAATAGAGGGTCCCAATGAAAGGCAAAAACAGTAAAGAGAGAGAATGTGAGGAGTACGAAAGAAAATTGTGCTAGAGAGCCAATCCCCTTTTTTGAGGTAGGTAGATGAGTATTTATAGCTCCTGTAGTAGAGGGTAAAATGGTAATTTCATGTTGGAGACTCTCTAAATAGACTATTAGACTGCTTGCTCCGCTTGGGCCCTTAGTTGGAGCCCCAAGGGTCTCCTTAGGGCCCATTTTGCCGAATTGGACCTGACCTATGACTGAGGCGTGTAGGTCATCCCAAAAAAAATCATATCTTCTGGATCAGATACATTGCAGGGAAGCCCCCGAGGAACTAGTTTTGAGTTGGTTTGTTGATTCCGCACTTAAACTAAGTTTGTAATATAGCTTTGAAATATTTTGATACGACAAACTGTTAGGATTTGTTGCTCACCAAAGTAGACCCAACTAAGTTTGAATACTAGAAGAATGAAATCAACAAGGTGTAATTGGGCACATGCCTTTTTAGCAAGATATTATGTATGATAGTGCAAACACAAAACGTTTGCATCTAAATTAAATAAGACAAGTAATTGAGAAACAAATTTAATTTTGTATTGATATTGTATGTATAGGTACAATCTCTGTATTAATTACACTAGAACAATCCTCTAATTCAATCTCTGTGTGACTTTAGCGATTTGAAGGCATGACCACTTGATTTCGACAATTGCAGAATTGGATGAAGAACTTTGAAATGGTCCTTGATCTTGGTTTGCAAAGGGATAATTCTTGTTTTTAAAACCTTACAAATTATTATCCTTGTGGCTTGATAACTAGATGCTACTTGCAATTTGAGCCTATGAATTCTGCAAATCTTAAATGTATGGAAAATGATGGTGGCGACTCATATTTATGATGCGACAAGACTGGAAGTGAGAGATCTAAGCTAACAAAGTAAGAAGGAAGCTTAGAAAGATGAGACAAATGAGAGAAACCCAGATCTAGCTTAAGATGAGTAAAGGAGAAAGAAACAGATAACTAGCTTGATTAAGGATAAGACACACCATCTTAATCAGTACTAGAGCTCTTAATCACAATCAAGGATAAAACACACCACCCTACGAGAGATTAAGGCTCACTTAATCATGACTTTGTTTAGCCAAAACAAAGATACGCAAGAGAGAATTTAAAAAGTGAAGGAGCCAATGTTCATCTTTCATATCACTTCAAATATGCTTTTCAACTCTACGGAATCATAAATATAGAAAGGCGAGGCCTTGAGGCCATTACATACAGCCTAGAGAGTCAAATAAGGCAGCCAATGGAAGTAAAGAGACCAAAAAGTAAGCTAGGACAAAAGCTAAAACTGACTTGCCAATTTCTTTTCACTGCACAATGCTCTAGTTTAAAAAGTCATATCTTCGGGAATACTTGCCTGAATTGGGTGAAACAAGAGTTTCTGGAAAGCATGGAACCTCTCGTTTCATACGACTCAAGTTTGGAGTGCTTGAGTTCTTCCGTTTAGAGGATATTAGGCAAAAGTTGCAGGTGGTCCAAACTAGATTAGTTTCTGCTACTTTTTGAATTTGCTTCTATTTGACTTGCTTCTTGTTAAACTAGCTTAGAACTATTTTTACATCCTTAAGGCCAACATATAAAGGTTCTCAAAAAGTGGAATTTCATCTCCTTAAACCCTTACTGAGATTGAGTAATCGAGCTTGTAATACCAGGTTTACACAAGTCTTCTTGGACAATTTTGGCACTAGGGGTGTTTTTGAATGATTTGAGCTAATCCTTGGGACATAGGGGCTAACCCTTGATTTCTTTCGTCTCCTTGGATACTGCATTCACCTTAGGTAGCTGGATCCCCATCATCCGTCCCTTATTGAGTCTAATTTTCCCTCAAATTCTCCAATGTGTCATCCTTTAAGTAAGGTGACAAATCAGCCATGTTAAAGGTGGAGGATACCTTATATTCTCTAGGCAAATTAGGCTTGTAGGCATTATTGTTGATCCTCTTTAGCACCAAAAAGGGACCCTTGGCCCTAGCCATGATCTTGGGCTTATGTTTAGGGGAGAATCATTCTCTTCTTAAGCAAACCCACATAAGACCAATGATGCTACCATCTAGCCAACACAATGGACCTTGGAATGCCATGGAGCTTGACCACCTCTTTAAGGTACAAGTTAGCTAGATGGGTAGCATCATTGGTCTTGTTGCATGGAATGAAGTGTGCTATCTTTGAAAAGCAATCCACAACCACAAGGGTGGAGTTTTTGTTCCCTTGAGTCCGTGGCAAGCCTAGGATAAAGTCCATGCTTACATCATCTTAAGGGAAGCTTGGAATGGGTAAGGGAGTGCAGAGTCCTTGTGGAAAGGTGTGACTCTTGGTTGTTTAACAATTTGCATATGTCTTGATCACATCTTGGACATCCTTATCCATGCAAGGCCAAAAGTAATGTTCCTTAAGCATGATAAGGGTCTTCTTCCCATCAAAATGGCTAGCTAAGAGCATCCATAGACTATAAGAGTCAACAATTCTCTTGTGCCACAATTAGGTACACAAAGTGGTATACCCTTGAATAAGTAGCCCTCTTAGACTAGGAGAAGCTATTCTCTAAACGCCTTAAACTGTTGTAATGAGGCGTTATGGTGTAAGAGTAAGTGTTTAAGTACCCATCATGGTTAACCCTCCTATCAAACAACCAAGTTCTCCCTAATAATATATGGCAAGCATCCATAAGTATAACATCACACCAAAGTTCATCATGATAATTCTTGCCAATGCTCTTAAGGAAATAAGACAACTAGTGTTGACTTGGAGTGCTTAACTTAACCTTGATTTAACAATTGAATGTTGTAGGGGTGTGGAAGAACCATAGCTTAGAGGTTGAGTTTCTCCACCATGCTTGAGGATGCCACATTAGCACAACTCCCACTATTAATGATGAGTATGCATACCGTGCCCTTGACCTTGCATCTTATATAGAAGATGTTCTCCCTTTGTTCATTTTGGTTGCTCTTGAGGCCACTCAAAGTCCTCCTTAGGACAAGTAATTCTCCTTCATTCACCTTTTCCACGACTTTATCTATGCCTTCCATGATAGGTCCTTGTCTTACTCTTCTTCCTCCTCTTAAACCACTTCATACTCGACCAAAGTGATCACCCTATGGGTTGGGCACTCCAAGGCTATATGGTCTAAGCCTTGGCATTTATAGCACTTTCTATTTGAGTTAGAATCGATAGGGGGTTTGTTTTATTGAGGAGGATTCTTTGGGGATGGAATGGAGGATAATGACGTAGGCTTATGTGGAAGTTGAACTCCCTTTTTGAAGGTGAGCTCTTAGCTAGAGGGGTTTTTGAGGGCTCCCTCTTAAAGGGTTTAGCCTTCTTTTGTTACCCGACTCCAGTGAGCTAGGACACAAACATCATCAAAAGTTGAGTATTGTTAAAGTTCAACCACGTTAGCATACCTTGGATCAAGGCCACCTAAGTAGCTTGTAATGGTTTGATCTTCGCTCTCTTAGGTGTCACACTTAATAAGGAGATTTTCAAACTTTCTAGTGTACTCTTCCACACTCAAGTTTCCTTCATGAAGATCATGAAGATGGGAGTAGTTATCTTGGATGTGGGAAGAAGGAAGAAACCGATCTTTGATTTTGGTTCTCCTATTCTCCCAAGACCTAATCTTCAATTTCCCCTTCTTTGCTCTCTTTTGATAAAGTTTTCCTATCATAAGGAAGCATACTTCCTTAGCTTGGGAGCCACAATCTTCCCTTTCCCATCTTCAGGCAAATCCTTGTACTCAAAGACCCTTTCTATGATTTGAAGCAATTCTTAGGACTCGCCGAAGTCTAAATGGCATTCAAACTCTAGGATCTCATCCTTGGAGTCTTGACAATGGATGGGAGCCCTACGATTTCTCCTTAGCCTACTACGTTTCCTCACCACTTGAGGAAGCAAAAGGGTTGCTATCCTCTTCTTCATCTTCATGGATAGATTAGGACGAGTGTGAAGATATAATGCCATAAAGATTTCTTATTTGATTCTTCATGGAGTGAGCAAGTTGCTTCTGCAAGTAATCATTTTGGTTCTCCGCGTCTTCATAATTCATTATTAAGGCTTCAAATCTCTCTTCCAAAGTCATACTTCCAAAAATGTTGAAATGGATGAAATTGGGTTCTTTATGAGTTGGTTTGTGTTTAGGCTAATAGGTTGTGTTTGGGGTTGGAAGCCATGGCTGAGGAGAGTAGCCAATACCTCTGATACCAAATATGATGTGCCAAGAGTGTAAGTAAAAGATTTAAGCTAACAAAGTAAGAAGAAAGCTTAGAAAGATGAGAGAAATAAGAGAAACCTAGATCTAGCTTAAGATGAGTAAAGGAGAAAGAAAGAGATAGCTAGCTTGATTAAGGATAAGAAACACCACCATAATCAGCACTAGGATTCTTAATCACACTTAGGGATAAGACACACAAGCCCAAGAGATATTAAGACTCACTTGATCACCACTAGAGCTATCAATTCGGGCAGGTGGGTAAAATATAGATTGGGTGTATTTCGGGTTCAGGTAGAATACAGGTCAGGTATACTTCGAGTTCGGGTAGAATACGGGTCGGGTGTATTTCAATTTTGTGGGTTTCAGGTAAATCCAATAGGTCAAGAACGCCATATTTTCTGCTATTCTCTCTGGCAAATAAAATTGACTATAGATGCTCAAATTATCCTAATGCATATTAAATTTGCCTTTCTATGCCATAAGGGGAACCTGTTGTATGCTTATAGACTTAAATTAATTCAAAAATGAAAAATATAAACAAAAATTAGCTACTTATAAGTTCACAAGTCCACAAAATAGTGACTATATTGTTGAAACATAATATGGGAATACAAAATACCTATTGTAAACTTAAATAAAGTGCAAAACTTACTTACTAAGCCACCCTAAGAGCATAAGCAAGGTCATGAAGAAGCAAATATATGATTAGGCGTATATTAAATTGTCTTACCAACACCATAGTCAAGTGATTCAATTCATCCTTACAACATTCCATAGAGTACAAAGTTTAGAGTCTTAAACAATCAAACCATAGTTCAGACATTTAAAGCATACTACCATATCAAACTCCTAGCATTAATAAATTAATTAATATTACAATCGCCAAATTCTGTTTGATCTCCCGATTCCAACTCTATCGCTTCTTCTCCCTCTTCATCTTCTTCTACTTCTTCTAATTCTTCTTCATCAGCATTCAATGTGACTTTAGAAATTGAGCACAAACACCATTGAGTTCTTGATCATCCTCATCTACAATGCTAAAAAGTTGTAAAAAAATTAATGTACTTATTAGTTATTATAAGATAAACCATGCATATAAAATTTTGGACTAAAAACATTTGTAAAACTTACCTCATCCACCTTAAATCCAAATATATTCAACTACAATTTGTAACCAATGCCTCTGCATTTTCGGGTTTAAGAGAAACTCTCCATTTAGTTAGGATTCTATACACTTGAGGTCCACTGTCTTTTCTTTGTTGAAGGATAATCACCATCTAATACAACTATAAGTGGAGTACAAGGGGTAGAGCTCCCTAACAAAATTAAAGAAAGATATAAGTTACTAGACCGAAAAGAAATTTTTGCATGTGAATAGAGCCTATTAATAATTCATCAAAATAAAATTAAAGAAATATATAAGTTATTAAAATGAAAATAAATGTTTTATGCAAAGGTTTTTATTGGTCTCTTGAAATTGACTCTCAATTTGGAAGGATAAAGTTTCTTGTGTATGAATTCTTGTACAATTTGCTCAAATGAAGTCCACACTTAATTGTATATGGTGCTTTCTGTGTTGGGTCTCCAAATCAATTATGAATAAAAATAAAAAAATACAATAGAACAATTAAAACCAGTATTCAAAACCAGTAAATAATATTAAATAACTACACACATTAGTCAAGGGAATATCGCCAAATTAAAACTTTACCATTCGTAGATAGAGAACAAAATTGAAAACAAATTTTTCAACTAAATCAAGTAAAACCCACGAGTAAATAGGCGCTGGAGGAATATGGACTGTTTCACTAATAAAAAAAATCAAAAAGATGAGCATAACTAATAAAAAGCCACATTCAGAGTTAGTGCATAAGATTGACGAACTAGACAAATTATTCAATGATAGAGCATGTAAGTAAAGGCATGTAAGTAAAGGCATTACACAAACAAGACAGTGAGGCAAATTTAACAGAAACATAGCATTACACAAACGAAGCACGAAACTTATAGAAATAGAGCATCTAAGTAAAGGCAAATTGAACAGGGCATACAAGTAAAACCAGATAGTGAGGAAATTACGCTTTATATTCAAAGGGTACATGAAAAAAAAATTACCCAAACATAATTTAAACTCAATCAGTTTCGAATTTATACAAAGACATCTCAAGCCACGATAGAGGATGCTAAACCAAATTAAAAAAGCCAAGAGTCGACATAAACATGATGGGTGAGTGGGAGCACGGGCATTACTATTTCGACCCAAAGGAGAAGGGGATGGGAAAGCTGAAGTACCTAAACTAGAAGTTTTTCTTCCATGACCTTCTGACCCACTGGCGGCGACACAACATCAGGGGCTAGGGACGAAGATGGAAATGAAAGAGCTGGGCGTTGTTGGAGGCAACAACAATGGTATTGCTGTTGTGCGTATCAGGTGAAGAGATGGAAAGGGAGGTGAAGGCGCTGTTGTACAATTCAGATCTAGGTTTTTTCTTACTTTCTCCTTCTATGTGTTGCTGTGCATGACTAGTATCAAGGACTGCTCCCCTTTTTTACTTCATTTCTCACAAACCAGGCCCCAAAACCATGCCCACTTTACATGGCCATCATAAAAACATGCCCATTTAATTTTTTAGACCATTGACCTGCCGGGTCAACCCGGACTTGACCTGTTCATACCTGAATTTTTTCGGGTTTTTTGGGTTCGGTTAATTTTAGGTTTCAGGTGGAAAAATCATGTTCAGAACCCTAAACTTTCGGACGGGTTCAGGTAGGGGTTTCGAGTTGGGTCAGAATCTGCTAGGTCTAATCACCGCTTTGTTTAGCCAAAACAAAGATAAGGAAGAGAGAATTTAAAAAGTGACGAAGCCAATTCTCAACTTCCATATCATCAAATATGCCTTTTACAACTCTAAGGAAGCATAAATATAGATGGGAACGACTTTAGGGTTGTTAGATACAACCTAGAGAGTCAAATAAAGTAACCAACGGGTGTAAAGAGACCAAAAGGTAAGCTAGTACAAAAGCTAAAAGTGACAGGCTGCCAGTCACTTTTCGGTGCACAACTCCCTAGTTCAAAAGGACATATCTTCTGGATACTTGCCCAAATTGGGTGAAATAAGAGTTTTTGGAAAGCTTTAGATCTCAGCTTTCACATGACTCAAGTTGGGTGTGCTTTGGTTTTTCCATTTGGAAGACATAAGCCAAAAGGTGTAGGTGGTCCAAACTGGATTAGTTTTTGCTACTTTTAAATTTGCTTCCATTTGACTTATTTCTTTTTATGTTAACCCATAAATATTTTTTTGTCTTTAAGGCCAACATAAAAAGTTTCTCATGAAGTGGAATTTCAACTCCATAGACCGTTATTAAGTTTGAGTAATGAAGCTCACAAAATTGGGTTTATGCAAGTCTTCTTGGATGGTTTTGGTGCCAAGGATATTTTAAATGATTTGAGCTAATCCTTGGAACTTAGGGGCTGATCCTTGACTTGCGTGGGTTCCTTGGATGCTACCTTGACATTGATAGCTTGATCCTTATCAATTTATAGGCTCCAAGTTCCCAAGGTCAAAGTTGGGCTTTGGGCCTAAACTCATATTTCCAATAATTATCTTCTTATTATAAATAAAGAAAAAAATTACTATCGTTAGCATCATCAACAACACATGGAGACTTCTAATTTGCTGAATTATAGCCACACTTAAACTTGATCGCGCGGGTTCGTCAGAGTCAATTTGACTGATGTCAATTTGTGATTGGTCAATTATTAATTTTAAACGTGGCACCACCTGATTTTTTGTTGAATTTTTACTTCCTACAAATGCCCCTTTCTAGAGTTAGCCGCATGTACGAACCTGGAATGTTTTTGGAGTGAGTCTTGAACACTTATTAAATGTAAATGATCGGAGTTTGATGAGTCTTTTTCTTATTACCAAGTAATTCAGTGACTTATCACTGGCCCAAGGTTTTTTTTTTTTCAAGAAACCCAAATTTAGCGGGGCGAACTTGATCAATGTGAACTCAATTTGATGGACCCCTAAATAGATTTAAGTTTGATAAATATCAGAGCTCAAGAAATAACTTGAGGCCCAAGGTATATTTAGCTATTTTTTTTCTTTTGGTGATTGAGTTTAATCTGCCCCTGTAATCTCAATTAATTTTGATAATCAACAATTTTTTCACAATTGGGACTCTCCAATTATGATAAAGATCGATTGTCATAACTCAAGGGCAATAAAGGGCAAGTTTTTTTCTTTTTGTTTGAAATAATTCTGCTTATATATTTATGATAAAATATTATCAACAACTCTTAATAAATTTTAATCAACAACTGAAAGAGATATAAATTTTAATATTTGCGTTAGAGTAGGCAAAGAACTTAAATGATTCATACTATATAAATCCACCTTCAGGCAACCGTCAATCTATTGGCTACAACTTCATGGTGCTCCCTTTTGAGTAACATCTGATCATAATTTAGTTTAATGTTTTCCAAACGCAGTCCTTTGGCTTTCACTAAACTATGCTTGAGTGTCATTCTGATGCCACTAACACCTCATTAAATTTTAGCTTACTTTTTGTCTTTCTCATATGTACTTGACCTGTGGCTTGGATCCAACATTTTATTTCCTTTTTACATATGGGCCCGCAAAGCAAATGGTTGCCATTAGTTTTTAATGTTTCTCTTTAGGCTTTTCCTTTAGCTTTCGTTTTTTTTTTTTTTTTTTTGGGGGTTTTGAAGCTACTTTGTTGTTTTTTTTTTCCCCACAACTTTGTAGATATTTTGTTATACTAAGTTACCAACCTATGATAGGTCATATTTCATCATTTTTTAGTGCTTAAATTAACATCTTTTTTTAAGAAAACTGTAGAGATGATTACTCCACCAATTATTTTGTGAAGTGAGGTTAATTTTTAAGATGAGGAATTATTTCTTCTTGTAGAGTTGATTCTTCACATGAGACTGTCTCACTCAATTTAATTGGGGTCAACTTGACTTTCTTCTTCCAACCACGACTCCTAGTATTAGATCACAAAGTGAGGTTGACTTTTAAGACAAAGAATTGTTTCTCTCAGTAGATTCAATTTTTTGTAGGAGATAATTTTTCTTAATCTTCTTAGAGTCGACTTGCCTTTCTTCCTTCATTATGATGTATTTCCTGGACTCATCCTCAAACCCGAAGAAGCTAACTCTCATGATCCTTGGCTGAGAAGATGATCGAATTAAAATAGAGGTTACTCTTCGCGTTGGCATGTTAACATCGCTGCCATCTAGATATTCTCTACTTGATAGCAACCTTATAGACTCAAGCTGGAGTGTAGAAACTAGCTGTGACATATAGGGTTCAAATGGACACATCTCATCTTTAAGAGTCTTGAAGCTCAACTCGTCATTATTTGCAACTTCAAGCCCTTTTCAAGCAGAAATGTCCTTACTACGCCATTGTATAATGAATGAAGCAATGTCTAGTGGTAATTTCTGTCTAACTACTCTGATAATTTTTTCACTCTATGCTACTGTGAAGGCTTGAAGAAGTTCTTGGCTACCATAAAGAGAAACTTATTGATTAAAGGCTTTAGGGTAGACTGTATGCATCGCTTTATGGGACTTGCATATTGTAGGTGGGCTCCCTGCTGACGAGTCTTACTATGAAGAAGTCATTCAATTTACTAGAGAACTTCTTTCTATAGGATAGGGAGATAATAACATTCTAATAACTTGCACTTTCTTCTTCTTTGCATTCCATATACTACATCAGAATGTTAATGGCATCGTTCAGTTTCATGCTTCTGAGTGGATATGCTTCTGGTTTTGTGGGTCATAGATTCATAACCCTTCCCCACCGCGACATTAGGAAATGGGTCAAATCTCTAACATATACTTGTTGTTCATCTCGCACAATTTCTTTTTGCTCATCGCAAATTAATAAGAATAAGGATCATTTTGTTATGCTCAAAATTCTCGAGGCATTGGGCAAAGAAACTTATCCACCACTTTTATATCTTACTGGTTGTAGCCACAAGAAAACTTGCTCATGGGAAAGGCATAAATCTGGCAAATCCCACCTTGGTAGGATTTATCAAGGGTTGAATAGAATTTCCATGGCTCGGAGCATGACCAAGCTAGAAGCCATTTACCTTATTCACTATGTTTATGGATGGTTAGGCCCTTACTCTAAAACCCATATTGAGTAACCCCATCATCATAATAGCCATCCTAAAATGGTAAGGTTATCGGGAGAAAAGATAAATCGAACTCCTAATTCATAAGAAGCTCAATAGTTATTATCGTGTACTTCAATGCATTCTTGAAGGACACAAGTATGGGTTTAACTGACATCCAGTGCCTATCCCAAAGTCAGAAGGCGTACTTGATTTGCCTTCACTTTGGCATTTTGACCTTGAAATGAGGAATAACAATGGTGATTAAACCATACTTCCCCTACAAGTTTAGGTGACTATTTCACTTTTATGAATATGTGTTTAGTGAGGCGCGAATGATTGTTCGAGATGACACTTTATAGGCTGTAGCTCCGTATTTATTCAACCTAACAAAACATGTGACAGGGTCTACTGTGACAATTTCGACTTCCCTCGTTAAGAAATCTAACACTAGTCACCAAAGCATATGCTACCTGGTGGTGATCCTTAGGGTTGATATTTTCTCTCATTGACCTAAATAGCCTAGATGTGAGATTGCGAAGCCACGAAGAGCTGCCAGAGTAAGGGTTGTTGATGATGCCTCTGCCCTAGTTGTCACCTCCAGAAAAGGGAGTGCATATACACAAGCCATGCTATCAAATAACAAGCATGCTCCATCCCTAGTTGATCTTAGAAAGGAAAAAGGCAATAACTCTAATGGGACTACACGTTTCCTCAAAGAAGTACAACTTGCTCCCTTGCGAAAGAGAAAGTTGAAGTGTTGAAGGCTTAGGTATTAGGTCATCCATTAGTGGGGTAAAGAACTTATCAGACTCAAAGAGCGAATAGAATAGTGCAACAAGTCTGCCTAGCTATAAGGTTAAATCAAACAGTGTAATAGGATCCATAAGGTCAAAGAGCAAAGTAAAGAGAGAGTAGTCTCTTATTATGTTGTTCCCTTTCCCCTATTTTTCCCTTTTTTTTAAATAGCTAACGTAATCTTCCTTTTAATGTAGGAACACGCTGCTGAGGCCAAAGATGGACTTAAAGTTGTATTTGGCAACAAAGACATGGAACACAGATTGAGCATGGTTATTGCTAAGTCATTTGAGGATGATTCTATTAACATGTTGCCCTTGCTAATGAAGAAAATAGTGCACTCTTAGTTTCCTACTCCCTCTATTTTAGCCTACTTCCCAGGAAGGATTGCTTTTGGTGTGTTTGATGAGTTGGCCTTGAGTGTGAAGCAGCACTTTTAACAATAGTTAAAGAAGTTCACCCCTAAGACAAAATATAACATCATAAACTTCCAACAAGAAGCTAGGAAGATATATGGGAGCTCATCATCTTTCTTAGAAGATTAGTCGAGGCTAAGGAACACTATCAAGGCATATTTGAATAAGGCTGGACATGAAGTTGACAGCCTAATTAGAAGATTGGACCTCCTACTAAAGAGGTGTGAAGCAAGTGAGCACCATTATTTGACAAACTTACGAAGGTACAATCTTTAGTGGAAAAGGTTGACGTGCAGTTTGATAAGGCAACTACTGTTATCGACCATGCTTATAAGGGGAAGAAGTTACTTGAGGCTGATCTTGAACAAGCAAAAGCAAATGAGTGGGAATTGCACAGCAAATTAGCAGAGACTAAGGCTGCAGTGAAGAAACTTAAAGATGATGTGTCCCTTCTTAAAAAAAAGTCACTGATTTAGATGTCGTCGCTCAAGTTATCGAAAAAAATAGCTTGAGTTGAAGTGACACAAATATGTCTTCAAGAACTTTTAGGTGTATTAGACACTAAGCCCTATTTAGTGCTTTTATATTAGAACTTTACATTACCTTATTTTCGAGGTCTAGAACTTGACATTCTTGTTTAGACTTAGCATAATTTTGTTGGCATTGACTATTATTATGTTGCAATAATATGGGATTCGCAATTTAAGTTTATGCAATAATACGTGGCAATACAAATCACCAAAACAAGCAAGCACTGATAAATTTTATTTATTCAATTTTTGCGACTGTACCTGTGGATATGCCCAAATGTCCTACATACGTAAAGGGAATATAACACCCTACAGGATCACATCATACATAGTTCAAAAAAATAAAAACTTTTTTTTTTTTTGTTTTGCGTTCATAGATTAGACTCTTGCGGGCCAGAAGTATTACAAAGAATTTTTTTTCTTTTGTTTTGCCATTCCTAGCTCATACTATTATGGGCTAGGAAGATTGCTAGGCAATTTAACTTCAATGAATGAGCAATTTAGGATCTTACTTAGGAGCTTTACAAATATCATACCTCAAAGACAGTACCAATCATATAGACTTCTCTAATTATATATGAACCATCCCACTTGAAAGTGAAGTTGCTTTCAGTCTTGTAGAGGTATTGATTGGCCTTCTTAGCGTAAGCACCTGGTCTCGAATTAGAACTAGCATGGCTAAACGTTTTTTTTGAATGCCCTTGATAGACAAGGTTGGTAGCATTCAGAATTTTGTTGTTACCTAAAGTCTTTCCTTATAAAAGGCCTCCAGCTGTGCTGAGTAAAGCTTGTGCTTTTCATCTTCGGTCAAGCTCTCTTGTATGGTGATGCAGAGTAATGGGATTTGGTGCTCTAATGATAGCACAACTTCAACTCCATGTATTAGAGTAAAGGAGGTTGATTGCATTGGCATTTTATATATGGTTCAGTATGCCCAAAGGGCCTCCTCTAGTATTTCATGCCAATCTTGTTCAGACTATATGACATCATTTTTCAGTAAGTTGTAAAGTGTTTTATTGAAGGCTTTTGCTAAGCCATATGCAGGGCAATTGTACATAGAAGATTTATGCTGGGCAAACTTAAACTTCTCACACAGGTTAGTCATTAGGCTATTGTAGAATGGCTTACCATTATCAGTGATAACGTACCTAAGCAATAGTAGATGATAGATGTCCTTATAAAATCAATAACACTCTCTTTTTTGACTTTTCTACATTGAACTGGTTTTACCCATTTGGAGAATCAAATTAGTGTAAGCCAAGGTATAGGAGTGACTAGCAAACAACTTAGGTGTGATTGGTCCAATGACATCAGCCCCCATGCCTTGAAAGGCCAATATGTGACTGTAGGTAGAGAGATTCACGAGGTTGATGCATGAAGTTAGCATGGAACTGATAAATATCATGCTGCTTTTCTTAGTTTATGCTATCTTATACTGTGGTGGGCTAATAGTAACCCATCCTCTTGATGCAATCATGTACCCTACACCCTGATTAATATGCTCCACAAGACCTAAATAAGCCTTTGTTATTACTTAATTTGCTTCTTCCATGTTCAAACATCATAACCAAAGGCCAAGAAAAAAGCATCGATAGAGTGTTCTGATGTGGTAAAGGAAGCATGGAGCTCACCATTATATTTTTGTCTTATGCCTTAGGCCACTAGGGAGTTTTACATACTCTAATTACTCCATGATCGATTCACACTAGTTTTCTTCATCTGTCTTAAGACCACATATTACATTAATGCCTTTCACTAGGTTTTCATCATCAGGCAGAACAACCCGACAACTACATACTGGGATACTTATTTCCTCATCTGCCACTAGTTCCAAAGTGGCTATAAGGCTTGCAAGTGCATCAACCATCTTATTGGCACTCCTTAACACAAGTTGTAGCTTAACTAAGTACAACTAGTCCAACAATTGTAAGGGATGCTTGTGACATAATAGTTTCTTAACCTCATATTCCTTAATTTAAGTTAAGTGGTTGAAGTTCTAACATATTGTTAGAGTACAATTGAGTAAGTATAAATGAATACAGGAGGATGTGCTTTTCATGAGTGAGTGAGTGATACAGTGATAAAAAGTACTCCTGCACCAATGACATCTTCTCTTGTAGCCCCATCAAAATATATTTCCCATAAAGGGATTATATAAATAAAGAACACATCTTCCCTGGAAAAATCATCATTTAGCTCCCAATCATTAGGAATTGGGCGACCTTTGGGTCTGACCTAGACATTTCTTTGTAGTGGCAGGCAAACACATTCATACACTCTAATATATTAAAATGCTTTTTTCCCTCCCCAGGCACAAGCAATGAGCTTATGTAGATAGGGCGAGGCTCTATGTTGCTGCCAAGTAAGTCCAAGCCATCACATTCACACATTGTGATATGATTGGAAGAAGCCACCGATTCTTTCTTAGTCTCTTCCCTAGAATTAGAGTTATTTCATTAGCATGTGAAGATCAAAATATGCTTCTTTTCTCTTGATGAAATGTCTACTTTAACATCCAAAGAGGAAAAATGCTTCATATGCGAAGGATACAGATTTTAACTTCATTTATGACTCCTAGGAAAATAAATGCAAAACTCTTGTGTGTCGAACTTGTGAATTTGAAGGCTTTTCAATAGTCTTGATTTTGGTAGAAATTAAAGGCTTTGGTTATGAATGGTCTCTAATTTTGTTAAAAATAGAGGCCGTACAATCTTTACCTTCCCCTATATGGGTGAATACTGATAGATATTCTCATGAAGTAGACGATTTTAGCCTATCAAACATGGAAGACTTTGAGTTCCACTGGGCATTTTTGTCTTCACTTCTGTCTCTTTGCCTGACATGTACTGAACCACCAGCAACATATCCCTCTGTCGCCTTGAAATTCTAACTGGCTGTGGCGACGTGTAGTCGAGTCTAACTTTAGAGATCCTTATAGATCCTATATGCTCTTGGATTCTTCTTTAAGTTTTATTAAGACAATGAAGCTTGGATTTAACTAGCTAAGGTAGTTGGGTTTTGAAAGTCCTAACTAACTCTTTGCATAAGCTTGTAGCATTCGAATCAAATCTCTCTTTTGTTCGTGCACTTGAGAAGTCATTGCCTTCTTTAGAAGAAAAGACAAGCCTATAAAGAGGGCTCTTGCTCACCTTAGTTTGCCATGCCTTAAGTGTTGGAATTGTTACATTCCCTTTTAGGGTGGTCATGTAAGGTTGATTGTCCTTTTTAGCAGTGTTGGTGTCGATATTTCCGCCTATGCATCTGCTAAAAAGGCAATTCTCCCTTCTTGCGATAAGACTTGGGTATTTACCTTACGACAGGTGACACTAAGCCTATTAAAGCAATAACATGTTAAACAACTTGTTCAATAGGAGATGTTGCGCTTCCCTACTTGCGTTCTTCCTTCTCTTTTTATTACTGAGGAGCATCATATTTTGTTGTTTGAAGAGCATTCCTTATGCCACCTTCGCTTGTAGAATAAATGGTTGATGACATCGTCTACTTAGGTTTAGCACCTTCTTTGAAGAACCTTGCATCTATAATGTGAGACTCAACCCTAGTGAATGGCTTGACATCCCATTTATCCTTTTTTTTTTTTAATATCAGTAATCCTAAGGGCATTAAAGATGGTAATACTAAAGGCATTGATGTAGAGTGGAAGTCACAATCCTATATTCATGAAGCAATGCTCACTTGAATGATAACTTACAGTAAGTCCTAGTGTTGATTACATAGAACACTAAGGATGTTGACAAGTCTCCCATCGTCAGCTCAATAGGGATCATGTCAATTGCACCCTGGCCCTCAAGGTTTGAATCCCTGGGTCATAATTTGAGTCTTAAAAACTTGTTTTATCATTATACCTAAGTAATTCATCATCAACTGCACATGATGCCTATGGTTAGCCCAATATCCATGAGGACAAGCTTAACCTTCTGGTCCCTGATGTAGCCAGTCATAGGTAAAGGATGATTGTGAGGTTTGGACACTAATAACAGGTCATCGTTAGTAAAAGTGATAGTTGTGTCATAAGAGGTGCACCTAGACATGGCTTTCTATCAATCCCCTAACATTCTTGACTTTGTCAGCATAAAGTTCTGGGTGTTGTGAGGCAACAACATATTGACGCATTTTGTTAGACAAATGAAAGATTTGTCTCCAACCCATGCACATTAGCAAAGCCTGTAGAATAGTCAAAGTCTTATCAGCTCTTCTTAGAGGATTCTCCTATTTTTTTATCCCCCTTATCTTCCTCTTCTTTAGGCTTAGAACATGAGGTCATGTTGACAGTGATTTTCTCAAAGATACCTACTGGGAAGAACTCTTCTTGTAAGACAAGAATAAGCAGCTTCTGCTGAAGTACGTCAATGAGTTGAATTTTATGATTTTTGACTTTCTTGGACTTTTTCTTACCCTTTGAATAACCAAAGCTCTTCTTTCTGCTTTGTCTCTTCTATTTCCTTGGCCTCTGCTAACTGATAAGAGCTCGCCCACCTTTATTTTCATCAGAGACATCCATTAGAGGACTGAACTCTACCAAAGGTCCTTGAGATGCCATTGGCAGTCTCCAAACTTCTAGATTGAATTGCAAATTATTTATCTCTTTAGTAGAAAATCCATTTAGTCCTTACTCTACCATAAGGTTAAGTATGTTTTTACTACTAGGATGATAAAGAACACTCCAGGTGGATGAAAATATGATTTGTCTTGAAAATGCCATCCAAGTTTATTATTATCTTGCCATCCTTGGCTGGCTACATAATGCGCTCCTTGAGGATTATGCATTTCATAAGAGGGTAACTAGTTACCATGTGATATCAATAAGAGTTCAGATAACCAATCTTTTTAAACTGTATTCACATCATTTTGACTTACGGAGTTCAATAATGCCCTTTCCAAGAAGATGATCAAGCATTCCTAAGAAGTTTGAGTTGGAAAATCGATACTTTGTTTCCTAAAGCTCATTCAATGCATGACACTGCTTTCCAGTGTCCTTGGACAGCCCACCTTTCTTTCCCTCATACTTGGGCTTCCTAAAAATTTGCACCGGATCGCTAGTTGAGACAGCCATACACTCTTTGGTCAATGGCTTTGAGGACTTTGGAATTTTTTTGAACTCATTCTTGTCCATTCTAGAGTCAGATGAGGAAAAAGAGATGTCGCGGTGACTTGCAATTGTCATCTCTATACCATAGGCTTAACACTGAAAAGTTATTAGCCTACTCATTTATAAGATGTAAACTAAAACACACTCTATGCCATGTGCACACATTTCAACTACTAAAGCTTTAGATAGGTAGTCTTTGCACTCCAGATTAAGGGACCTCCAATAATTGATGTAATTAAGAATTGGCTTACCCTTTCATTATCTAGTATTTGCCAGCTCTATCATGCCAACAACGTTGAGTATTATAGAACCTATTCAGGAACTCCTACTCCACTTGTTCCCAACTAATGATGGATCTTGGCTCTAAGTTTTGTACCAATCAAAATCGATTCATTTAAGAGATTAAACGAACTACTTAACTAATCAATTCCATTTAGTCCCATCATTATTAGACATTTCGGTGAAATGTGCAATGTGTTGCTTAGGGTTTCCCTTTTCGTCAAATTGGTCAAATTTAAGGGGTTGGTAGCCAAGGGGCATATGAAGGACATGAATCCTCTTTGTATAATGCTTTGTGCTTAAGTGCATCTTGTGAGCTTCTTTACCTAACTGAGTATTACTTGCATTTGCAGCTTTGAATTTGCTCAACAGACATCCAACCCAAAAGCGAATCCTTCTTTAGTATGCGTTTATCATTTGAACCTTCATTACGATTAGACCCTTTGTCAAACTGTTCCCTGCTCGAGTGTTTATTGGAAGCTTCAAATGACTTCTTCTGTAACTTCTTTGTCAAATAAGCAATCTGCTCATTTTGACGCATGATTTGGGCGTCCCTTTCTGCACTCTAGTTGGAGAGTTTATCCAAGGTAACCTTCATGCTTGGTATTTATTCCTTCTAAGTTGGCAGTCTCTACCACTATAACTGGCATGAGGATAATATTAGAGGATTAAGATTTGGCATGTGAGGAAAGTGATTTCTTTGATGATGCCAGGAAGGAATCACCAGTCAAATAGCCATCCGCTTTAAAACTAAAGGGTTGGAAGTTAAGGTTAGTGTAGGTTTGGCGTTCATCTATCTTACGACCAATTGTTTGCAACATGTTGCAACCAGCGATAGATTTTTGCTGCAAATAATAGGAAGTGATTTGGTTGACTAAGTCAGGTACTTTAGAGCTAAGATTTTCGATTTTTTTTGTGACTGTGACAATGCAGGCATAATTGATTGCTCAACGGTAATTGATTGCTCTAAATTTTGCAAATGTTGACTATATAGAAAGTGAGGGGGGATGACTCTTATGTTTATACTCCAAAATCTAGTGTCAAGGGCCACATTTTTTAAGAGTTCTAAAATGTTCCAGAATCTTCCAGAATGGTCTAGAACCTTCTAGAATATGCTAGAATATTCTAGAACCTTCTGGAGCACTCTAGAATCATCTAAACTATTCCAGAAGCTTCTAGAGTATTTGGGACCTTATGGAGAGTCCTAGAACCTTCTAGGCTATATTAGAATATTCTACATCATTCTACACTTGTGTAGTATCTAGGATATTCATATAGAGTATTCTGAAAGTGTAATAATAGCCCTAGGATCGAATAGATCTCCACTATCCAATGAGGAGGTGGATGTGTATATAAACCCGTAAGGGGGTTCATTTGTAACCAAGCCATTGAAAGCATTCCAAAGTACAATACAAAGCATCCTGCCAAACGCACTATACTCTCTTAAGTATGAGTGTGCTTACTTGGCTTCTCAAGTCTAAGTTAAGCATCACTTAAGGCTTACTAGCAAACTAAGGAAGGGCCCGAAGTGAGTTTGCTAGCGCTGCACGGGTTTAAGTTTGTGTGAATTATCAACTCGTGACAATTGGCATCAGAGCTTTTTTGTTTGGGAGATCATGGCTTCAAGTGTAACTGATGCCAACCCTCAACAAGGTGGCAGGCAGGGCAAGAACAAGACCAAGGACGTGATGGTCCATGTGGAGGATAGGCTTGAGAAGTTCACCGATCCATGTCCGCCCTAATAGGTAAGGTCAAGGACATAGGCAAACGCATCAAGGAGTTCGAGTCACGGGGGACATGGATAACCTTCACGAGCAGATACAAGCGGCTATGAGCTCCATAGTGGCCGATTTCAAGAAGGAACTCCAAGCCCTTTAAGCATCTAAGGCCGCTAAGGATGGCAAACTCGAGGCTTGTGAGGCCAAGGTTAAGGCTTGCAAGGCATGGGTCGAGGCTTTGGAGGCATAAATCAAGGTGTGCATGGCTGCAGTAGCTAAGGGTGGAGTCGTTTAAGTATCCACTGCTCCAAATGGGAATGTACCAAGACCTCCTACCTTCCATGGGGTTAGGAGTGCAAGGGAGATAGACAACTTCCTTTGCGGGCTCAAAGCGTACTTTGGGGCAATGGGCATTAAGGATGATGCTTAAAAAGTGGCAATGTTGCCTTTTTTCCAAAGGATATTACACTTGTTTAGTGGCATGTAACGCCCCCAAAATGCTAATTACATGATTTTTGAAAAACTACAGCAGAAGACTTCATAATAGAAGGTGCTACCACCGTCCTGATAAGGACAAGGCTCACTGAAACCATTTAATCTTGCAACTCATGTTCACAATCACAAAATCTGTTAAACTGAAACGCTTCAACATCAAAGTCCATAATAGTTCAACTTCAATACCATTGACTTAATCATACCATGTGTTAACTCACACTCCACACTACACAAGTATATTGAATATAGACCCAACTTGACCCTTAGGTAGATCCCAACATTCATGCTATGTTGAATCTATTGTGAGCGTCTGTTGACTTCCAAAAGGGCTTGCTAAAAGGAGAAGCATGTGATACTTCATCACCTAAAATGGAAAACATGAAAACAATTCAAAAATGTGAGCAAAAACTCAGTACATGTATTCTTGTATTGTAAAATTAGCATCAAAATACTGTTGACGGGTACCCGCGTTTACAATTTATTTTGTTCGTAATAACAATGAAAATGAGAGGAATATGAACTAAAATGCTCATTATTATCTGGATGTGAACCCCTTGCAATGATATGATCTATACATAGGTGTACACCTGCCAATCCGATCAAGAGTTGGCCTGACACCGCGCGGGTAAATGATGGGCGACGCCCTGTAGATGATAACTGATGGGGTTACAAGTTAAATGGAACATCATTATATGAATTGATTCATTAATAAACTCATTAAGAGTTTTAACTTGATAAACATCTTTTGCTTTCTAAAGATACAGACAATGAATATACGTTAAGCCTTTAAAAATGTCATCTGACTTGATACAAGTCAGCTGTTTCATAAATGTCATTATAAGTATGTGTAGTCAGCAAATAATCTTTACTCACATAATTAAGTAATTAAAAATATGTGTAGCAGAAATTGAGTAATTATATGGTATACATAATTTGGGTATTTCAATATAACTTCAAAACTGAACTGATGAAAGTAATTAAATTTGATATAAAGTAAATGAAAGTAAAATAGTCTACAATGAGATAAATGAGATTACAAAGAAAAAGGCGTTGATGGTGACAATTAAGAGAGTGGTTGTGACCTTTTATGAAATAAGTTACTGATACGGGTTTAAGGCTCGCTGATGTATAGCTTGGTTCAAGATAACAATGAATACAGTAGATTGGCTTGATAAATACATTTGATACATTCTGGATTGAGTAAGTAATAGAGGTTTGAGGCCAAGAGAGATATATCTGGGTTTAAAATAGTATAAACTGCAATAACTTGGTTTGATAAATATGGTTTCCGAATCACAACTCTCCCCACTTCTCATATTTCATTAATAAATCCATTAGACATAGAATTACACCAAAAATGAACCATTAACCTCAATAGAAGCTATTAAGCTCACTAAACATGGTATTTTCTTTGAAAAATCCATAAATGATTCAAAGCTCATAAACAAGTTTCCAAATTGTATACTTGTCTTCTTCTTTCTCATTAATCGAGCTAAAAGCTCCATGAAAGTCTATAAATATTCATTTCCCCTTAAATGACCTTACTTGGCCTAAAATAAACAAAATGAGTGTATGATCAATCTCACTCAATCTTTATTATTGCTCATTACACAATTACTCAAAATGCTTCAAAAATCATCGAACTCCAAATACTCAACCAAAATTCATGAAATCTTATAAGAAATTCAAAAATAATATGGAAAATCTACAGTAAAAGTTTTAGAATTTTCCACCAAGTATACGTTGCACAGAAATTGCAATAACAGCCCAATTTACACCAAAGTAGGTCAGTTCACTTCAAAAATTTAAAACTTTCAGTCTTGACCTCAAATGGAGACCTAAAACCCCAATATGAAAAGATTAAGAAGTCCCAAAAAACTTTTATTTGCAACATAAAATATGATTCCCACAATAGGATTCCCAAAATGGGGCTGGAACACAAGTGTGTCAGTTTTGATTCCATTCTGTACAGTTTCGGTAAAACGACCATAACTTTTTCCACAGACCTTGGATTAAGGCAATTCAAAAGCTATTTGAAAGCTAACACACTAAACTATCTATCATCAAAAAAATGATTTTTCCATGGGCCGATCATTACTAGTTTAATCGCGAATTCTGCCTTGTTTATCTGAAATTTTCAGCCCTCACTGTTTTAGCTTTTCCCTCTTTTTTCACACAAATCCTCACTTGAAATCATTCCAAATCACGAAAAACATCATCATAATCATAATAAAACTAAAGATTGCAAAATCAAATACAAATTAATTCATAAGCATGGTTTTAACTTAAACTTGTATGAACATGATCGACCTCAACCCTTACATGCTTTCAAGCTTAACTAACAATTAAAACATTCAAATAACACTTGTTTATATCAAGATAACATGCTCTATAATCAAATCCAATATAAAAACCCAAAGTTAAACATGATTAGGTTAGGATTTACCTCACTTTAAGCCTGGATTTTGAGAGGTGGAGGTGATGTTCAGTGTTTGTGAGAGTTCTGGGCGGTGGCTGGTGATTGATGGGGTGGTGGTTGGTGGTTGATGGTGGCTCCCAACAGCAGCAGGTGGCGACAGTAGGTGGTGGTGGTGGTGGTGGCGGTGGCAGCAGCAGGCCATGAGAATGAGTGAAGGGAAGAGAGAGAGTGTGTTGATATTTTGATAATTTACTTGGTGAAAAATGATATAAATTTACTTGGTTGTGTTCATATCCGCCAAGAGTGACTTTAGACCAATAATAATTTGGCACATCTCATCGTAATTAGCTAAGTCGAATGATGTAAAGCTTGTTCGCCCGAACTGAGTTTGGGCCCGAAAGGAAATTATGCTTATTGCGATTGAATTTTCGTAACTTGAAATTAAATTTTTGTAAGGTTATAAAAATAATAATAATAACAACAACAACAACAACAACAACAATAATAATAATAATAATAATAATAATAATAATAATAATAATAATAATAATAATAATAATGATAATAATAATAATAACAACAATGATGATGATGATAATGATTTCTTAAACCATACTTATCGAGGCCAACTATCGATTCATCCGATATTTAATTAATCAATAAAACTTGAATTAACAATCAATGAAACTTGAATTGCAAAGTGGGACCCAAATAAAATATCCCCCAATCTAGATGATTAAATAAGATAAATGAAAGCCAAAATTTAAATGACATAAGGTAATTCGGTAAATATATAAATTGAGTGTAATTGAATTAATAAACATGATTTGGTTAAAGAAATAACCACGAGTGATTAAATCCATGAACATGATAAACTAAATGAATAAACATGAATAATTAAATAAATAAATATGACTTAGATAAATCAATATGGGTTAGGGTCGGGTTATTACAGCCTTCTCCTCCTAAAGAATTTCGTCCTCGAATCTTATGACAGTTGCCAAATTTATGCAATGCTACTTTAAAAACACATGTGCCATTGATTCCCATTGCTTCCCTCTGAAGACATATAATTTGCCCAATGTACTTTGACCAAGGGTGTCTACGTATTGTATAAGTACTTAATCCAAAGTTTCAGTAGTAGATCCAGACACTTCTCATGCAATAGACTTAATGAACTCAATTACTTTGATTCAAAATTGATATTCTCTTTGAAAGAAAAGAACCTTGCTACTAGTAAGGAGGTGCTCACTACCGGTTCATCACCTTGTCCACTAATGGGAACTGTTGTATACCCTGATAAGTACTCTGATACTATTACGAGCTATAAAACACATTATATACATGCTCAGGTTCAATAGGTAGGTGCAGTCAACAAGTTACAGGATTTAACCTTTCAATGAATCATAAGGCCCCATGTAACTAGTCCCTAATTGTCCTTGGATAGTCGGTCTCTTACTACCTTGACTAGAAAAGCCTTTTGAAATACTTCATAACCCATCTGAGACTTTGGTTATTTCTTTGTTTTGCCAGCACAACTCTTTTGTCGACCTTGTACCACCTCAATATGTACTTGAATCTTCCCTCTCAATGCTTGCTTTGGTTAGCTCTGACCTTATACTCAATGTTTCTTCTGGCTCATTCCAATATAATTAAACAGTGCTAGAGATTATGCCCTTATCAAAATTTCCTCATCTAATATTCTTAATGCATCAAATGATCTCCCCTCATCCAACTACTCAAGGATCTGCTCCCGGTCGATAATGGGCAATGAAATGACCATGGTTAGGGATGAGAGTGATGAAATTCTTAGCAAAGCGAATCATTGCATGCAAAAGAAATGAACAATGAGACTAGAAAAGGCTAATAACGGAGAGATTATCATGGGGTGGTTAAAATAAAGATAACCATAAGTGTATCATGAATTCTGAAATATAATGCCATAAGAATTGTGGTTCATAAGTATGGACCATAAAGGGTCCAATAAATAATCAACTAAGGAGAAAGATGATGTGGTTATACTCGGGTTTCACTGATAAATTGGAAACAAGATAACAAGCAACTGAGCTTCAACTAGCTGACTTTATGACCACAAGCAACAAGATAAGTGCAATAGATAGATTGGACAAGCAATGTGCAATAAATAGATTGATAGATTGGATAAGCAAAGTGCAATGGATAGATAAATGGATTGGACAAGCAAAGTGCCAATGGATAGATAAATAGATTGAGTAAGCTACAATAGGAACATGCCTTTACTCATATGAAGTCAATTCGAGTACAACAATAAGATTAAATAGAGAATACAGAAGTTTATTTATCAGAATATAAGATATATGTGGAGGAGTTGAAGTTCAAAATAAAGAGAGTAAAGGGATTATGACAATCGCAATCACCCACACCAATGAGAGTTGAATTACATTATGAATTAAGAACAAGTTATACGAGCTTATCATTATGAATAAATGAGATCTGAGGTAGATGTGTGAATCAGGTCTCAATAGGATGAACTACAGCTCATGATCATAAAATAAGGATAGTGAAGGTCGAGAGCACTAGAATGTTGACAACGACATAAGGTCAAGCGAAAATGTAACGCACATTTACAATGGGTTTGCAATGACATGGAAGATCACGCCTATAGAAAACATCGGGTTGAAATGCAAGGGAGATTAAACAATATTAGATAGTATCAAGTTTTGAAAATGAGACAAGCAAACAATTTCAAGAATTACTATGAAAGGGCATTCTTCTGCTATGGGTAGCTAATCCCATAAATCATTTATTCAAGGTATAGGGCACTTCTTTTTGATAGCGATTTTGTTCAACTCTCTATACACAGTATACAACCATAAGGTTCTGCCTTCCTTCTTCACACATATAAAACTAGGGTTTTCCATGATGATACACTTGGTCAAATAACTCCCTTCTGTAACAACTCACTTTACTAAATTTGTAGTTCCTTGAACTCTGTTGGGGGTCATGTGATAGGGGCTCTGAAAATGGATTGAGTACCTAGAACTAGGTTGATCTGAAAATCAATATTTCTTGCAAAGAAACAATCCTGATAGTCCTCAGATAGAACATCTCTAAATTCACAAACTATAATTATAAATATGTATATACCAAATGTGGTTGGCATATCACTAATATTCAATGCATTATTAACATCATAACTCACTTGCTTGCATAGTGAAATTAGGGCAAAAATAGGATTTTTCTTCCCTCAGTCCATAAAAATGCATGTATGGCCTTTCCTCATTTCTCACGCTAACCATAAGATCTTTACAAGTCATTTTCTGTAAGTATACAATCAGTTCATCCCCATAATGATAACAAGGTCTGCCAATCAAACTGAATTCAATGCCCAATGAATATGTTTCCAGTAATACTAATAGAGGCATATTTAAAAAAGGATAACACATTCAACTGCTTACTGGTCTCAGTAAATTTAAAAGACAGGAGGACGATCTAAAGTGTAAAGAGGTGCAACCACACCATGAACTCTTGCAAAGATATTTCTACATCGGTCAAAGGACAAGCATATAAGCTTAATGAATGAAAGGATGAAGATTCGTAATGAAAGAGAGGCATATAAATGTCTTGCATATAGAAGACATGTAGTTTATTCATAATGGTCACGATAGTAAAGCAAATGAACGATGTTATAAAGTTGAGAGGGAGTTTTAAGTACTGAACATGAAGAAATCTAACCAATTACCAAAGCGGCTTTTGAAAAGTCATACGGTATCCATATGTGAGTAAAATGACGAAGATAAGGGCCAACAGTACCAAAAAGGAAATTTTATTCATCTGGTGTTTAAAAGGACAATACGTCCAAATGAAGGAGTCAGTCTTATGACTGAACATGATGACATCCATCAATAACACAATTTACAGTAAATGGAAGTCTTGGGTAGGCATATAAACTTCAAAACTGCTAGTAGATGAAAATAGCACAAATTATTGTTTATCATTAACAAGATAGGTTGCACTAGTAAAGAAAGGATTACCAAAATAACTTGGGCAATGACATACAGTCACGGCCATAGAGTACTATGCCAACATGACGTTACGGAGCTATAGAAACACGAACGATATGGATACATTTAATTGTTGACAAGGTGTTCAATGACTGGGTCTGAAGCAGCCAAAGGCTTTGCAAGGAATAAATTAATAGTGCTCGAATAGAAGCAAAGAGTTAAAGTAGACGACAGTAAAAATATGAACATAGTGATGGCTGAACTGTAGGTAGAATGGGTCAAATATGCTTAGGAAGAACTGCAAATTACACAGTAACGCATATCGGGGGTCATTACAGGCTCTATTATGGAAACAGAGAATTAAACGATTATAATTGTTAGGGTTTGAATCGCCTATAAGAAAGCTTGCTCATATGTGTTTAAAGGACTGCCTGCATACCACATATGAGATTTTTTTTTTCCATAAACACTTAATTACCAATCAAGAGAGTGTTAGTGACAAAGAAATGAGCCTCTGAACAATTCAAGGTAACTAGGGCAAAAATAAGTTAGTGACAGGAAATAGTGGGAGCATTGATAAGGTAAGATCTTAGTGTCAAGACCAAATAATTTCAATATATGGCAGCTTAATCTTACTTGTACCACACATACAATGCTAAGTAGCACACCATAAGCTACAAATTGTTATCACCATAAATAAGCACTCATTGTAGTGTTCATCTCATACTGGTTCACCTTAAAGATATTGCCCCACAAGGCATTCCCTGATCTAGAGGTTTACATCTAACTTGATACTGCATTTATCCCTTAAGATGTTACAAATGGCATCCCCACATCGGGTTTCAACGATCACTATACCTAAGATTAGGTATATTAACACACCTCAATAAAACTTTCAAATCCTAGGGCAAAACGGAAAGAGTTTTGCCTAAAAACTTACTAAAGCCCAGGCATAAAGCCTTACAATAGATACCTAAAATGGAGAGAAACTCTTCAATAGCTCAACGGCCACACGCCGGAGTTCATAACTCAACAGGTCAAACACCCAAAGTGCACGATTGCAAAAATTTGAACAAATAAAAGAAATGGAACATACAATACAATTCCTAGACAAATGAGAGCATTGATAATGATGAATTTTGCTAATGCTTGAATCTCAGGGTATTACCAAATGATTGAGTCACCCAAATGAAAATGGCTCATCTATACATGCCCATACATATGAACTTATAGTCAATAGCTCATTTAACTGGTCCAATATAACTCATAAATACCTTGATAGCTAACTCATAAACACTTGATAGATCACAGTGGCCCTTAAAACCATAACTTTGATACCAAATCTGTAACGCCCCAAAATGCTAATTACATGATTTATAGAAAACTGCAGCAGAAGACTTAATAATAGAAGGCGTTATCACCCTCCTGATAAGGACAAAGCTCACTGAAACCATTTAATCTTGCAACTCATGCTCACAATCACAAAATCTATTAAACTAAAATGCTTCAAGACCAAAGTCCATAATAGTTCAACTTCAATACTATCGACTTAATCATGCCATGTGCTAACTCGCACTCCACACTACACAAGTATATTGAATATAGACCCAACTTGACCTTGAGGTTGATTCCAATATTCATACTATGCTGAATCCACTGTGAGCATCTGCTGACTACCAAAAGGGCTTGCTAAAAGGAGAAACATGTGATACTTCATCACCTAAAATGGAAAACATGAAAATAATTTTAAAATGTGAGCAAAAACTCAGCACATGCATTCCTGTATTGTAAATGAGCATAGAAATCGTTTTTACAATTCATTTTGGGAATAACAACAAAAATGAGAGTAATATGAAACTGAATTGCTCATTATTATCCGAATGTGAACCCGTTGCAATGATATGATCTATACATAGGTGTACACCTATCAATCCAATCAAGAGTTGGCCTGAAGCCGTGCGGGAAAATGATGGGCTGACACCATATAGATGATAATTGACAGGGTCACAGGTTAAATGGCAAATCACTGTATAAAATGATTTATTGATAAACTCATTACGAGTTTTAACTTGATAAACATGTTTTGCTTTCTAAAGATACAGGCAATGAACATACCTAAAGTTTTTAAAAATGTCATCTGACTTGATACAAGTCAGCTATTTCATAAATATCATCGTAAGTATGTGTAGTCAGTAAATAATCTTTACTCACATAATTGAGTAAGTAAAAGTATGTGTATCAGAAATTGAGTGATTATATAGTATACATAACTTGGGTATTTCAATATAACTTCAAAACTGAATTGATGAAAGTAATTAAATTTGCCCTAAAGTAAATGAAAGTAAAATAGTCCACAATGAGATAAATGAGATTACAAAGAAAAAGGCCTTGATAGTGACAATTGAGAGAACGGTTGTGACCTTTTATGAAATAAGTTGCTGATACGGGTTCAAGGCTTGCTGATGTACAGCTTGGTTCAAGATAACAATGAGTACAGTAGATTGGCTTGATAAATACGTTTGATACATTCTAAATTGAGTAAAGTAACAGAGGTTTGAGGCCAAGAGAGATATATGTTGGTTCAAAATAGCAGAAACTGCAATAACTTGGTTTGATAAATATGGTTTTTGAGTCACAACTCTCCCCACTTCTCATACTTCATTCATAAATCCATTAGATATAGAATTCCACCCTAAATGAAACTTTGAACTCAATAGAAGCTATTAAGCTCACTAAACTTGGTATTTTCTTTGAAAAATTCATAAATGATTCAAATCTCATAAGCAAGCTCCCAAATTGTATACTTATCTTCCTCTTTCTCATTAATCAAGCTAAAAGCTCCATGAAAGTTCATAAATATTCATTTCCCCTTAAATGACCTTACTTGGCCCAAAATACACAAAATGAGTGTATGATCAATCTTACTCAATCTTTATTACTGCTCTTTACACAATTACTCAAAATGCTTCCAAAAATCATCGAACTCAAAATACTCAACCAAAATTCTTGAAATCTTATAGGCAATTCAAAAATAATATGAAAAATCTACAGTAAAATTTTTAGAATTTTTCTCCAAGTATACGTTGCATAGAAATTGCAATAACAATCCCATTTACACCAAAGTAGGTCAGTTCACTTCAGAAATTCATAACTTTCAACCTTGACCTCAAATGGTGACCTAAAATCCCAATATGAAAAGATTAAGAAGTCCCAAAAAACTTTTATTTGCAACACAAAATATGATTCCCACAATAGGACTCCCAAAATGGGGCTAGAACACGAGTGTGTCAGTTTTGATTCCATTCTGCACAGTTTTGGTAAAACAAGCATAACTTTTTCCACAGACCTCGGATTAAGGCGATTCAAAATCCATTTGAAAGCTAACACACTAAGCTATCTATCCACCCTAAACATAATTTTTCCATGGGCCGATCATTACTAGTTTAATCCCGAATTCTACCCTATTTATCTGAAATTTTCAGCCCCTACTATTTTAGCTTTTTCCCCTCTTTTCATGCAAATCCTCAACTGAAATCATTCCAAATCAACAAAAATATCATCATAATCATCAGTAAAACTAAACATTGCAAAATCAAATACAAATCAATCCATAAGCATGGTTTTAACTTAAGCTTGTCTAAACATGATCAACCTCAACCCTTGTTTGCTTTTAAGCTTTACTAACAATTGAAACATCAAAATAACACTTGTTTATATCAAGATAACATGCTCTATAATCAAATCTAATATAAAAATCCAAAGTTAAACATGATTAGGTTAGGATTTACCTCACTTTAAGCTTGGATTTTGGGAGGTGGAGGTGATGTTTGGTGTTTGTAGGAGTTGTGGGTGGTGGTTGGTGGCTGATGGCTGATGGGGTGGTGGTTGGTGGCTGATGGTGGTGGCCGACAGCAGCAGGTGACGGCAATAGGTGGTGGTGGTAGTGCCAGCAGCAGGTGATGAGAATGGGTGAAGGGAAGAGAGAGAGTGTCTTTAACCAAGAGTGACCTTAGACCAATGATAATTAGGTATATCTCATGGTAATTAGCTAAGTAAAATGAAGTAAAGCCTGTTGGGCCGAAATGAGTTTGGGCCTGAAAGGAAATTATGCTTAATACGATTGAATTTTCTTAGATTGAAATTAAATTTTTGTAAGGTTATAAAAATAACAACAACAACAACAACAACAACAACAACAACAACAACAACAACAACAACAATAATAACAATAATAATAATGATTTCTTAAACCATAATTATCGAGGCCAACTATCAATTCACCCGATATTTAATTAATCAATAAAACTTAAATTAACAATCAATGAAACTTGAATTGCAAAATAGGACCCAAATGAAATATCCCCCAATTGGGATGATTAAATACGATAAATGAAAGCGAAAACTTTAAATGATATAAGGTAATTTCGTAAATATATAAACTGAGTGTAATTGAATTAATAAACATGATTTGGTTAAAGAAATAACCATGAGTGATTAAATCCATGAACATGACAAATTAAATGAATGAACATGATTAATTAAATAAATAAATATAATTTAGATAAATAAATATGGCTTAGGGTTGGGTTATTGTAGCCTTCCCCTCCTAGAACCTTATGACGGTTGCCAAATGTATGTAATACTGCTTTAAAAACACATGTGCCACTGGTTCCTATTGCTTCCCTCTAAAGACGTATAATTTGCCCAATGTACTCTAACCAATGGTGTCTACGTATTGTATAACTACTTAATCTCATGTTTTTGTAGTAGATCCGGACACTTCTCACCCAATAAACTCAATGAACTCAATTACTTTGATTCAAAATTGATATTCTCTTCGAAGGAAAAGAACCTTGTTACTAGTGAAGAGGTGGTCACTACCGGTTCATCACCTTATCCACTGATGGGAACTGTTGTATACCCTGATAAGTATTCTGATACTATTATGAGCTATAAAATACGTTATATATGTGTTCGGGTTCAACAGGTTGGTGCAGTCAACAAGCTACAGCATTTAACCTTTCAATGAATCATAAGGCCCCATGTAACTAGTCCCTAATTGTCCTTAGATGGTCGGCCTCTTAATACCTTGACTAGAAAAGCCTTTTGAAATACTTCATAACCCATCTGAGACTTTGGTTATTTCTTTGTTTTGCCAGTACAACTCTTTTGTCGACCTTGTACCACCTCAACATGTACTTGAATTTTTCCTCTCAATGCTTGCTTGGGTTAGCTCTGACCTTATACTCAATGTTTCTTCCTGCTCATTCTAATATAATTAGACAGTGCTAGAGACTATGCCCTTATCAAAATGTCCTCATCTGATATTCCGAATGCATCACATGATCTCCTCTCATCAGACTACTCAAGGATCTGCTCCTGGTCGATAATGGGCAATGAAATGACCATGGTTAGGGATGAGAATGATGAAATTCTTAGCAAAGTGAATCATTGCATACAAAAGAAATGAACAATGAGACTAGAAAAGGCTAATAACGGAGAGATTACCATGGGGTGGTTAAAATAAAGATAACCATAAGTGTATCATGAATTCTGAAATATAATGGCACAAGAATTGTGGTTTATAAATATAGACCATAAAGGGTCCAATAAATAATCAACCAAGGAGAAAGATGGCATGGTTATACTGGGGTTTAACTGAGGAATTGGAAACAAGATGACAAGCAACTGAGCTTCAACTAGGTGACTTTATAACCACAAGCAACAAGATAAGTGCAATAGATAGATGGGACAAGCAATGTGCAATAAATATATAAATAGATTGGATAAGCAAAGTGCAATAGATAGATAAATGGATTGGATAAGCAAAGTGCCAATGGATAGATAAATAGATTGAGTAAGCTACAATAGGAACATGCCTTTACTCATATGAAGTCAATTCAAGTACAACAATGAGATTAAATAGAGAATGCAGAAATTTATTTGTCAGAATATAAGATATATGTGTGGGAGTTGAAGTTCAAAATAAAGAGAGTAAAGGGATTATGACAATTGCAATCACCCACACCAATGAGAGTTGAATTACATTATGAATTCAGAACAAATTATACGAACTTATCATTATGAATAAATAAGATGTAAGGTAGATGTGTGAATCAGCTCTCAACAGGATGAACTACAACTCATGATCATAAAATAAGGATGGTGAAGGTCGAGAGCACTGGAATATTGACAACCATATAAGGTCGAACAAAAATGTAACGCACATTTACAATGGGTTTGCAATGACATGGAAGATCATGCTAATAGGAAATATTAGGTTGAAATGCAAAGGTGATTAAACAATATTGGATAGTATTAAGTTTTGAAGATGAGACAAGTAAACAATTTCAAGAATTACTATGAATCGGCATTCTTATAAAAAATAAACTGTGGCTGCATAGTTGAGGTGTGATATCCGAACCTCAAATCATTCCTGCAAAAGACTTCTGTTGTGGGCAGTTAATCCCATAAATCATTTATTTAAGGTATAGGGCACTTGTTTCTAATAGCAATCTTATTCCATTCTCTATACATAGTATTCAACTATAAGGTTCTGCCTTCCTTTTTCACACATATAAAACTAGGGTTTCCCATGATAACACACTTGGTCAAATAACTCCCTTCTGTAACAACTCATTTTACTAAATCTGTAGTTCCTTAAACTCTGCTGGGGGTTATATGATAGGGGCTCAGAAAATGGATTGAGCACCTAGAACTAGGTTGATCTGAAAATCAATGTTTCTTGGGAAGAAACAATCCTGATAGTCCTCAGATAGAACATCTCTAAATTCACAAACTGTAATTATGAATATGTATATACCGAGTGTGGTTGGCATATGGCTAATATTCAATGCATGAATGATATGATAACTCATTGCTTGCATAGTAAAATCAAGGCAGAAATAGAATTTTTCTTCTCTCGGTCCATAGAAACACATCTATAGTCTTTCCTCATTTCTCAAGCTAAGCATAAGATCTTTACAAGTCATCTTCTGTAAGTACACAATCAGTTCATTCTCATAATGATAACAAGGTCTGCCAATCAAACTGGATTTAATGCCCAATGAATATGTTTCTAGCAATACTAATACATGCATATTTAAAAAGGGATAACACATTCAACTGCTTACTAATCTCAATAAAGTTAAAAGACAGGAGGATGGTCTAAAGTGTAAAGAGGTGCAACCACACCATGAACTCTTGCAAAGATATTTCTTTATTAGCTAAAGGACAGGCATGTAAGCTGAATGAATGAAAGGACGAAGATTCGTAATGAAAGAGAGGCATATAAATATCTTGCATATACAAAACATGCAGTTTATTCATGATGGTCATGATAGTAAAGTAAATGAACGATGTTATAAAGTTGAGAGGGAGTTTTAAGTACTAAAGGTGAAGATATCTAACAGATTACCAAAGCAGCTTTTAAAAAGTCATACAGTATCTGTATGTGAGTAAAATCAAGAAGATAAGGGCTAATAGTACCAGAAGGAAAATTTTATTCATCTGGTTCTTGAAGGGACAAAGCGTCCAGATAAAAGCGTCAGTCTTATGACTGAACATGATGACATCCATTAATAACACAATTTGCAGTAAATAAAAGTCTTGGGTAGGCAAATAAACTTTAAAACTGCTGGCAGATGAAAATAGCACAAATTATTGTTTATTATTAATAAGATACGTTGTACTAGTAAAGAAAGGATTACCAAAATAACTTGAGTAATGACATGCAGTCACGGCTATAGAGTAGTATGCCAACATGATGTTACGGTGCTATAAAAACACGAACGATATGGACATATTTAAGTGTTGACAGGGCGTTCAATGACTGGGTCTGAAGCAACCAAAGGCTTTGCAAGAAATAAATGAATAGTGCCCAAATAGAAGCAAGGAGTTAAAGTAGACGACAGTAAAAATATGAACATAGTGATGGCTGAGCTGTAAGTAGAATGGGTCAAATATGTTTAGGAGGAACTGCAAATCACACGGTAACGCATATCAGGGGTCATTATAGGCTCCATTATAGAAATAGAGAATTGAACGATTATAATTGTTAGGTTTTGAATCGCCTATAAGATGGGTTGCTCAGATCTGTTTAAAGGACTGCCCATAGACCATATATGAGATTTTGTTTTCCATAGTTAATAGCTCATTTAACTAGTCCAACATAACTCATGAACACCTTGATAACTAACTCATAAACACTTGATAGCTCACAATTGCCCTTAAAACCTTAGCTCTGATACCAAAAATATAATGCCCCCAAAATGCTAATTACATGATTTACGAAAAACTGTAGCCAAAGACTTAATAATAGAATGTGCTACTGCCATCCTGATAAGGACAAGGCTCACTGAAACCATTTAATCTTGTAACTCATATTCATAATCACAAAATCTATTAAACTGAAACGCTTCAAAAACAAAGTCCATAATAGTTCAACTTCAATACCATCGACTTAATCATACCATGTGCTAACTCGCACTCCACACTACACAAGTATATTGAACATAGACCCAACTTGACCCTGAGGTCGATCCCAACATTCATGCTATTCTGAATCTACTGTGAGCATCTGTTGACTTCCAAAAAGGCTTGCTAAAAGGAGAAACTTGTGATACTTCATCACCTAAAATGAAAAACAGAAAAACAATTCAAAAATGTGAGCAAAAACTCAGTACATGCATTCTTGTATTGTAAAATGAGCATAGAAATACTATTGATGGGTACTCGCTTTTGCAATTCATTTAGTTTGTAATAACAATAAAAATGAGAGTAATATGAAACTCAATTGCTCATTATTATCTAGATGTAAATCCCTTGCAATGATATGATCTATACATAGGTGTACACCTATCAATCTGGTCAAGAGTTGGCCTAAAGCCGCACGGGTAAATGATGGGTTGACGCCCTATAGATGATAACTGACAGGTTACAAGTTAAATGGCAATTCACTGTATAAACTGATTCATTGATAAATCATTAAGAGTTTTAACTTGATAAAAAACATGTTCTACTTTCTGATGATACAGGCAATGGATGTACCTTAAGTCTTTAAAAATGTCATCTTACTTGATATAAGTCAACTGTTTCATAAATGTCATCGCAAGTATGTGTAGTTAGTAAATAACTTTTACCGCCATAATTGAGTAAATAAAAGTATGTGTAGTAGAAATTGAGTAATTATATGGTATACATAAGTTGGGTATTTCATTATAATTTCAAAGCTGAATTGATGGAAGTAATTAAATTTGATACAAAGTAAATGAAAGTAAAATAGTCCACAATGAGATAAATGAGATTACAAAGGAAAAGGCCTTGATGGTGACAATTGAGAGAGTGGTTGTAACCTTTTATGAAATAAGTTGCTGATACAGGTTTAAGACTCGCTGATGTATAACTTGATCCAAGATAACAACAAGTACAGTAGATTGGCTTGATAAATACATTTGATACAATTTGAATTGAGTAAGTAATAGAGGTTTGAGGCCAAGAGAGATATATCTTGGTTTAAAATAGCAAAAACTGCAATAACTTGGTCTGATAAATATGGTTTCTGAGTCACAACTCTCCCCACTTCTAAGATTTCATTCATAAATCCATTAGATATAGAATTCCACCCCAAATGAACCCTTGAACTCAATAGAAGCTATTAAGCTCACTAAACTTGGTATTTTCTTTGAAAAATCCATAAATGATTCAAAGCTCATAAACAAGCTCCCAAATTGTATACTTGTCTTCTTCTTTCTCATTAACCAAGCTAAAAGCTCCATGGAAGTCCATGAATATTCATTTCCCCTTAAATGACCTTACTTGGCCCAAAATACATAAAATGAGTGTATGATCAATCTCACTCAATCTTTATTATTACTCTTTACACAATTACTCAAAATGCTTCCAAAAATCACCAAACTCAAAATACTCAACTAAAATTCATGAAATCTTATAGGAAATTCGAGAATAATATGGAACATCTACAGTAAAAGTTTTAGAATTTTCCTCCAAGTACACATTGCACAGAAATTACAATAACAGCCTAATTTGCACCAAAGCAGATCTGTTCACTTCAAAGATTCATAACTTTCAGCCTTGACCTCAAATGGAGACCTAAAACCCCAATATGAAAAGATTAAGAAGTCTAAAAAAACGTTCATTTGCAATACAAAATATGATTCCCTCAATACGGTTCCCAAAATGGGGTTAGAACACAAGTGTATCAGTTTTGATTTCATTCTGTACAGTTTTGGTAAAACGACCATAACTTTTTTCACAGACCTCGAATTAAGGTGATTCAAAATCCATTTCAAAACTAACACATTGAACTATCTATCTACCAAAAAGCATATTTTTCCCATGGGCTGATCATTACCAGTTTAATTCCGAATTCTGCCCTATTTTTCTAAAATTTCCAGCCCTCACTATTTTAGCTTTTCCCTCTCTTTTCACACAAATCCTCACTTGAAATCATTCCAAATCACCAAAAATATCATCATAATCATCAATAAAACTAAAGATTACAAGATCAAATACAAATCAATCCATAAGCATGGCTTTAACTTAAGCTTGTATGAACATGATCAACCTCAACCCTTGCATGCTTTTAGGCTTAACTAACACTTAAAACATCAAAATAATACTTGTTTATATCAAGATAACATGCTCTATAATCAAATCCAACTTGAAAAACCCAAGTTAAACATGATTAGGTTAGGATTTACCTCACTTTAAGCTTGGATTTTGAGAGGTGGAGGTGATGTTTGGTGTTTATGAGAGTTGTGGGTGGTGGCTGGTGGCTGATGGGGTGGTGGCTGCTGGCAGCAGCAGGTAGCAACAGTAGGTGGTGGTGGTGGTGGCAGCAGCAGGCCATGAGAATGGGTGAAGGGAAGAGAGAGAGTGTGTTGATATTTTGATAACTTACTTGGTGAAAAATGATCTAAATTTATTTGGTTGTGTTTATATCCACCAAGAGTGACCTTAGACCAATGATAATCAGGCACATCTCACGGTTATTAGCTAAGTAACATGAAGTAAGCTTGTTGGGCCGAAATGAGTTTGGGCCCGAAAGGAAATTATGCTTAATGCGATTGAATTTTCGTAGCTTGAAATTAAATTTTTGAAGGTTATAAAAATAATAATAATAACAACAACAACAACAACAACAACAACAACAACAACAACAACAATAATAATAATAATAATAATAACAATAATAATGATTTCTTAAACCATAATTATGGAGGCCTATTATCGATTCACCCGATATTTAATTAATTAACAAAACTTGAATTAACAATCAATAAAACTTGAATTGCAAAATAGGACCCAAATGAAATATCCCCCAACCGGGATGATTAAATACGATAAATGAAAGCGAAAAATTTAAATGACATAAGATAATTCGGTAAATATATAAACTGAGTGTAATTGAATTAATGAACATGATTTGGTTAAATAAATAACCATGAGTGATTAAATCCATAGACATGATAAATTACATGAATAAATATGATTAATTAAATAAATAAATATGATTTAAATGAATAAATATGGGTTAGGGTCGGGTTATTACAGCGTCGCAGGTGTGACGATGTTAGAGAGGATCCGATCCCATCAACATGTGGGATGTGTTCAAAAGGGAACTCAAGAAGCAATTCTATCTAGAGGATGCTGATTACGAGGCTAGGGCCAAGCTTCAACACCTTCAGCACAAGGATGGTCAAGTTCGGGGGTATATCAAGGAGTGCCAAGAGCTACTCTTGGAAGTTCCAAGCATTGAAGAACATGATGCACTCTTCTGTTTCCTCGATGGCCTTCAGGGAGTTGAGGAGGTGAGGGGGTGCAAGATCTAGCATCGGTGATCATCGTCACCGAGTCACTCATCGAGTTCAAGAGGGAATCTTCAAAGCCACATGACCAGAAGACCTAAGGTGATAGTGGCAATGATGGAGACTGGGATAAGTCTCCTAAGCGGGACAAACCAACAATCTTCAAGGACAAGGGAAAAAACAAGAAGGACGAGACACCGAGGAAATACTCATACTTCTTATGCAACAGGCCTCACCGGGTTGTTGAGTGCTCGAAGCATGGGAAACTTGCTATGCTTGTGATGGAAAAAGAGAGTCATGAAGAAGAAAAGCATATTGCTTCAATATCGCTCCTAAGTGACATCCAATCCGAGGTGGGGGAGCCAAAAGATGGCCACATGTATGTAGAGACTGAAGTTGGAGGTAAGAAATGCTAAGCTATGGTGGACACAGGAGTGGACAACGTATACATAACCAAAGAACTCACCGATGAGATTAGCCTACCTTATAAAAAAGAGAGAGGCTATGCGAAGGGAGATAATGCAAAAAGTCTTCTAATCCATGGAGTTGCCCGAGGTACAGGCATCCAAGTTGGACCATGGAGAGGTAAGATCGATATACCCATCGCTCCTCTTAATGATAAGAAGTTCTATCTAGGAGTGGACTTCGTTGATAAGGCAAAAACCGTCATAGTTCCTCATGCTAGCACCCTGTTCATCACGGACAATGGGAAAGCCCATGCAATACCTATGTGACGGGAAGCTTAGATGGAAAAAGTGCTACCTGCCCTTTGATTCACGGAGAGTAGGGAGGTAGGTTACTGAGCCACCCTCACGACGGATTAGGCACTTACAGGTGTCATACCCCTGACGTAGCCTAGGAAGCTGGCACAAAGGAGGAAATGGGCCAAAATGAGGATAGGACACAAGCACGCAAAGAATCGATGTGCTGAGCAGTTAACCACGACACACCAACCGAACCAAGTGAAAAGGACACCTCCTAGAGATGACGCTACTCAAGAGCCAAACATACGAAGGCCCAAAGGCAACGAGGACGTTGCCCAATGGGGTGGGGGAGAATGTCACAAGTTGCATTTCCGGAGAGTTCTAGAATGTTTTGAAATCTTCTAGAATGGTTTGGAACCTTCTAGAATATGCTAGAATGTTCTATAACCTTCTAGAGCACTCTAGAATCATCTAGACTGTTCTAGAAGCTTCTAGGACCTTGTAGAGAGTCTTAAAACCTTCTAGCCTATACTAGAATATTCCATAATACCCTCTAGAATGTTCTACATAGTTATACACTTGTGTAGTATCTAGAATATTTATAGAGAATATTCTAAAAGTGTAATAATAGTTGTAGGATCGAATACATCTCCACCATCCAATGAGGAGGTGGATGTGTATATAAACCCCCAAGGGGTCTCATTTCTATCCAAGTCATTGAAAGCATTCCAAAGTGCAATACAACAAACTCTTTATACTCTCTTAAGCATAAGTGCGCTTACTTAAGTTCTCAGGTCTAAGTTAAGCATCACTTAAGGCTTACTAAAAAACTATGGAAGGGTCCCGAGTGAGTTTACTAGCACTGTACAGATTAAAGTTTATGTGAATTATCAGCTCATGATACTAGGGTTAGGGTTGGCTTTGGGTATAGGCTCATATTTTGAACTATTATCTCCTTGTTTTAAATTAAAAAAATAATGACTGTTTTCTTCATCGTCGATGGCATGGGATGACTTCTAATTGGCTAATATTTAACCACAGTTAAATTTGACCAAGCGGGTTCACCCAAGCTAACTTGACATATGGCAATTTGTGATTGGTTGAATTTATTTTTATACATGGAAGTAGTGTGGAACCATCTAATTTGCCATTGAATTTTTACCTCCTATAGGGAGTCTTAATTCCATCATTTAAGAACCCTTTCCTTTGCTAACTCACCAAATTCAGGAGAAGAGGGAAAAGCTTCTTTCTCCCTTGCCTTGCTCAATCTTCTTTTTCTAATTTCCGCCACTAATTCTTACAACAAAAGTAGTTGTTGAGGATTGAGTTTCTTCTAATAAACTCTATAAAGACAGTTCTGCATTCAAAAGATCATGATAGAGATTCCCAGACAAAAGAGATTCATGGAATTGAATCGGTGAATCAGTCTATCCAACAGAAGATCCCTTTGCAAATCACACAGGAGCAAAAAATTAAGTAAAAATTTGATAGAGTCCTAGGTCTGCGTAATAACATAGGCTGAGCAATTACTTACGGTTCCATAATTTTCCAAGCTTGCCCATAATATATAACTGCTTGTGTGCTACAATATCTAATCGTCGTATCAGTTTTATAAAGGGAGCTGCCGCATCTTGTACTTGCCACCAGGCCGCTATTGGTTCGAGGAGTTCCACTACTGTTTTTTAATTAGCAATAAAACTTTTAAGACATTTCCTTATCTTATGGTCTTTTTTTCACCTTATCTATAGCAAAGTGTTTTACTATGAAGGCTAATATACCCTGCGGATCACGCCCATCATTTCAATTATTTTCCTTGAGCAATGATAGACTTACTTATGAGCATTTGAATATAGTTGGCTAGATTATCATAAATATATACTTTGCTTTAAATATCATAATAGTATGCGGACCTGATTATTAAATCAACTACATTTGCTTTATGAACAATTGCAGGTTTATTAATTATCATTTAATAATTGCCTTTGTATCTTCTAATGATAATTTGCTCTTCGGTTTATACTTCCAATATTTATGAATCATGTTTCATAAGTATAGTATTGTGGTCCTACAATTTTACAATTATGAAGTATTTACTTAATTCCTTGCAAGCATTGTTAAATTAAATAGTTGAGCATTCTAATTTTTTTGTTATTCCTCCTCAGTTGTTTAACTGTTAGATCTAGTATTTGTGAGTACATTTCAAAACATATCATACTCTTGTTGTATGATTTTTTAAAGGGATTTTAGATAATAATATATTGTACTTTGCGGGTATTAAATAATAATGCTCCTAACTTTGAACTTGACATTTATGCACCATACTATTGCCCTATTTACTGTCTATATACCAAGGCAGTGTTCGAATGTATTTTCATCAATGTAGTGCAATAATTTCATAATGGTATGCAATTGCATATGTTTAAAATGTAAAAATTTCTAAGTGTATATGTTAAATACGAACTTACATCACCAACTAAACACACCTTCAAAACCAGCTTTAGAATATAAACAGTAAATAGGCCCATAGTATAGTGTACGAATGTCCAAGTTCAAAGTTGAAAATATTATCATTTGACCCCCAAAGTATAGTTTATTATCGTCCAATATTCCTTTTTTTAGTCGATAATCATTTATTTGATTTTTTGATAAGCATTTATTAGCGTTATGATGAGATTTTTTTCACCGAATTGTTGTTTTACCTCTTTAACTATTTACATAATTATTCCTCTAGACGTATTTAAAATGAAGCATTGCTATTTTACTCTTGTTGTCTTACAATCTTATAATTCATAAGCATTTAATTAATACTTTGCTAGCATTTATAAAGTTTAATGATGAGCATTTTAATAATGGTTGTGGTACCTTCTTTGCCATGTAGTTAACAATTTTAGAGTTTATAATTATATTTTAAAATATATTATTGTTGTATTCCTATCTTATTAATTATTATAAATAAACATTCTACCACCTCAATTATTTTGCTTGCATGAACCAATAAACATACTGTCACATCAATTATTTGGTTTGCAATATACATTAGTTTACTATTAGTGATAAACATTTATTTAATATGATATTTAAAAAATACATTTAGTGATTGGATGGTTTTTTTTACTCTGGAAAATAAGCATTATATTTAGTTTTTAAATGTATAGAATATTTATTTTATGGTTATGGAAGCAATTTGGTCGTTCGTAGATACACATTTTGGTTCTTTGTAGAAAAACATTTTAGTTATTTGTAAATGTGTATTATAGTCCTTGGCTTGACCCAGTGGAAGCAAAATAATTGTACCTAATATTTAAATAAAATGTAATATTTAATATAGTCCTTGGTCTGACCCAACTATTTTAATTATTAGATCTACTATTGATAATTAAGTTTGCAAAACTATGAGAGTCGTGTTTTACAATTTTATAATCTAGGGCATTTATTCGATTTGTTTATAAGCATTTATCAGGGCTGCCATACGATTTATTCTAATTATTGTTTTACATTTGTGCCTAATTGTTATACATCTTTAAATATTTACATAATTCCTCAAGTTTTCGGTTGTTTTATTTTTAAAAAAATAAAGTACTATTATTTTACTATCATTACAGGAAATCTCATTGCTAGCGTCCGATACAATCGGTCACCAAATGCAATAATTTGACGTGAAATCTATTGAGCTACTGACAAATTTGCATCGGATAAAAATTAGTTGCAAACACCCCATCGCTAAAAAAATTTAGCGTCGGATTAAAAAATATGACTCCATTAGCATCGGATTTTGGGCGACCGATAAATTAGTGACAAATGTTAGAAATGAGCATCTGATAGATCCCGATGCTGTTAGAGATGCACTATTTATTCCATCGCTAAAATGGAGACAAGGATTCAATTCCAAGCTAAAATTAGCATCGAATATTTCTTATTTAGCATCTGCATATCTGACGCTAATGGAGGCAAACAGCCGCCCATAACTAAATTTAGAATTCATAGTCAATTTTAGCGTCGACCTATCCAACACTAATAGGGTGTAATCCATCGCTAATTTTGTTTCAATTTGGGCATTTGTTCTTTGTTTTTTGTTTTTTGGCATTTCCTGCACATATACATTATCCTTCTTTCACTCATATACATATTACAAATTCACAACATCTCAAGCTCATCCGTAAATGCACAAGCAACCATCCATCTCTAAAATACACAATTATCTAATGAAGTTCTTGAATACACAAATGATCAAGGAACAAGTTCCATTCACAACCATGCTACTAAGAATCTAACAAGTTCCTATAGAAACCGTCTCACAACACAAACTATAGAGACGCAAACCATATAGTTCATGACACAAAGCATAGTTCATGACAACAACCATACTACCAAAGTTCATGGCACATACCATTCTACCAAAGTTCATAACACAAACCACAGTTCATAAGTTACTAATCGCTAGCTAGATGGATTAGAATTGGAACTAGGCAACACGTCAACTCTCGGTTAGAGGCTTTTGATGAGCCTCATTGCCTCTTCAAATTGTCATTGTCGATCCTCCACAACTTTTTGCTAATTCTTTATGGTCTGTTGCTAATTCTCCACGAGTTTCCTCTACTCATCCAGTTGATGCTGGGTTGATTTAAGCTCATATCGCAGCTTAAAGTATTATGAGGAAGTGCATGTAGAACCCGTACAGACAATGGAGGCGGTTGGCTTCTTATAAAACAGTTTGCCAGCCTCACCCAATCTATAGATAGTGGATTTTTTGCTCCATCCACCCTATATTTTATAATATAGCTTCTATGCTTCTAGTTTCTATTGTTGTTTTACTATCTAGTAATTAATGAGCATTTTTAACACTTTGATAAGCATTTACAAAATTTAAATATGAGCATTTTAATAATTGTTGTGTACCATCTTGATTATAAGTTAACACCTTTAATGTTTATAACTACTTTTTAAAAAATTACTAATTGTATTGCTATCTTATTATAATTGATCATTTAATAATTTTTGTTATGAGTGTCAACACTCAAATTTGACTATAGTTATTCCACCACCTTAGAGCATGCACAATGGTAGGTCTATTTTTTAGCTCACCAATGGGGCTTGCCTCATCCACATCAGTTTTTAAGCAAGCTTTTTGGCTCACAAGCGCCCCTCTCTAATGTAAGACTCACCAAATAAAATAATATATATGGATCACACCCGAACATATTTAATTAGTTTAGTTTTATGTTTTGCTTTATTATTTGACTTTATTATTTTTGTGAAAGATAATTTGCACATAAAAAATTGGTACACAATAAATTAAAGGCTCTTATTTTTTTGGAAAAAAAACAATATAAGAGGTTGAATTTAAACATAATAATTTGCATTGACCAATAAACATTCTAACATATCAATTTATTGGTTCGTACAATGCTTTATTATATGCGTCTTTATATTTTAGTGGTAAACATTTATTTTTATATTTAAATGAACATTTATTTAGTGTTTGTACGTATAGGTCTTATTTCACAAGTTTGCATGTGAGTATTATAGTTAGTTTTTAAATGTACAGAGATATTTATTCTATCGATATATAAGCATATATACTAGTTTTTTGCAGATGCGCATTTTGATTATTTGTAAATGACTATTAAGTTGGCATATCTTGACTTCTAAAATAGCCTGAGGTGACAAATATGAGTTGGCTATAAATATAACAATTAGATTTGGATAATTTATTACTTGGTCTAATTTAAACATATCAATTTAAATTGCAAAAATAGAACCAAGTCAAGTCTCTGAGATTTTGAAACAAAATAGAATAAAATACGACCAAAAAGTGTGCAAGTAATTTTACGAAATGGTTTCTAAAGGCAAGCTCTTTACATGTGAAAAACAGAAGGGGGGGGGGGAACTGGTGCAACCCAAGTCTTACTACATTCTAGCTCTGGCAAATCCAACCCACAACCCGAAACCCGAACTGAATAACTCAGATCCATACCCAATCCAACATAGTAAGTAAAGTTGTAAAGGTGGAAGTGGTGTTGAAGAACTAATGGGAGGACTTTTCCCTCACTCATATCATCTCGCTCCGTTGGTCCTTCACCACTCGATCGCCAAGTTCGAAATAAGTTCACCAGAAAGTGAACCTGAAATCCAAATCGACTTGAATTGAACCATATTTGATCCGAAATTTTCGAAAAAGTAGCTTATTTTTATATGACAAGCTTATTGGACCAAAAATTGTTCGACCGGAAGTTGACCCGAGTTGAAGTTCATTCGACCCAAACTGAAACCTATCCAAAACATCGCTTAACTAAAATATGACCTGACCCAGACTTAATCGAATCCGTAATCAAACCAAATGACCTATTTATCAGGTCAACTATATGCTCAGGCTACTCCAATGTCATAAAGAGGAAAGAGACTAGCCTTGAAATCAATGGCCGAGCCAGGGTTCACGCCCTGAGGTGTCAAACTATACTATATAGTACAACTAATAATTGTACTGTAATTTTAATACAATTTTTGTCTATATTTTTTGTGACACAACATAGTCATAATATTGCACTAAACTTTTAAGAGATTTCAAATTAACCAAATTCCATTTTCAAGCTCTCAGGTTCAATATTCAAATTCACAACTTTGTCAAAAATTAACTCCTATTTGACTATTTTCAAAATGTTATTAGCATAATTGTTAGACACAAACTTAAATAGATATACCAAATTAGACACAATAGTTTGCAAAGAATGATTATAAATTAACAAAAGAATATTTTTGCCCTTGATTTTGCCTCTGAAGATAAAGTCTTTGATACTATTTTCTTCTATGTCGATGGCAACATAAAATAAATTTTTGTTTTAATTTTCCTTTATTTTCGCCAACATATTAAGTTAGAAGCGAACCCCAAATCTTCTATTTATACAAAGTGAAGGAATTAATTAGATATTACATACCAAAATTAATGATAAAGACATTATGTATCATAATTTAAAAAAACAAACAATATAAATTAAACTTACCCAACCTTGAACACTTGACATACAGCCATCATGAGTTAACACCACATGCCCCGAACCACTTGGGCACTAGGCATTTCATATTCTAGTTATCAACTAAATAATATATATTAGTTTCTTAATTTAAGAAAAAAGCCAAACTTACAATCACAAAGATTCGAACTCACAACCAACAACCCCACACGAGCCCTATCCAAGCATCTCTCACCAATTTGGCATTAAACTTCATGCTTCATATGCAAACTAAACAATATACATATGTGTTATAGTTTTTACCAAAAATTTAAATATTTAAAATTTTTTCTCAAAAAGAAATTGAGTACCCCTAGCTGGACTGTCAATTAACATCTCTTACATTCACGTAGCTTCGCCTCTGCTTAAAATTTTATCTTGAAAATGAAAAAGTGTGGGCCACAAGTGGTGACTAAAGTTGAGTATCAGGGGTATGTTTTCAATTATAGGCAGCGTCATGCGGGACCCTATTTTGGTGTACATCAATGATTCAATATGCTGACTACGCTATTGAGACTTTTAGCGGGCCTATATTGCTGAGTAGACCACACTTTTTGTGTCATTTTTTACAATGTTCCCAATAAGTGAGGCTGGACTTTCCTGACCTACCTAGCTATGCGGATCAAGAATTATAATGTGAGGATTGCCAAAATAGAACATATTTTACCCAGGTTTTTGGCCATCCAAAATAACATAATAATGATATACCTTAATTAGAGGAAGTGAGAGGAAGTTAACGTGAGTTAGAATAGACAAGCGCAACTGGAGAGGACAATCTAGCATAAGTGCAAATAAAAATGATGAGATTTTGCCGTTTGATACGGCTCACAAGTTGAAAATTTAAATAAATGAAAGCAAAGGGAAAAAAAAAAAAAATGTGAGACAAATGTCAATGATTGTGCCACCCTTCTAAGAACATACGATGCCAACCAATGCAAAGCAGGGGAGAAGGCAAAGAACAATGACCATCTAGCTCGTAACTAGTCCCATTTATTCTAAAGAAAAATAGTGAATAGGCTAAAATCATAGATAAACATCATCATCTTTAGCAAGTTGAGAAACATTACATAGGTATTTGGTAATTTATGGGACACATAATATTGTTGAGTAAAAGAGAAGAGAAGAAATGTGCAAGAAAAATGGGAAGACGCGTACCATGGCCTATTTAAGCATTGCCACTACCATTGCGCTCAACATGATTAGATAGATTAATGAATACTGGAAGTTGAAGCCAAAAGAGCAGACATCGTGAAAGCACAGAGGCCGTCTTTACTGCTTAGTTTTCAATATTTTAATGGACTCGCTTATAAATTTATGGCAAAGCTAACATTCAACTTTATCAGATCATGAAAAGGACTACAATGTTAACCATGGGTGAAAGGCCATCAAAATGAGGGGCCATAACGTTAGCATTGCTATGTGCACAAGATCGAGATACATGTGAAGATCTTTGTAGTAGCTGCCATGTTTAAACAATGGTGTTACAAGTCATTGTTATTCTGTAGAGTTCCCCATAGAAGATGGTATATATATGCCAGACCACACCTTCCTCGTAAATTTCTTAGCTTCTTGAGGGTTGTGTATAAGTTTTCCTATTTCCAAGTACTGGATGATAGGTCTTATCTAGGTTTGATATGGCTCGGACAATTGCTTTTTTCCACTTTATGCTCTTATTCTTCACCATTTCACAGTACACAACCCTTTTGGGAATGTTTTTTGTAAGAAACTTGCTAGCTTGCTCAATGCATGTGCTGGCTGGTTTTCTGTTTTGGATATATGGGTGATTTCGTAGTGTTTGATGCGTCATACGAATTACTAGATTTTGATAAGGTACCTGACCATCCATTTTTCAATAGCCTCAAATTCATTTAAGATGGCTCACAACTAGCTGAGACTTATGTAAAAGTTATACAATTTCAGCCCATATGTCCTGGCATATCTACAAGCCTACTATGTTTGTTCCATACTTTGCCTCCTTGTTGGTTGCTGCAAAGGCGAGCCTTAAGGCATACTCAAACTTCTCTCCATATGAAGGTTTATTATGAGTGTTGGATTGGGCAATCACCCAATTAAGTCCAACCCAACTATTTGCAATTAGCAAAGAAGAGAAGGAAAAAAAAAAAAAAAAGAATATTTAATTGGCAGGTCAAAACAAAAACAAAATAGAAAAGTTCGTTTGTTACTTGGTGGAAAAGGCATTAATACCTTGGTTTGTTAGGTCGGTGGTTTTGCCGACTTTGATGGACTTCTATGTTTTTTGAAGGTTTGCCTACTATAGGTTAAGGTCATGAGGCGTTGTTCATTTATCACAAAAAGCAAGCAAATCAATGACACACAAATTATAATTGTGGTGTGTTTGTGAGTAGGCGGCAGAGCTTGGGCAACAGGATCTCGTGGGACTCACGAGATAGTGGCATAGTCTAGGTGGTGGTAGAATCTATTAGAAGTACTATTCAATTGTATTCAAGCATAGCGGTAATTCTTGTATTGTTCTTGAATTGTTGTGAGTCTCGAATTAAGGCAAATAATTCAAGACAGTTACTCGTACTATTTACTTTTGTTATAGTGGAATTTTCTGGCGGTTGTCTACGTAGTTTTTCCGTTTACATGGGAGGAATTTATACGTTAAATTTGGTATCGTATTTAATCATTTCTTGCATTTAGATACATATGTTGTTGGCTTATATATATTATATAAGTAATTGATTGCAACTGATTGCTCCTACGGGTAGTCTTTGGACCCATAAAGTGGTATCAGAGCTTGGGATGGTATAACTAGTTATGAAAAATGTGGAGAGTTCAACTAGTACCTAGATAATTAAATTAGTTGTTAGTAATTATATGATTTGGAAGCCAATAATGGAGGACTTACTTTATTGTAAGGACTTGTATAACCCCATTGAATTCAAAGGTAAAGAACCTGAAAAGGTAGGGGTAGAAGAGTGGAAAAAAATTAAATAGGAAGGTTGTTGGTACAATTAGGATGGGTGGATATCAATGTCTTTCATCACACACCCAATAAGACTGATGCCCATAACTTGTGGACTAAGTTAGAAGGCCTGCACCAAAAAAAAGACTGCCCAAAATAAAGCTTTCTTACTTGAGAGACTTGTTAACCTGAAACTGAAAGAGGGATGTACTATTGCTGAGCATTTAAGTGATTTTTAAGATATTGTTAACAAGTTGTCTACTTTGGAACTTGCTTTGGGTGAAGACTTGCAGGCATTATTTCTCTTGAGCTCTTTACCAGAGAGCTGTGAAACCCTAGTGGTTACTGTTACTGACTTAGATCTAGGTGGTAAGTTATCTTTGAGTACAATCAAAAATTGCTTGTTCAATGAAGAAGACCATAGAAAGGAGATGGGTGTTGATATTGACCAAGCTCTTATCACTGTAAGGAGGGGTCGAAATAAGAGCAGATGACCAAAGGGAAAAGGAAAATAAAAAGGTAATAATAGATCCTAAAGTAAGGGGAGAGCTATACATTGGAAGTGTCAAAAACCAAGACATATCAAAAAGCACTGCAACTCATAGAAACAGGGACAAAGTGACGACAAGAATCAAAAGAAGACTGATAACAAAAATACCGCAGTAGTTGTCTCACATGATTGTTTAGATGATAATGTTGTTACATTAGTTTGTGCAACTGGAGAATGCAATCATATTATTGATTCAGCTGCTGAGTGGGTTGCCGATTCAACGGCTTTGTGTCACTATGTTCCCAAGAGATAATATTTTAGCACTTACAAGGCTAGAAATTTTGGCACTGTCAAGATAGGCAACAATAGTGTTGCTGATATTGTTGGGATAGGTGATATATGTATTCAGACCAATGTTTGTTGCACAGTTATTCTGAAGAATGTGAGGCATATTCTAGACTTGCACCTAAATTTGATCTCTATGAGTGCTCTAGACAAAGGTGGTTACAAACATCAACTTGCCGATGCTATTTAAAAGCTCGCTGAGGGTTGTTTACTTATGGCTGGAGGCGAGCTTTGTTGTACACTTTACAAGACAAGCATGAAAGTGTTGTGGGCAAATTAATGTTGTTAAGGATGGTGCTTCACTAAATCTCTGAAACTGAAGATTGGCCTACATGAGTGAGAAAAGGTTGAAGATTCTAGCCTCCCTCATTTCTTTATGCAAAGGTAAATCTCTCAACCCTTGTGATTATTGTTTATTTGATAAGCATCATAAAGTTTCTTTGCATAAACACCTAAAGCAAAACGAAAATAAGTTAGACTTAGGCCTTGTTTGCTGAGGAAAACTGGAATAGCATGGAATTAGGACTTGAATCTTGGGGGTTAGGTATGAAACTTGAATCCTGAACCCAATTGTTTGGTGAAAATTGGAATGGAATCAGGTTCCAATCCTTGCTATTTGGTGAGCAGTTTTGGAATGGAATCAACTCTATTTTTATTTTAGAAATATTATATGAAGTATGAATGATTGTTTTAACTTATATTATTTTGTTTTATTAAAAATGAAGTTCTAAGACGTTACTTCTAAATCATTTGAGGTTCCAATCTTGAACCATCTGTTTTGTTAACATATTTATATTTATTTATACACCACTTTTTTTAATAGGAAATTTATACATAAGTTTATATTCTTTAATAGGAAATTTATACATAAGTTTATATTCATTTTATTCTTTAGAAGTAAGGTTTTCAAAATCAAAATCTTTCAACATACATCCATAGAAAGTTTTCTAACATAGTAATTGTTTTTTTTAAAGAAAGTTCAACTATCAATCCTTCCCGGACCCACGAACCCATAAACCCAAACCCATTAGAGATCGAAAGTCACAGAGAGAGTGGCCGTCGCCGGTGCCGCAAGAGCAACCGTCGTCGGTGCCGTAGTTGCCGGTGATAAACGGAGGATAGATCCGTACAAATTCCCAAAACCCCTTCAAATTCCATAAACCCAATAACCCAGGAGAGATTGACTGCTGTGAAGTAGAGTCAGAGTCGCCAGTGGTCCAATTTTCCGGTGGTGCGCAACACTCTCTCTCTCTCTCTCTCTCTCTCTCTCTCTCTCTCTCTCTCTCTCTCACACACACACACACACAGATACCAAGGTTTGCAAGTAGTGAGAACAAGATAATCGGTGAGGTTTTCGGAAATTATTTTTCCTTTTTTTTCAATTAAAATGCTGAACCTTGGGGGTTGAGAACTTAAACCCTCTTGGGAGTGAGGGGATTCAAGTTCCTTTATTTTGGGAGGGATTTGAAACCCCCAGGTTTCAAATTCCATACCCAAAAAAATTCACACCAAACACTTTGATAAGGAACTTGAAACCTAAGGTTCAAGTTCCATTCCCTTTCTTCTTACCAAACACCCCCTTGATAGATCCAGATGTATGTGGTCTGATTGAGGTGGAGTCGTTGCATGGTGATAGGTATTTTGTCACCTTTATTGACAATGCTTCACATAAGACTTGAGTGTATACGTTGAAATAAAAAGGCTACTGAAGGCTCTTCAGATGAACAATCCCTCTAATGAATTTGAGGAGCACTGCACGAAGCATGGCATTTGCCATGATAAGATGGAACCTGGTACACCCCAACACAATGGAGTTATAGAAAGGATGAACAAGACCGTTGTGGAGAAAGTGAGATTAACACTTAGAATGTCCAAGTTGCCAAAGACATTCCAAAGTAAAGCTATTCGTACAAAGGTTTATATCATCAATAGAGCTTGTTTAGTTCCTTCACAGTTTGACATTCCGTATCAATAGATTGTTTACTAATGTTTTGTTGGTTTTGCAGGTAATAACGGCAATTGCTCAAATAGCAGATAAGGGCAGGAAATGTGATGAAAGTTGGACATGTTAACCTAGGTTGCCTTTAGAGAACAACCCGAGATGACCATAAGGAAGGCTAAGTCAAGGAGCCATAAAAGCCAGAAAAACAAGGAAGAACAAGAAGACAGAAATCTAGCACATCCATTGGCACAACCGTGGCAGATTCCTGCTCCTGCTCTATTATGTACCGAAATCTAGAAACTTGGCATGGTCTGCCTATGTCGCATGCAGAGCTGGCAAAAATTCGGGTTCGAGTCAAATTCAGATCGGGCAAATCGGATAATATCAAAATTCAGATAAGAAATTAATGTCTAATATCTAGCTTTTTCTAGGTCGAACAAGTCAGACAAGCCTAAATTCGGGTCAAAATTGGGCAATAGAAATATAGAAAATGTTGTATCCGAATTAAAAATTAGGATGAAAAATTTATGATTGTATCAAATTTTTTTCGGAACGGATAACTTTTTGCCAGCACTAGTCACATGGTGCTACCCTGCCAGGTTCACTCATTCAACGTCTATATAAATCCCCCTTCTCCTATTTGTGCAATTAGCTAGGTTTCTAAGTAGGGTTGTAAACCACATTTTTCATCAGTAGGGATTTAAAACAGGTTGGTAGATAGGTTTTAGGGTATATTACTTTTTGTAGCCTCTTAAATACTTTTTTTCGAGTTGATTAAAGCTTTAATTTTATTAGTTCCATTTGCATTCTCTCCACTTTCTTGCAAATTTAGCTTTGTTCTACAAGCTTCATCCGCTTGCTCCAACAATGGAGGCCAACCTCTATTTGCTACATTTTGGAGCTTTAGACGTATTCCGCTTTCTCTCTCTTCTCTTAGCTGGTAAATTTAATGCTTTCTGAGTTAAATTAGATGCTTTGTTAGTTTATTGTTAGTTATAATGATGTTTTGTGTTGATTGTGTTATTTTAGGTTAGTTTAACTACTTACATTTAAATTAAAATTAATGAGTAATTTGTTTAATTAATCACATGTAGTCACATTTATTACCTTTTGGGGCTAGAGTGACATGTGATTGATTTCAACATCGTTTGAAAGGCTGACAAATTTTCCACCATACTCCCAAAAAATTACTCAACAATAGCTAATAAGGTAAGCATGGATTTGCTTCTTCTCTTCTTCCTTGAGCAGTACTGCACTTATTATGACATCTGATGCCAAGAGATACATGACTAAGACGTACCCTAGTCTTGGACTAAAAAGTGCTGAGATTTACCAGGTCATCTTTGAGATGCTTGAAGGCTTACTCTAACTCCTTTATTTACTGAAAGTCCTTGAGCAATCATAGGCACTTGAAGAAAGGTGCCCACTTTTGTGAAGGATTTAAGATAGATCTTGTTAATGATGCCAATCATTTTGTGAGTTTCTGTACATCCTTTACAGTTTTGGGGGTTCATATTTCTAGGATGGCCATGTCTTCCTTAAAAATTGCTTCAATGCACCTCTCATTAGTCATGTAGCCTAGGAAATTGCCAACTCTTACTCTAAAAGCACACTCTCTAGGGTTTAGCTTTATATTATACTTTTTATGTATTCTAAATGTCTCTCTGACATCCTAAAGGTGTTGCTTCTCGGACTTTGACTAGATCATCATGTCACCTATATAGACCTCCATGTTCTTCTCAATCTATCCCTAGAACAGCTTGTTTAGCCTCTGATGGGTTGCATTGTTATTCTCAAGTCCAAATGGGATGGCTTTGTAGTAGTACAACAATGCCTAGTGCGTAATGAATGTTGTGCATTCTCGGTCTAATTCCTACACTAGAATTTGATGGAAACCTGAAGAGGTATCCATGAAGGACAAGAAATCATGACCAGTGGTTGAGTCCGCTAGTTGATCAATCCTACACAGTAAGAAACAATCCTTTGGACATGCCTTATTTAGATCAATGTAATCCACACACATTGTCTAGGAGACATTGGGGTTCTTAACGATGATAACATTTTCTAGCCAGTTTGGGTAATATCACTCCTTAACGAAATCAACATTTGAGAACTTCTACACTTCTTTTAAGACATCATAGTCTCTATCTAGGGCAAAGTGTCTCCTTTAGTGCTTCATAGGTGTTATCCTAAGATAAAGAATCCCCTTAATACAATATGATTATGAATTTTAGATAATATTTCATGTTTTTAATCAGAAGGAACATTTGTTATTCTTAAGGAATCACTTGATCACGTTTAGATAGTTTGTTGAATTCCTCTTACGTGCCTAAAAATTTATAATTGAGTATCATCAAAAGATCTTTGAGCAACTAATTTCTATAGCCTCAATGTTATAGTTCATCTACCTTGAACTCTCATTGTTAAGAACAATGCTAGACATGTAAAATATGACCTTGTCAGAGCAATAAAATTTTCATAATTTGAATTGAGCTTGAAATGAATTTTGTGGTAATCTGATCTATGGCACTAATATGGAATTTGTGTATCTATGCGTTATAAATGAATTTGCACATATTATATGAAATTCCATAATTGGGCAATCACAACACAGATTGTAAGAGCCCAACCCTAAACCATGCCAATCACCATGAATTATCTTAATCTAAATTCAATTAAGTTGGGGCCGCATCTCAATTAGCATTTCACATATACATGTTCATGCAACTGGAGGTTGAATCAACAGGTGATCTCATATTAAAATTTAGCTTGTTCTATGTAAAGCCTTTCATAACTCATAAATGATAAATAAATAGGGTCATTTATAAAAATATCGGTAATCATGGAATATGCATACCTATGCAATTTACTCATTACTTTACATAAATGAAATTGCAATATTAATAACCAAAATAAGAAAATAAATGCAAAACAAGAAATTAAGTAATATATGTAAAATTACCAATTTTCAAATGAATCATAAGCACACTAATAATAGCCGAAGAAAATTAGCCCAAAAATTTACTAGTTTAGTGAAATGAATAAACAAAATTAAAGATAATGTTGTCAAAAATCTACAAAAAAGGGAGGGATTGATTTTTCTAATCAACCAAAAGCAAAAACAAAAAAAAAATGGCTAAACTCATTTCACAAACCCCCTGCCCTCCCCTATTTCCCAGCAGCACACCCCCCTCTCACTACTCCCGATGCCCAGTTAGCCTAACCCCAGCCACCATCGACCATCGCAGTACTGCACCGCTCCTCTTCGCTTATCTTTAACTTGTTCATTTGAGTGGAGAAGGTGAGACCCTGATCCTCTAATGATCCTTTCTACTATCTTGGTTATTGAATTTGTTAATAAATGTTTTGGTTAGATTAAATAAATGCCAGTTTGTGATTCTCTTAGGTTGATGATGAATTTGAATTTGGAGGTGCTTAAGACTTGTTGGATAGATATGGTGAGTTAGGGTTTGATGGTTCAATGTGGGTTAAGTTTGGTCTTATTGATTTTATATAATTTTGGATAGATCTAGTGGTAATTAAATAAAAATTAATGGGATATATGTGCATATGGTGTTGTGTGTGTATTGCCATGAAGACAGGTGCTATGCTTGAGGTAGGTGAAGAAGGAGTAAAGGAGGAAAATACGTTAATTCTTGGGGCTTTGAAATTCATTAGACTAACATGAATTTTCGGGTTAGTTTAAGGTAATGAAGTAAAAATTAGTAGAAATTTAAATTAGAGATAATAGTTGTGAGTGTGGTGTAGTACAAAGTGAAGGAAAAGATGGAGGGAACTAATAAGAGATTTGGAATTAATTTGAGAATTTTGATGAATTAAGTACGCAGACTTTTGTATTTAGTATAATTAAAGAATGCAAACTTTTGATGAATTAATTTGAGGATTTTGTATGGTACTCTTACATAAAAGGTGTCATTTAGGCTGTGCAATGCCACTGCTACCTTTTGACATTCCATGATGGCCATTTTCTTTGATTTTATTAAGGACACTATCGAAGTATTTGTGGATGATTTTTCTATATGTGGTACATAATTTGACCAGTGCTTGGATAATTTGTGCAAAGTTTTACAAGGATGTGAGGAAGTGAATTTGGTCCCGAATCAGGAAAATTATCATGTTATGGTGCAAGAGAGGTTGTCCTCAGTCATATTGTTTTAAAGGCATTGAGGTTGACAAGGCATATGTAGAGGTGATTGAAAGATTACCGCCACTAACTTATCGTAGGTTGCTTGGAGATGTCGGTTTCTACTCGTGTTTCATCAAAGAGTTTTCAAAAATTACAAAACCTCTCAGCAATTTCTTGTTAAGGATGTGTCTTTTGACTTTAACAAGAAATGTTTGAGTGCCTTTGCCAGGTTGAAAGAGACATTGATTTCAACTCTAGTGATGCGAGCTCTAGATTGGGAGCTCCCTTATGAGGTGATGTGTGATGCAAGTGGGAGCTATCTTAGGGGAAAGGAAGGACAATAAACATTATGTTATCGACTATGCATGTCGGACTTCATATGAGACTCAAGTGAACTCTGCCATCACGGATAAGGAGCTCCTAGCGGTCGTCTTTGCCTTAGAAAAATTCCATTTGTATTTTATCAATTCCAAGGTGGTAGTCTTTATTAGCCATGCCACTTTAAAGCATCTTATGAATAAGTCTGAGTCTAAGCCCCACCTCATTCAATGGGTTGTTTTTCTCCAAGGGTTTGATTTGGAGATTCGTGCATGGTTAAGTTGGAGAATGTGGTGGCTGACCATTTATCTTATTTGGGCCCTAAGGTCACTCTTATTGAAGAGCTCCCATAGATGACTCATTCTCGAATGATCAATTCTACTACCTCTTATCAAGCCACTTCATCGTCCACTAATATGGTGAATTTCAAAGTGTATAGAATGTTGCCTCCGAGGTTTTCATACCATCAGAAGAAGAAATTCTTGGCCAATACTAAGTACTATGTGCAAGAAGAGCCTCTTCTCTACAAGTTCTATAGAGATGATATTTATAGGAGATGTATGCCAAAACTAGAATATGAGATCAAAAGTGTCGTACACCATTGTCATGCTTTTACTTTTAGTGAACACTTTGGTCTTGACAAGACCATTGGTGCAGTTCTTTAAGCGAGATTCTATTGCCCCACTCTTTTCAAAGGTGCAAGGAAATTTGTGATGACTTATGATCAGTGCCAACAATCGACAAATATTTCAAGGAGGCATAAGATGCCTCAAAGAGGCATTCTTGAGGTCAAACTTTTTGATGTATTGAGAATTGACTTCATGGGTCTGTTATCTCCTTCTGACATGACCTCTATATCCTTGTGGTAGTAGATTATGTCTCCAAATGGGTAGAAGTCATGACCACCCCACCAATGATTCCAAGGACATCATCAAATTCCTTAAGAAGAACACATTTATAAGATTTGGCATATCAGGAGCTCATTTGAGTGACAATGGGACTCATTTTTACAACAAGACTCTAGAGTCTCCTTTGAAAAAGTATTGGGGTTTTCATAAGGTTGCTACACCTTACCGCCCTCAAGCAAATGACTAAGTTGAGTTGTCTAACTAAGAGTTAAAGAGCATATTGGAGAAGAACGTTGGTTGATCCTAGAAGGACTTGCTTTTGAAGGTTTAAAAGCGGCAATAGAAGAGGTTTCACTAATATTCACATAGAAGGAGACAATAAAATACTCATATAAGGAGTTCAAGCTCACATTCAAGCATCATGGGAAATCCAATTCCTATTACAGGATATTACGACTTACCTTCAGTTAAGTAATAATGTTTTTATTATTTATTTTTTAAGCAAGGTAACTTTGCAGCCGATTAGTTGGCAAAATTTGATCTTTCTTTACATTCCATAGTTGCATGGGATGAAGTGCTGCACAGGGACTTACTTTCTATCCTCTATGAGGATAATCTAGGAACAACCGTTGAAAGAAGGGCTTCTTATGCTTGTATTACTTGCCTTTCTTCCAAAAAAAAAAAGCAACCCTACCATTTTTCTTATTCTTTATTATTGATGAATTGTGAATTGTTATCCTTTTTTTGGCTTTGATCTTGATTTCAAGATACTACTAAAAATTGTATTAAGTAACAAACAAGAATTTTTTTCATTGCTGAAGCTACAAATCTATAATTTCTAGTACTACCTCTGCCTGATAAAATTTGTTGTGGCTAATTAATATAAATTTTTAAGGGAACATCATTTTCTTAAGATAAAAAATAAATTCATTAGTTGAAAGTCATAAGACGTCCACAATAAACATCACATTCAAACAAATTCATAAGTTGGATTTAAAAAAAAAAACAAACAAAATCATAACTAAAGTAACAAGATGAACCTTTCAATTGTAAAGGTTAATTGAAACTCTTTTAAACTCTCCTTTTCCATGCATCAGTGCTTTATAGTACAGTGTTTAACGATAAGATCCACACAAATCTTATACAACCTTATGTCAAAATGAATTTATCTCCTATAATAGTATGAATTTGAAGAATTGATGTCCATTGTAGATCGATCTTGTAATCAATTAACAATTCAATCTCATAAAAGCATAACACTATAATAAGAACTAATAAAAGCTCCCAATGGCAAGAAACAACAACCAACCATTAAGAAGACAACATGGAGAATTTCGGTCATGGAGAGCGGACACAAAAATCAAGATTGAGGCTTATCATTGGCAACAAGTCAAAGATAGCCCCTAAGAGGGGAAAAAAAAGGTTGCTACATATCTTACAAGGGAACCTCTGCTGATGCAGTATTTTTTATTGTTTATAGAAGTGAGGGAAGACCCTTAATGCCAATAGTAGTGAAAAAACAACTTTATTTTCGAATTTGGAAAAGAAAGAGGGACAAATAATTTAAGTTGGATGAAGTATTAAATTAGATCTATAGTTCATGAATTAACATTCTTTTTCCCTTGTGTCTGCACTGTCAATCGACAAATTTGGTGATGAACATTGTTTGTTTCCTTCAATATATTTATTTATTTTTTTCGTGGATATGTCTTAAATCTATATGTGACAAACTTTTTCTCAATGTTATGTTTCCATTTCACGGACTCGATGAATATGCCTTTTTTTCATAGGTATATCTAGTGCTCTGCAATTTGGTCGATTTATATCCAACTCCTAAGGATAAATATATTTTTTAATCAAAAAGAAATTTTTTCAGGAGCCAAGATTAATTGCAATTGAGTGTTATTTTTTTGACGACTTTGTCTTGTACAATGGCTGATATGTTTTCTATTTTCTTTTTATCTCTAAACCATTTAGAGTTAAATATATGCCTTTTTTTCTCTTAACAAAGTAGTCTTATATGTTGATGAATATATGCTTGCACATGATGAACACAATATTTATTATTGATGACTTTATCAAATATAAAGATGTTTTATATACTAATGAATACACCTTTTCCTATGATGTACCTATGATATAAACTCATAAGCATGTCTTTTTTCATTAATGTAGATCAATTTAGAAATTAATAATTACCTTTTAAGATGAATGTTTATTATATTTAGCCAAAAACAAAACATGAATGTTTATTATATTAGCATGCAAGCAATGATCAAATTTCAAGGTGAGGACTGCTCGGCCATACATGGATAAATTTGCAAGCAGAATTGATATACTACAAGGATAATGATGAATATTCATACATTTTTGTCAAACGATGAATCTTAAACTTGGCAAAAACCGACCTAAGACTCCAAATTGGAACACCTCAAACAAACTCACTTGAAAGTGGGCTGAAAATTTAAATTGACCCAAATAAAATTATACTTGACTCAAAATTTCCCACAAAGTTACTTCTTATTGCATGATGAGCTTATTGGATTACACATAGTTAATTCGAAGTCACCCTAACCGAAATTCATCCCACCTAAACCAAACTGACACAAAATGTTTCTTGAATGGAAACAAAACCCTAGGCAAATTTAACCCAACCCACACCCGAATTGAATGACATGTTCACCAGGTCTAAGGATGATGAATATCAGTCGGAGTAGATACATTTTCCTAGTGATATATTCCACTAATTCATGATGAATATGTAAGAAAATGGATGAAGTTGCATTTTTTATAATTTGAGATAATAAAAGTTTATGAGATAATAAAAGTTTTCTCATTTAATTTGTCTTTTTTTAATAGTGAAATACTTGTTTAGGTTTCAAATTCATCGCATGTGCATGAAATTCATCCGGATGTTCAAATCAGAGGTATTGATGAACAATAAATACCGCATGATCATTTAAGTTAATCAATTTTTTTAAAAAAACAAAATTCTTTTAAGTAGTTACTTTTTTAGAATGATTAGACAATTATTATTACTAGGGTTATACTCTTGCAATGCAAGGATATAATTCAAACGTTTTTTAGATATATTAAAAACATAATAGATAGTTTCTTTTTGAATAGTAAAAATAAATCAATATGTCAAATTATTTAATTACCAAAAGCTGAGCGTTTTGCTAGATTCTTTTTTTGTTGTAACAACATCTTCTTCATTCTTAATATGAACTCACTTTTTTATTTCATTTGTTCAATATTTCATTTTTAAATGATTATAGCTTTGGAAAATAAATTTTATATCATTTGTTCAAAATTTTATTACTAAATAGAATTGATATCGCATTACAAAATAATTATTTTTTTGAGTTATCATTGTCTCTTTTTCTTTTTTCGTTGAATTATTTTAAATTCCTTTTATATATGTACCATAATTATTTATTTACTATTGTTTGAAAATTGTCTAATATAGGAGATGTCTTTTCTTTTGTGGGTAAGTTTTAGTAAATAAATGGACCAACTTTTTATTTATTTTAATTTAATAAAAATTATATTATCTTCTTACTAATGACTACATAAGACATGTGACAAGTGCATACAAGAAGTTTAGCCAATTGTCATTTTAAGTTCAATTAAATATAAATAAGCAATAAAAATGTATCAATTTTAAAAGTAGTGATAATTTCATAACAACGTAATTATTTTTTTTTTTGAGTTATTATTGTTTCTTTTATTTTTTTCGTTTAAATCACTTAAAATTCCTTTCGTTTTCATAACATAATTATTTATTTACTATTTTCTGGTTAAAATTCTCTAATATCGGTAATATCTATTTTTATGGGCAAACTTTATGGACCACCTTTTAAATTTATTAATGTAATGAATATTTTATTATAGTATATTTATAAATATATAAGATATGCAAAAAGTCATTTTTTAAAATAAGTATATCATTGCATTAGTTAAACCATAAATGGACATTATTTTTATGTAGCTAATTAATTCTACGCAGCATTATACATGGCATCTTAAGTGGCATGACACATGGCACTCGTACATTGATTCCATCCAACTTTTAATATATATATATGATACTATGTATTCATTAATAAGATATAGTGATTCGCCCACCCCTACTGAAATTGCGCAAGAAGCTTTGGATTTTGAAAAAAACTTGGTGTTTCTGTTATCGATGATGAGACCCCAACAATTAGAAGAATAACAAGAAGCTTGAGAAAAGAGTTGGAAAACAAAAGGCAAGCTAGAGATTTATGTTCTTAGGATCTCCCCTAGTCAATAAGGAGACGTTTTAGTTAATGTTTGTGTATGACTAGTGAGCTGTATGAGTTTATTTATTCGTAATTCACAGTTTAGGATATATTAGCAGCTTTCTTAAACTATGTCGTGGCTGTACTGTCTATTCTTATTTGTAATGGTCATGTTTAACTAAATAATCCAAAAAAAAAGTATAGGCACTTGACAGGAATGCGCAATTATGAGCAATTAAACTTCAATAAAATATTTTGCTATAAAAATATGTAGTATTCAAGTGCATAAATTCATCAACAGGTTATTAAATTCATCAAATCACATAAATTTATAAGGTCGACAATGCTACCCTATACATATGCGCATTTTCCGTCGTCGGTTTGATCTCCGTCCCCCGGTAGGTATCAAGCGTGATATTCCAGGACTAAAGTATAATTTACCTAATTAACCATTAATGTAATTCGAACTTTTAATTATTACTAGTGCCCAAGGATTCAAAATGCGGTTTCGGTCGCAATTTCAGTTTCGGTAGCAGTATGACAAAATCACTCTAAAACGACAGTCGCGTTTCATATCGCGGCTATCACAGCATGAAAACGCGGATTGCCCAATTGGAAAACCTTTTCAACGCGGTCGTTTCGTCGCGATTCGGTGACATTTTGAATCCATGCTGGTGCCAAAATGTTACGGATATTTTCTCATTTTCATTTGGGGGGGGTGGCATGCATGTTAAACATGGTGTACATATTAAATACCAGAAGAAAGATCCACTACTGTATTCGGATTTTATGGAGGGAACAGGAAGGGAAGTTAACGAATAAAGGGAATGATCGTGATAGACCCTGACCCTATTTGGATTTGTAATGGAGGCAAATGGAGGGGAAGGAAGGTAAATTTATTAGAAATCTTCCCCTCCCTTCATTCTACCGCAATTTAAAGGGGAAGCAGAGAGGTTAACATATGTGAAAGGGGGTGAGGTGTTCCCCTCCCCTCCCCTCTTAATTTCCCTTTAATTTTTCCTAATAGGGTAACAAAGTTAAACAACCTCTCCTCTCTTTCGCTGGCCCCTTTTATCCTCAATCCAGCTAGACTGAAACTGAATTTTCAGTTTTTAGGTTTTAAATAAATTCCACAAGGGTTGTAACTTTTGTAGGCCTCAATATTATCTTTGGAAACAACCTTTCTATTTGCTACTTGGGTTGCATACACTTTGACTCGGAAAGACCTCGTTTCCGCACTCGGATTCCACTTGTCACTAAAAAAGTAATCTTTCTATAGTCTAAAAAAGTCACACAAAATGGTCTCTTTTGGCCATTACCAGCTCACAACATTCAAGTTGGCCAGTGCTCCAAGGTAACCTTGGAAAAGTACAAACAAGTTGATGCATAGGAAGAGGAACAGGTGTTCCCTCAAGGCAATAGAATGTGGCAGTCAAACAAACATATGCAGAAACAAAATGATAAATGTCTTGCTACAAGACACTTCTTGAGTACCTTGTTTTGACTTCCAAATCATATTATCCGGTGTTTCAAAAAGCATGCCCACCTAAACTCACAAAAGCTTGAAGTCCAACTTATTGCACCTTACAAGGGGTCAAGTCTGGCTCATTCTTTAAGACATCATAAGCCCATGGTTTTCTGCGCCTCAAATTGAGGCTTAAAACGACCCAAGCCCGTGTGTTATGGAAACAAATTAAGAGGGGGAGAGAGACAGAGACAGAGACAAGGGAACACACACCATGGGAAACACATAAATATCTTTAGGTTGACCCTTACCTTTGTTATATTATTTAATTTTAGGTAGAAACTCTTATCTAATTGCATGCAATTGCCTCGAGTATAGATTAAGCTGAAGAACCCTAATGTTTGGACAAATGGGTGGGCTGCAGTTGAAGGCTGTATAGTGCTCCAATAGAGACAGAGTTGACTAATCTTTTCCCATACTTTTCCAACGGTTGATCTATACCACTCTCTTCCTCTCTTTAGATGGAAAATATGACGCTACCGATAAGAAATATGGTGCCACCGATAATATTGGAAGACGAATTAAAGAATATACTTTCCTTTTGTCCTAATATGCTGTCAAATTTTACTTCCTTTTGTTTTTTCCCTCCTTCCTAAAATGCCTTCAGAATTAATGAACCTACTATAAGGTACTATAGTATGCTCCGCTATGATGTCTAATCACTTGTTTAATGCTAACATCTAACTTATTTGTCAAAATATGATCTACAAATGACTTTCAAGGATTTTCGAGTAAAAATGCGCCTTGTGTCCAAAACGCCCGCGTCTTCACCTCAATGCCTGCTCCCTGAGGCCCGACGCTTTTGTGGACCTCACGCTTTTTTAATCTAAGATATTATCATACTTTAAATTGAAAAAAATGGTATGACTGAATAGTGAAAGTATACTACAACTGATAAATTGTATAGAATCATCTTTTTATCTATAATTACCATATTTTTAAAATACACGTATCATATATCCTCACGGATAAGATTGATCCAATTAGAATATCGTTTGATACTTTTGTTAGTGTAGTCAATGAATATTTAAGGCCAACAATTCATAATTAAGTTGTAATCATTGAAAACTTGGCGATTTTACATCATAAAAATATATCAATTTAAAGTGTCTTGCACATATCATTACCCTACGCAGAATTCCATAGGATTCAATACAGCTTAGAACTCTTATGCCCCAGCAGCAATATCTTCGGGAGATGGATGTTGCAGAATAGCACTCGAAAGCCTTGATCGTAAAAATCTATGAGAACAGAAAATCAGCATACACGGCCTGTGCAGAAGTGCACAAGCAAGGCAGGCTTGCACAAAGAGCAAAAATGCTGGCATAATAACTACATAACAGGTCATCATTTCAAAGAAGCTGGTCACTACAGTAAGCAGTGAGCCTGTCAGAGATAAGCCACTCTCAGCTCAATCAAGTAAGCATGGTTAGAACAGAGTATAGGTCCGAAAGACAAACAGGGAAGCTGAAAGCACACGCTGACCTATCCCAGCTAGAGTGTTGGGCAGTGACTAGCTCTTTGGCTTGGGGCAAAGCTGACCTACTCACTACTTGGTCACTGCAAGTTAATAGCAGAAAGTACCTAGCTAGAGGTTTCTTTATCTTGCTGCAGGCAAGCCTTTATGAAGCCAACGACGACAGGGACTAGCTGAGCTTGGTGCTCAGTGTAACTGTGATTTGCTCCTTCTATAATATGGAAGTTGTGATTGGGTATTATCTTCGAGAATTTATATGCATCCTCAACGGGGATAACTTCATCTGCAGATCCATGCACAGTCAAGACCCTGTGTGTAGAATCAGAGTTAGGGGCTTGCAATATGATTAATAAAACAGTGGCTTTCTATACCAACTCAGAATCCAATGTAGGAACAGTCGAACATATGCAAAAATCAGTTGTCTCCTCTAAGACTCGTAAATAAACTGAGTTGGCTTCGCAAGGCCTTTGGTCTCAACTAAATCAAAGCTGGCTCAGGCTAGGTTACTTTGGTCAAGTGCAACCGCAGGCAATTTGGTTCTTTTTCCCCTTTTTGAGGTTGGAAAAGTCTTGGTACATAAAGCAAATTTTAGGGTTTGAAATTCTTAGTTGATGTATTCAATTAAGGATTAACTCACACTTAAACTGACTGCAAGCTAAGCCAAAACTGAATGCAAACCGAAATGGGATTCTAGAGAACCCCAGGTGGGGTTAAAGGGATAAATGGAACTAATCCCACTCTTGGACACAGAAATCACCATCAAGAATGCAATTAGGGCCCTTAACCTTACTTTGGAGACAGAAACACCACCAAAGGAAGAGTTAAGACTCAACTAGATCACAATCTTGCAAGGATAAGCTAGCAAGAGTGTTTTCGGGTTCAAAGGAGCAATGCTCTACTTCTTTCATTCAGAGTCATAATCAGGTTACAATAATCAAGCAAGCAAGTATAAATACATGATCCTGCCCTTGCTGCCTAGTTGAAAAGAGTTTCCTTACAGCTTAGGAAACCTTTACTCTAGCTTAAACTAGAACGCAAAGCAAGCTTAGTCTTAGCTAATTACAACCTGGTAAGTCCAGTTAAACAAGTTGTTTTAGCTCCTAATTGATCCACTTGCAGATGGGAGAGAGAGAAATGACTGCTATTGCAGCTGCCTTTGCGGCCAACCAATCAGAACACACGCAAATCTTTCTCTCTCTTCCTAGTAGCTAATTTGTCCCTGGCTCCTTAGGCTAGCAAAGTAGCAAGTAGGCAAGTAGGCAGGTCCCCAAAGCTTCTCTTGGAAGGTAAAGCCATGGCAGATTTGCATTCAAGTGGACACCCAGGATGGCGCCAAAAAAGAGCAACATGGTTGCCTATCCTCCACAAGTGCTCTTTTTCAGTCTTGCTACAGATCAAAATGTCATCAGAGTAAACCACTACAAACTTACGAATGTCAGGCCTAAACACTTGGTTCATGTGTCTTTTAGGAGGTAAACCCGAGGGTATATCTTCAAGGAAAACATGGATAATTTGTTCAGGAAGTGAAATGGCTGAAGGATGGCTTAGGGAAGTGCTCTCGGACTCATCTATGGCAGTGAAGATCCACTCCTTAAAAGCTCTAAACTCGTGGTAAGAGGCTTTAAGTAATGGTTCACTACAAGTGAGAAATATGTCCGAATGCTCATGGCTTTTTTATGGTTTGTTTTTGTGGAGCTGGGAAGGCCCTAAAGGGGCAAGGGTAATCTTCTTCCCATCTTTGGAGAAGGTATAGGTATTCAAGTACCTATCATGCATCACCTTCCTATCAAACAACCATGGTCTTCCCAATAGAATGTGACAAGCATCCATAGGGATAACATCACACCAAAACTCATCTTAGTAGTTCTTAGCTTCTTACCAATGAAGAATGAAATTAAGCATCTTGAATTAACTTGTAAGCTTTTACCTTGATTGAGCTATTGAATGTTGTACAGGTGAGGGTGAGCCGAGGCATGGAGATTAAGTTTCTCCACCATGCTAAGATGGTACAGCTTCCATCGTCAATGATCATAGAGCAAACTTTACCCTAGAGCAAACTTTACCTTGGACAGTACACCGATAATGGAAGATGTCCTCTCGTTGTTCTTCCTTGGTTTTAAGTCAACTCAAAGCTCTTCTCAAAATCAACATCTCACCTTCACCAGCCTCCTCCACAACCTCATCTTTGATGTATGTGTGCGTGGAAGTGATCCAAATCAAACTCAAACTCAAAACAAACCAAAGTGAAAAGAGAAATGAAAGATGGATGAGATGGAAGAAGATCTTCACCACACAAGAAAAGGATAGAACAAGACCTTGTAATTGAGATAATCCTTCACGGAGCCACTCAATGACTTGATCTGGGGCTAATTCTCTTGTCTTAACCGAGGAATCACTCCAATGGAGAAGATAGAGAACCTAGAACACCACTTGAATTTGCCACAATTCAAGATATAGAATTAGGAATTTTAGATGCACTTTTGAGAAACACACTCAAAGTACTTGTATTGCTTTTGGAAATCTCATACAATCTGAATGACAAGCATCACACGCCCCTCCTCTTTTATAAGCTCAGCAAAAGACAACCAAAAGACTCAACAACTCTTAACAATTAAAACTAGGCAATGAAAAGACTAAGTAAAATTAAAAGACTCATCATAAAAGGGGTGGGGGAGGTTACAAGGAATATTCTAGGATTTCTATCAGCTGATTATCTCCATCTAGAAGCCTCCAAAATGTGCACAATATCAGCCACACAAACACATGTAACCGAAGACTCTTCACTTTCCCAGAATTAATCCTTGCAGCTGCCTCAACTTCAACAGAGTATATCTTCCAGAATACTCGGCCAAAACACGCGTTCTTGGGCTTGCCAGAAAGCCCTGGAAGTCTATTTTCCAGAATGGGCTCATTTGCTCAATTTGGATAAGCGGTTTAAAAGTTATGCCCCAAACAATGCACCTATCTCAGATTGGACTGGATCAGAATAATGTACCTTTGAGTGATATTTTGCCCAATCAAATGACGTCCAAATTAAACAAACTTGGGCTTACTTTAAAGCTGAAATCTTAAGCTTCCAAAGCATATGGGCCCTCAAGTTGTGGGTCTACTTGAGCTTGTCCAAAAGTTGCCACAGAAATTACCTTCCGCAGGGACGAATCGGGCACTAATTCTTCCAGAAGGAATAAAACTTTTCTACAGAGTTTTGCCACGTCTTTGACTTCTTGAAGCTTGATTGGGTCTTCCTTGGGCTGGGCTTGATGGTCTTTGGGCCGTTCATGATGGTCTCCATCATTCCCCCCGGGTGAGTGAAAGTTTGCCCTCAAACTAGGAAGGGGCTCATCAGTAAAATAGGGGCTAAGGTCGGAGATATTGAATGTAGCTGAAACTCCATAATCTCCGGGAAGATCGACCTTGTAAGCATTAGGCCCAACCTTCTCAAGGATCTCAAAGGGCCCATCGGATCGAGGCATCAACTTAGATTTTCTTTTAGAAGGAAAACGTTCCTTTCGCAGGTGAATCCAAACCAAGTCTCCAGGCTGAAAATGTACCTCTTTCCGGTGCTTGTTGGCGCTTTGCATGTTTCTCTCATTAGCCTTGGCTATGTTGTCACGAACGCGAGCATGAAGTTCTTGAATTTCCTTGGCTGGTTTCTCGGCTTCCCAACTAAGTTTTGTAGGAGTGGGAATAGGAATAAGATCCAACGGACTCCTGGGATTATAGCCATAGACAACTTGAAAAGGAGAGAGTTGGGTGGACTTGCTAGGCACTCGATTGAATGCAAACTCGGCATGGGGCAACAACTCATCCCAATTCTTCAAATGCTTCTTCACAAGGACTCGTAGTAAAGTACCCAAAGTCCTATTAGTGACTTCAGTTTGTCCATCGGTTTGGGGATGACATGTTGTGCTAAACTTGAGTTGAGTACCCAATTTACGCCACAAAGTGAGCCAAAAGTGACTAAGGAACTTAGGGTCACGATCGGATACCATACTCTTAGGAATGCCATGTAGTCTCACAATTTCCTTGAAGTACAAGTTAGCCACTTGAGTAGCATCATTAGTAGTGTGGCAAGGGATGAAATACGCCATCTTGAAAAATCGGTCCACAACTACTATAATGGAATCCTTGTTCCTTTGGGTTCTAGGCAAACCCGTAATGAAGTCCAAACTAATATCTTCCCAAGGGGCTTGAGGAATAGGAAGAGGGGAGTACAAGCCTTGGGGCAACGCATGGCTCTTAGCCATTTGACAAGTAGAACATCTTTTGATGAAATGCTCTACATCTCTTGACAGCTTTGGCCAATAGTAGTGTTCCTTCAACATTGCTCTTGTCTTCTCTACACCGAAATGGCCGGCTAGGGCTCCTCCATGTAACTCTTGGATAAGGAGCTCTCTAAATCCGCATTGAGGAATGCAAAGGCGTGAGCCTTTAAATAGGAAACCATCTTCTAAGTGAAACAACCCATGGGGGTGCTTAGAACACTTCTCAAAAATGTCCTTGAAATCATCATCTTTGGAGTACAAGTCTTTCACAATCTCAAAACCAAGTACTTTAGTACTCAAAGTGGAGAGTAACAAGTACCTACGAGAGAGTGCATCGGCTCCTTTGTTGAGAGTCCCCGCCTTATGTTGGATGGTGAAATGGAAGGACTGAAGATACTCTACCCATTTAGCATGTCTAGGGCTGAGTTTGTGTTGTCCTTGAATGTACTTGAGAGCCTCATGATCAGAATGGAGAATGAATTCTCCTCCAACAAGATAATGACGCCAATGCTCCAATGCTCTAATGATAGCATAAAACTCCTTGTCGTAGGTGGAGTACTTCTTCTTGGCATCGTTGAGCTTCTCACTAAAGAAGGCAATGGGTCTCTTCTCTTGAGATAGGACAGCTCAAATTCCTACCCCGGATGCATCACATTCAACTTCAAAAATTTTGGCAAAATCGGGCAAGGCTAGGACGGGAGCACTAGTGAGTTTCTTCTTGATCTCTTCAAAGGCTTGTTGTGCTTGCTCGTTCCAAGAAAATTCTTTGCCTTTAATTACCTCGGTCATAGGAGCCACAATGGTGCTGAAATTTCGGATGAATCTCCGGTAGAATGATGCTAGGCCATGGAAACTCCTTACTTGAGTGATAGATGTAGGAGTAGGCCATTCTTGGATAGCCTTGATCTTGCTATCATCAACTTGAAGACCTTGGGCGGACACAATGAAACCCAAGAATACCACTTGAGGGGTGAAGAAATAACATTTCTCCATATTGCCATAGAGTTGCTCTTGAGAAAGGATCTCCAAAACTTGTTGCAAGTGTTGGGCATGCTCTTCTTCGGCCTTGCTATAGACCAAAATATCATCAAAGTAGACAACAACACTAATGCCAATGAGGGGCTTTAGAACTTGGTTCATAAGCCTCATGAAAGTGCTAGGGGCATTAGTAAGCCCAAATGGCATCACAAGCCACTCATACAAACCTCCTTTAGTCTTAAAGGCGGTTTTCCATTCATCACCTTCAAAGATCCGGATTTGATAGTAGCCACTTCGTAAATCAATCTTGGAAAAGATAGCGGCTCCATGGAGTTCATCAAGTAGATCTTCCAATCTTGGAATAGGATACCGGTACTTGATAGTGATTTTGTTAATAGCCCGGCTATCCACACACATGCGCATGCTACCGTCCTTTTTAGGAACAAGGAGGGCGGGCACGGCACATGGACTCAAACTCTCCCAAATTAAACCCTTGGACAAGAGGTCATCTACTTGTCTTTGGATTTCTTGAGTTTCACTAGGAGACATCCGGTAGGCCGGCTTGTTGGGAAGAACGGAACCGGGAATGAGGTCTATCTTGTGTTTGATGGATCTAAGAGGGGGAAGGCCATGTGGGATCTCTTGTGGAAAGACATGATGGTAGGTTTGAAGGAGAGGAGTGAGTAGTGAATGTGTGGGAGATGGTGGCTTAGGTTCCTCTTGTAGAAGAATCAAGTCTTTGAAAGACTCAAATTCATGGTGCTCGGATTTGAGGAGAGTGGTGAGAAAGACATCCAAGTGAGGATTGTCTTTGGGTCTAGTGGTGGAGGGAATTTTGAGAGGAGTAAGGGTAATCTTTTTGTGGTCTTTTTGTGGTCTTTTTGGAAAGAATAAGTGTTCATCCGGCCATCATGGATGACACTTCTATCAAATAGCCACGGTCTACCCAACAAAATATGACAAGCATCCATAGGGACAATGTCACACCATATCTCATCCTTATAATTTTTCCCAATTGAAAAAGAAACAAGACATCGGTAAGTGATTTGCAAACCCTTACCTTGGTTCAACCATTGAATGGTGTAGGGATTGGGGCGAGGACAGACTGGCAGCTTGAGCTTATCAACCATAGTCTTGGAAGCAACATTGGCACAACTTCCACCATCAATAATGAGGGAGCATACCTTATTTCCCACAGTACACCTTGTGTGGAATATAGCTTCTCTTTGCTCCATGTCTTCTTAAGTGGCAAATCCACTCAATGCCCGAAGGATGACTAGCAATTCTCCTTCATCGGGGCTTTCTTCAACTTCTTCCAAGCTTCCTTCTTCAAAATGTTCTCCTTCTTCTTCTTCATATGCATGTTCTTCACATGCTTCTTGATATTCTGCTAAGGAAACAATCCTTTTGTTTGGACACTCTGAGGCATAGTGTCCCATTCCTTGGCAACGAAAACATCGAACCTTGTCCTTGGATTTGGGCTCTTGTGTGGAGGGCTTAGGAGGGGATGAAGTGGTGTTTTTGGCTTGCGGAGGGTTTTGAGGTCTAGGAGGGTAGTAGGGAGGTCTTTGTGTGGAGTGGGGACGAGAAAGAGGTTTGGACAAGATGCTCTTTCCCTTAGATTTCTTTTGTTGCTCTACCTTATAGGCTAGAGAACTCAAGTCATCTAGGGATGAATAGGGTTGCAACTCAATTACATGAGCAATGGACTCATCAAGACCGGTCAAGTATCTTACCAAGGTTTGTGAGTCGTCTTCTTTCAAATCACATTTGAGTAGGAGTTGTTCAAACTCCCGAGTGTATTCTTCCACACTCTTGGATCCTTGCTTGAGTCGATGGAGCTTGAGATAATTGTCTTGCACATAGTGAGAGGGAAGAAACTTGGCCTTAAGCTTTTCTTTCATTTTGGCCCAAGTTCTGATTTTTCCCTTTCCATTCCTTGCTCTTTTAGCTCCAAGATTAGCCCACCAAATTGAAGCATATTTTCTGAGTTTAAGGGCTACAAGTTTTACCTTCTTGTCCTCCGGGATGTCCTCGTACTCAAAGATTCTTCAATGGTATGCAACCAATCGAGGAACAAATCCGGGTCAAGTTGACCTTCAAATTCGGGGATGTCAATTCGAACACCACCAATATTGCCTCCTTGCTTTCGTCTCCATGGGGCTTCCTTATCACTTGAATTGGCACGGGAGTGAAGGACTTCCTCTTCAGATTCGACCACCGGTTCATGAGGGTGAGAGGGTGTGGGGCTATGAACCCACCTTCTTTTCTCCTCTAAGAGTTGGCCAAGTTGTGTCCGGAGATATGTAACCTGGGCTTCCAACTCCTCTACTCTTGCTTGATCGCTTCTTGTAGACTTAGTAGACATGTTGAAGTGCTTTGGGGGAAGAAAATGCTGCTGGGGAAGGTGGCACGGGCGTGCAGTGAGGCACGAGGTGGCCGTGCTTTGCTTCGACTTGTGAAATGCAGATTTTGAAGGAGGCACGGTCGTGCTCCTTGGCACGGGCGACCGTGCGTAGGTTCGGGTTTGTGGGTGAAGCTGTTGCAGGGGTGTTTTTATATTTTGACTTTTGGGATGTATTTGGGTGTGATGTGGGTCACTTAAAAACCTTGGCTCTGATACCAATTGATGTATGTGTGCGTGGAAGTGATCCAAATCAAACTCAAACTCAAAACAAACCAAAGTGAAAAGAGAAATGAAAGATGGACGAGATGGAAGAAGATCTTCACCACACAAGAAAAGGATAGAACAAGACCTTGTAATTGAGATAATCCTTCACGGAGCCACTCAATGACTTGATCTGGGGCTAATTCTCTTGTCTTAACCGAGGAATCACTCCAATGAAGAAGATAGAGAACCTAGAACACCACTTGAATTTGCCACAATTCAAGATATAGAACTAGGAATTTTAGATGCACTTTTGAGAAACACACTCAAAGTACTTGTATTGCTTTTGGAAATCTCATACAATCTGAATGACAAGCATCACACGCCCCTCCTCTTTTATAAGCTCAGCAAAAGACAACCAAAAGACTCAACAACTCCTAACAATTAAAACTAGGCAATGAAAAGACCAAGTAAAATGAAAAGACTCATCATAAAAGGGGTGGGGGAGGTTACAAGGAATATTCTAGGATTTCTATCAGCTGATTATCTCCATCTAGAAGCCTCCAAAACGTGCACAATATCAGCCACACAAACACATGTAACCGAAGACTCTTCACTTTCCCAGAATTAATCCTTGCAGCTGCCTCAACTTCAACAGAGTATATCTTCCAGAATACTCGGCCAAAACACGCGTTCTTGGGCTTGCTAGAAAGCCCTGGAAGTCTATTTTCCAGAATGGGCTCATTTGCTCAATTTGGATAAGCGGTTTAAAAGTTATGGCCCAAACAATGCACCTATCTCAGACTGGACTGGATCAGAATAATGTACCTTTGAGTGATATTTTGCCCAATCAAATGACGTCCAAATTAAACAAACTTGGGCTTATTTTAAAGCTGAAATCTTAAGCTTCCAAAGCATATGGGCCCTCAAGTTGTGGGTCTACTTGAGCTTGTCCAAAAGTTGCCACAGAAATTACCTTCCGCAGGGACGAATCGGGCACTAATTCTTCCGGAAGGAATAAAACTTTTCTACAGAGTTTTGCCACGTCTTTGACTTCTTGAAACTTGATTGGGTCTTCCTTGGGCTGGGCTTGATGGTCTTTGGGCCGTTCATGATGGTCTCCATCAATCTTGATCCTCTTGATCCTCCCCTAAGAACACCTCCTTTTCCTCCTATTCTCCTCCTCCTTTACCGCCTCCCACTTGGTCAAAGTGATAATCTTTCTGTTTAGACAGTCCGAGGCAAAGTGACCAAGACCTTGGCCCTTAAAACGCCTTCTAGTGTTCATAAGGCTGGGGTTAGGTCTATTTTGTGGGGCTAGGCTTTTTGGTGGAGCTTGGGTTTTTTGAACTAGAAGAGCTAGCAAGGACCTTTCTTTTATGTTTCATTGATTCACCAAGTTGGCGCCTAAAGTACTCATTCTGATTCTTTGGTTATTTATTGTTGGCCGTGATAGCTTCATAATTCTTCATAAGAGCTTCGAACGTTTCTTCCAAAGTCATGCTAGCACTCATGACTGAATTCGGATCAAAAGCCGAACGAAATGTGTTTGGATTGTGTTTCGGCGGGGGGAATGTGTTTGTGTTTGGGCTGTGGTTCAAGGCCATAGAGAAACCTTAGCTTTGATACCAAAAATGATGTATTCAATCAAAGGATTAACTCAAACTTAAACTGAATGCAAGTTAAGCCAAAATTGAATGCAAACTGAAATGGGATTCTAGAGAACCCGAGATGGAGTTAAAGGGATAAATGGAACTAATCCCACTCTTGGATATAGAAATCACCACCAAAAATGCAATTAGGGCCCTTAACCTTACTTTGGATATAGAAACACCACCAAAGGAAGAGTTAAGACTCAACTAGATCACCACCTTACTCGGCCTAAGCAAAGATAAGCTCGCAAGAGTGTTTTCAGGTTCAAAGGAGCAATGCTCTACTTCTCTCATTCAAAGTCATAATCTGGTTACAATAAGCAAGTATAAATACATGTCCCTCCCCTTGCTGCCTAGTTGGGAAGAGTTTCCTTACAACTTAGGAAACCTTTAATCTAACTTAAACTAACCAGAATGCAAAGCAAACTTCGTCCTAGCTAATTACAACCGGTGAGTCTAGTTAAATAAGTTGTTTAAAAGCTAAACCCTTGACCATGTTGATTACCTCCTAATTGATCCACTTGCACATGGGAGAGAGAGAAATGACTGCTGATGCAACTCCCTTTGCGGCCAACCAAACAGAACACTAGCAAATCATTATCTCACTTCATAGTAGCTAATTTGTCTTCCAAAGCTGCAATTTCTTCAATGATGATGCTCCTGGCTCCTTAGGCTAGCAACTAGGCAAGTAGGCAGGTCTCCAAAGCTTCTCTCGGAAGGTAATGCCGCGGGAGATTTGAATTCCAGTTGACACCCGGGTTGGTGCCAAAAATGAGCAATGTGGCTGCCTATCCTCCACTCAATTTAGACTTGACTTTTAGGCATGGGTGAGTCCATTAGGATGTTAATAACCACCCTAAGTGAAAAAATCAGGTCTAAACTAAGGTTGGGGAAGGAAACTAAGCAGAAACTCAAACTAGGTAATTTAGGGCCAAAACTGCGACGGTTGACTTGTGGCTTGACTTGTGGCTGCTAAAACTCCATGCAGCACTTGACTTGACTTGGATTTCATTTCATGGCTTGGAAGTTGAGGATGTTAGCAAACATCCTAAGCAAAAGGAATGGCCTTAAACTTCAATCAGATGCACAAAACCAGGCTTGTGCATTGGATCAAAACGGGGTAAATCAGAACTTTGGCTTACCAAAGCTTGGATCAAACCCTGGATCTTGGTGCTTGTACTTGGCCTTCCTTGACTGTTTTGGGTCTTGGTGCTTGTACTTGGCCTTCCTTGACTGTTTTGAGGGCCCAAATCATGCTCCATGGATGGACCTCCACCATTAGTCGAGCACGACTCTTGTTATCAATTATTAACCCCCTCCCCCCCAATAATCTCTCTCTGGTTCACCAACTTTCTTCATGGATGGCTCCATAGTTCTATCTCTTTTCCCTAGATCTTGTCCCTATCATTCCCCTCTCATCCATTCTCTCTCGCAAGTCTTGGTCTCAATATCCTGGTAAACTTGATATGCGAAATGGGGACGGAATGCAAATTCGAGATAGGCAATGGCTACAATTGAACGAGCTGAAGCATCAAGTTGAGCACAAGCTTGAGCTTATTCGATTCAGCGATCTTTGAGCTGAGCCAAAGGTTACTTCATATCCTACATATCGTACAGGGCTAAGCAACTAGTTCCCTCTACCCTAAAAAACCAGCGTAAATATAAACTTTCCTTTGTCAACATCTGTAGTGGACTTCACAAGGAAATCGCTAAGATACGAATAACGTAGTCAAACAATCACAAAATGCCTTGATTTTGAACCATCCCCACCACACCCAAGATTTTGCGGTTCTTGCCTAGTTTATGTATATACAAAGGCAAGGTGCCGAATGGATTCATTGTGTAACCAACATAAGCTTGCTGGCTTGTAGTAAATGGAATGAGAGGGCAGTAAATGGAATGAGAGGGCTTTTGTCTCACTAAGGTGAAGCGTGATTTAAGAACTGCATATATGAGTTCAAAAATTGAATAAGACAAAGCTGCAAAAGAACTTATACCTAAGAATTATTCTTCTCTTATCTAACAAGGTTCTTGCAAACAGCCGCTCTCCTCGTCTAGGGTAAGATCGCTTATATCGAATGTCCCTATACCCTGTTCTGGCAGAATCGACACTTGAATTTTGTTGGTGTCATTTATATTCAAACAATATTTGTAGACATCTTTATCCACAAAACAAAGAATTGAATTTTATAAGCAAACATACATGCACATGAATGAGGAATGTGATTAACAACTGGCAGGAAACTTGACAAATACAGGATACAAATATAGGAAAACAAAAGCATAGTTCTTTTTTCCATCTCATACCTGCAGTCTTTATCTATCCTAAGGCATGCCTCGTGCATATTAGTATTCAAGCGGTCCATCAACGCTTCCTCAACCACCCGATACAGTATATTTCCTGCATTTCAAATTGTCACTTTCATTTGATTGACATAGGGTATGGAATCGGAGAAGGATTCAAAATTACATGTTATTTCCTCAGTTCCATAATACAGCAGAAGCACTACCAAGCCAAATTTATCAAGATCTTCAATTTTTGCCACGTTCGTTTGACTGACGTGGTGCAGATATCCATATGCAGAATACAGCTTACATGGCACATTGCGCAGCTATCATCCTCATAAGGGATTACATTTATTCAACAGCTCCATCTAAAAAGTCCAACAAAAATTGCATTGACAAATTGCCTTAATTAATCCTATCAATGTCTTCTTGGTTCTTTTCCACTTGGCCCTGCGATCGATTTGTTCTACGCATACACAAGCATCCCCAAAGTTTAGTGTACCAGACCAGCTTGACATCAGAAAATCTCATCCAAAACAAGGTGTGGGTTGCCAAGGTATGCGACGTTAGTAGCACAATTGAAGGATTGAATGCAGATAGCTGGTGGGAGCTATATTTGAGGAAAACATTGAACATCTAAAAAGCCAAACAGAAGAATCTATGGGTCAGTCCAATGAGATACATAGCTTTAGTTCACCATAGTGCCAAGCTCAAAAATAGTCGAATAGTAAAACTGTCCCATACTCACATAGTGGCATTTTCTGTCCAGCTCACAAAATTAAGTGATTTTGGTTCCAATGAGAATGGTAGAAACTAGAATATGCACAGGCAGGAAGCTCAAATACTCTCCTTAACTTGGTCCAACATGCCCTTTGGACGCTCTCAGACAGTTTTGGGCACTTACAGACACATCTCCAGTAGACAAGAAGTTGTGTTTGTTATTGGATATTCTGCAGGATGGTCCCAATGAAAAATTAAATTTGTGGCTGTTGACATTTAAGGAAGACCATTCCGATGGCAAACAACATAAACAGATAGGTATACAAACAATCAAATGTATACTTTTTAAATTCACTGTGCGTGCAGCAAACATGTCAACCCTATCTTTTTTCAAAGTATAAGCGGCAAGTCTATCATATCAAATTTTGTAATCAATCTCCATGCTTCTTAGGGCCATAGTTTCATAGGGTGTTCTTAAGCTAACGCCTAAATATCAAAAAGGAAAGAATCATGATTCTCCGTAGAGGAATGTAAACAAGCAAGGAACAGCTCTAATGAACATACACTTAAAATGAAATGATGACGCAGAAACGTAGTCAGCACAATTAACAATAATGAGTAGAGCAGACTGCCACCTGTTTTTTCACACTTGACATCAATATAACCATCCTTCTTGATTCTTTCCATGAAATCCTCACCCAACCGTTCTACTACTCCCGTCTTCAGGTCATAACGTCCAGACATATTAACCACAGTCCGTACCTCAGGATACTTTGAAGCATACAGTAAGACAATACCACCTCCTGCAGAACATGATTTCAGCATTGCTCAAGAACACAACATTCCAACTTCCCCATTTTATCACTAAAGCAGCAATATCAGATTTCCAACATGACTTACAACAAATATTGTATGATACGAATCTGCAGATTTCATATCTCAGAATGATACTGGCTCTTTTCAGCCAACAAAGGCCTAGAAAACCAACAGGACTCCACAGAACAAGGCTTTTCAAAAAAATCCAGTTACATATAATAATGTATTTATGCTCTATTTCAGCTTCTTGTATTGTAACTAACTATATCATACGGTCACATAATTGTGACCACATTTTCCGTCAGTAAAGAAGCTACACCCACAGTTTAAAAACAGATGGCCTGGCCCTACCTGGTTAATTCAGTTATACACACTTCAATTACAAAGGGAAAAATGAAATAAGAGTTATTACCATAGAACTTGCTCGGAACATCATTTTGACAAACATGAAATCAAAGTTTTCACAATAAGAATGAATAGATTAGTTTGAATGAATGGGTACTAGAACAACAGATAAAGTATTCATACAATGACCGCAACTTTCTACAGAAACACGGGAAGTTAATTCTCAAGTACCCCGACATATGTGACATTAATAATTCAAGGCCTAAGTTCTTTGAGCGAATATTTTAGTACCTTGAAGTTTGCTGACTGAATTTTTAGTTACTTTCCGTATTTTCTTGACCCAGGCCTAAACTTTTGAAATTTGCATTTTTAACCCCAATACTTAAAAATTTACTTTCGAAAATTTTAAATTTGTGCTCGTGTAATTTCTCTCATTAGTACTGCTTGAGGCCCTCTGTCATTTGGTATTAGAGCCACGTGACCAAAATTAATAAAGATTATTAATCCAATTAATGATTACTTAAGCTTATTAACTGTGTTGAATGCTTGAACCATTACCTACTTGCTTTGCTGCCAATTATTCACATGTTCACTCACCAGAATGAATAACTTCAGTAGCAACTCAATTAAACTATATCACTGATATAGTTCTAGAATTAAAAGTTGAATTAGCAAAAATTTAAACTGAAGTTAAGGAGATTAACAAGCAATTATCAGTAATCCAACTTTCTTTAGTTAATGAAATTGAACATAGTGGAAAATCGACTTTAAATATTAGTAGTCCATTTCAGCATAAATATTTTTTCCAAAACCGAAAAAACAAAACCCCATTTCCTTTGCATGATACAAATATCCAAAAAAATAAATATGAGAAAAATCAACTGAAAAATCGTCTAAAAAAGCAGAGAAAGGAGAAGAGAATGGAGTATAAACAGTTTAATCTGAAAGAATTACAAAATATGTTTGATAAGGAACAAAATCTAGAAGAATTAAATAAAATCATGGGTGCAACAGTTGATAAATAAGATGTATTATATGATGATAATGAAGAGACAAATAATGTCCAGTTAGAGGAAGAAATATATCACCAGATGAACCTAATTAAACTAGAGGATCTTAGCGTTGCACCATCAGAAGAAATTAGAAGAAAATTGGATAAAAAAATATGATAAAATGGTATTTAACGATGAGATCAATGAGATTGGAGAAGAACTCCACATAGGCGAAATCGACACCAATCTAATTAACAATGTTGTTTCTAAGCCTGAAGAATTTGGTGACCCTTCTAGAAGAAATACTCATTTCATTAGACGTAAGTACGTTCCAAGAGAACGTACAACCAATTTTTCCTTCGGGTTTATCACAAGAAAAATTACAACATTTGAAAAATTGACCTTACTCTAATTAGCTAAACAAAATACATTTTAAACATTGATATAACTCGTAATAGAGAAGAAATATTTGAACATTAGAAAAAATGCATGAATAGTATCCTAAACTTAAATACTACATGGACTGCTGAAAATTTCCTAAACTATATCAAACATAGTTTTTCTAGCACTGTAGCTGACTGGTATAATCCATTAAATGAGGATGGTAAAAATGCATTAAAAATGATGGAAACACCCATTGCAATGTTCACAAATTTATATAAAAAAATCAAAACTGAGTTTATCGGAGCTAAACTTAATTCAGAAGAAAAAACTAGAGAATGGCAAAGAAAGATTAATAATATAGAGTTGTGGGTTATGAGATATCTGAAAAACTATATTGCTGAATTTAGTCAATATTATTACAAAATTGGGTATAATGAAACTAATCTTGGTATGGGATATGATAAATTTTCATATCCGATCAATTCTATAATTAATGAAAAGTATATTGCATGGCTTGAGAAAGCACACGTCATTGATACCCTTGATTCAAGAATCTCTTATTTACGAAAATTGATCAATAATCAATGCCTTGATCTCCAAAAGCAAAAGAAAATGAAGAAACAATTTTTTCACCAACGGAAAAAGGAACCTGAAAGGAGAAGAAAAAGAAAATTTTATAAGGAAAAAAAAAGCTTTAACAAGCAAAGGGACGAGAAATATAAAAGAAAATATTATAACAAACCAAGCCCTAAAAACAAAGATTTTTTAGAAAAGGCGCTTATTGCTCCACCGGGAAAAACAGTAGTACGTGTTAGGCATATGGAGAAGTAGGTCATTATATAAACGAATGCAAAAATAGGAAGGATAACAAGCTCAATGAAACTTTAGGTAGTCTAGACTATTTTGAACTTAGCAAGGACGAAACGTTAGATCTAGCCCTAAAAAACAACAAGGGAATTGTTGAGTTATAGTAGAAGACGAATACGAAGAAATTGATTACGAAGAGACCAGTCATATTATGGAAAATAGTTCAATTAATCTTGGTGATCTTCAAGGAGAAGAATGTATTATAGATAACTAAAATGAAGGTGTCAAATGAGATTGGATCCTTCCTATAATTCAGAAAGGCATGATCTATAAAAAATCCATCTTTCAATTGAAAAGCAAGTACATATGTGAAATGATGGAAGAAGATCTAGAAATAAAAGACTGTGAATATGACATAGGAGAAATTAATCTCATCAATTGGAAAAATATCCTTAAACATAACAAAGATAGAGAGTATATGTATATCCATGTTGGAAGTGTCAAAGTACAAATTACTCCATTACAATATTATGGCAAAGATATCGATCTTTATGCTTTACTATATGATATTGGGCATATTAAATTTAATAATCAAATTATCACATTTATATAATGGATCGGTAGAATTCAATTGCTGACCTGGATATTACGTAAGCTTAAAAGATGAATTTGCTAAAAACTTCCTATCTCTTAAGATAAAAACAGTTAGGATGGATATGAAAAAGGAGGTTACCCATGGAGGATATTTTTGGAAAATAATCTATAAATTACATAATATCATAGATCTAAACACTAAGGTAAGTATGATAGAGACTAAAAAAAAAAAAAAAAAATTTGAAACTCCCACCCCTATACAAGAAATCCAGCCCAATCCTCAGGAGATAAAGATTGATAGGTCATGGATAGCTAGCTTTACCAACCCTACAAAAATCAATAAGAAAAACGTAATAAAAATTGATAAGAATAGTAAAATTACCATTAAACTCCAATTATGAAGAAACATGAGTGCAAGATCAGAATAGGGAGAAAGGTGTTCATCAGCTAAAGAAGAGCTTAAAAAAGATGATACAATTAGTATGACCAGTGAAATCAGTAAAATGAGTTTGGAACCCGCAAGGCACAGTATAGACAGAAGTATGAACCTAGATAGCAAAGTCATTGGGTACAAAACAAAAACTGTTAGCGAGTCAATCTATTAAAATGAATTAGTCAAAAATAACCAATACAAATTTTAATAGCATTTATATCCTAATAAATGTATGCTTAGAGGAATATAATAAATGTATGCTTAAAGGGATATAATAAATATAAATTTTGTGCCTACGTAGATAGTGGCTGCTCTGTATGCTTTGAAAAAATATCGTTATTTTCAGAATTTATGTAAAAAAGAGTCAAGAATCATTTACAAGTAAGGATAGCTGATAATGATATTATGAGCCACAGTGAAGCCATTTAAGGGTTATCCATATAATTAGGAGGAGTTCAATATATTATACCAGCTCTATGAGCTACTGATCAACCCTCTCATGATATGATTATTGGAAATAACTTTCAGATATTATATTCTCCATGCACACAAACTATAAACCAAATAATATTTACAATCAATGGTTTACATGCAGCATGAGAAGATACTGCCAGCACAAAGTGAGATAGCACCAACAATCTCACTACTTGAGTTATCTCATTAAAGAACAGATTAATAAACAACAAAAGCAATTATGCAATGAACTGTACTATGGTAATTCTCTAAAATTTTAGGATAACGATAAGACATTTGCAAGCATCATTTTGTTAAATCGTAACACTATTATTCGAGTCCTTTGGATAAAGGATTTATCAGAAATAGCCAGAATCCTCACACCAGCCCTGCTTTCATAGTAAGAACCATGCTGAGGAAAAAAGAGGAAAGGTTAAAATGATAATCAATTACAAAAAAAACTTAATGATAATACCATCTTTTTTAGTTATTATATTCCTAATAGAACAGTCCTTTTCAACAGAATTTAAGGAGTCACGTGGTTCTCGAAAATGGCAAACTAAAATGGATGAAGAAAGCATTCCTTTAACTGCTTTTAGTGCTCCTCAAGGATATTATGAGTGGATAGTAATGTCATTCGGTCTTAAAAATGCACATTAAATATTTCAAAGAAGAATGGACAACATTTTTAAAGATCTTAATCACTGCTGTCTGGTTTATATTGACGATATCCTTATGTTTTTAAAGACCATAGAACAACATAAAGATAATGTCCTAGCCGTCACTAAAAGATGCATTAATCATGGTATTATTTGTAGCAAGAATAAGTGCATTTAAGCTGAACAAGAAATTGAGTTTTTAGGTCTATAAAAAAGCTGGACAACTATCCTACAATAGCATATTCTAGAAAAAATAGAAAATTTCACTGAAAAGATTGAAGATAGAAAGCAATTAGAAAGGTTTCTTAGATATCTTACCTATGCTTCATATTTCAATAAAGATCTAGCTAAATTAAGAAAACTGTTGCAGCGGAAACTCAAGAAAGAAGTAAGTAGTACATGAACTACTAGTGATTCAAATATTGTTGAAAACTTCTAAAACATGCGTAAAAATCTTCATATTCTTAGTTTGCCTAATGAAGGAGATGATTTAATTCTTGAGATAGATGTCACCAATGAACACTGGAATGCAGTACTCAAAATCAACGAAGAAAAAAACTTTGCAAATATTGCAATAGAAGTTTTAATAAAGCATAATGCAACTATCCCATGATGGAAAAAGAAGTCATTGCAGTCATAAAGGGAATTGAAAAGTTCTTAATCTTTTTGAATCTAAAACCTTTTCTTATTCGAAATTATTACAAAAGAATACTTGGTTTTGTAAAAAAGAATGTGTTAAACATGCAATCGCAAGGGCGACGCTTCCATTGGCAATTATGACTTAACCAGTTTTCTTTCTCTATTGAACATATACAGGGATCAAAGAATTATTTGGCAAATAGTTTAACTCGTGAACTCGCCAATAGTAATCATCAGAGCAGAACTCCTGTTGAAAAATAGGAAATCCAAAATGAAATGTCATTACCACTAGAACGGATTTCTCCTTTTCGTAAAATTCTTATGCATATTTTAGAATTCCATACAAAAAGTAGATCATGATTTGGTATACTGTTTTCTGCCTACCCAATAGCTCAAAAGATTTAGCCTTTTAGAGTTACAAATTAATTACCTAAGGTGTCCTTATGATACCCAAAAAAAATCATTTATGTTAAAGAAAAATGGTTCAATGTGTGGTATGGAGCCTCTATCGACTATTAGCTTAATTATTCCTATGATATTTGGGAATCATAGAGTACTACAATATACTTTTCCGATAGATCTGGAGTTAATGGTGTTAGTTTTCCATCAAATTCAATCTCTCTAAATGACCCCGTCATGAAAGCCTGAGAATATGGAATGGTAGTTTACCTCATGAAAATCCCAGATCCAAAGTACCCATTTTTTTCAAGGCTAACTAAGCTTCAACTATGCATGTTTAGAAGGATCCATTGGATTCTTACATCTCCTGATGGTCCAACAAAAATTCCATACATTAAAAGCATATATGTGGAGGTACATTGTGCAATAATTGATTATGAAAATGCAAAAGTCAAACCAGCCGATTATCTTGTTCAAATAATTAACTTAAATGACCCCAATAATCAACAACAAAAACGGTTTCCAGAACGACAAGAATTAGTTAGTGATCCTGCTTTAACAAGAGCCATCAATTTTTACAACATTTATCATCAGATATGCACGTTAATTGAACAAGGAAGAATACTAAAGCATTACAGGAACACTACTTTTATTTATCATAATGAGTTTAGCAAATATATGAAGGTAGAATGAGCTTCTTCAGAAGATGTCTTTGATTATGTCTTTGATGTTGGAACTGAAAAATTCTTATCAGAAAAATGAAAGAAATATCTTCATGAATTATTTGAAAAATGAATTCCAGAGCATCTTCAACTTGATGAAGATTTTGATGATTATCTGGATAATGATGGACTGAAAGACATTATTGAAGACGAAGACATGCAGAATCTCAACATAGATAACTAGTCTTTTCAGCAATAAAGGTTCTGAAAAGTTGTTGCGCCATTATTGTACTATTTTGACAAGTGTCAGGTTAGTAAAATAAGGCAGACTATTGTAGCCATGTGAATGTACATTTACTCATGTGCAATATCAGTGGATGTACTGTAACCATTATGGCATCCAATGTAGTCCAACTCCTTTATAAAAGGAGAGGTAGAGTCATGAGCAGTGACACGATCATTTGAGCATACTTAAGCAAAAGGAAAGTCGGTAATCTCCATTTCTCTATGAACAAGCATCTCTGATGATCGTAGTAGTTTAAGTCTCTCTTAAATCTTTCCATGCAATATTTCCACTTTCAAGGTTTCAATAAAAGAAGTTTTCCCAGTAGGAAACATTATTCAATCGAACGTTATGTCTTAAATATTATAATTTCTTGATTAAAATTCCACTATCCTTTACCTTGATTAGTGACTACAATCTGAGTTAAGAAATGAAACGGATTTGTGTTGTGCCTGATCTAAAGAATGTGTGATTGAGAATTAGCAATCTCTACAAACTGGAAGTTAGAAGAACGCCAAGGTCCAATGTCGACTAAGTTTCAGGTAATGGTAAGCTCTCTAATTAAGTTTTAATTATTTTGCTAAGCATGGTGGGCCTATAACAACAGAAAATATAATATTTATGATTTAAGTAATTGATGGAGGACCATCCACGATCAATCATCTAGTCCATGAGGTCCCAAATGATCCCAGAAAATCAGTCCAATCTTTGATCCAAAGTCATTTGGCAAGGCAAGATCATTTTGCTTTACCCGGGATATCATCCGATGTTAAGCCCGGTTTTGTTTACTTAATTATGGAGGCTTAAATATGTTTTAAAAGTCCAATTTTTTTGCTGCCCTTCAAGAGCTAGATTTCAGCTTTCAATTCCAAGTGGTTTCAAGTTAATTGGACTTCATTTGGTCCACGAAATTCAAGCATCTTCACGGGCTATCCAGATTTTGTCCTGTAGTGATATACCTTCAATGTTTTGCTAATCACGGGAGCTACAGAAGTCCAAATGAGATGATTCAAATTGGAGATTAAACTAGTCTTCAGCAGATTTCTAACAAGGTAAAAATCGCCCTGATTGGACCACGACAAGCAGCTGAGTGTCGCTGTACGAATGGACCTTTATTTTGGTCTAATCATATCCCTTGCTTAGCCGGCTGGTTTTACCTAGCAAAGAGGGTTTGCTTAGCCTCAAAACAACATCTTGGGTCCAGTTATAAGCCTACACACGTACTCCATGGTGGTCCAATGAATGTGAAGCATGTGAACCAATGGGAGAAGAACATAAGGCAAAATTGGATTTGACCACTTCAAGGACACATGTTAACTTCAGATTTTCCCTTCTCCCTATGGTGGGCGCCGAAATGGACTTCCTTCAACAAAAGGAAAGCTTGTATTCTTGATTAATTAGCTAGCAAAGTTAGTATTCAGTTGTTTGTCAAGGTATTACACCGGTTATTTAGGATTATATTGGAACCGGATGTAAGCTATTTTACTTAGCATAGAAGGTTACCCTCCTAGGGAGGAAACCTCTTATGACCGGCCATCCTTGCCTATTTAATGGCCTTGTAGCCTTCTTTTTAAAAACACTCAACTTTGAATACAAAAACTTGTGTTAAGCTTAAGACTTGAAGTCTTAATCTTTCATCCCTTCCTTCCTTATCCTTAAGTTGGTCACTTAAGGTGGTGATCTTGGAAATCTTAATCTTTGATTAGGTGGATTCCTAGTCAAAGTTAAGGACCCTAAGTTAAGGATTAGGTGGATTCCTAATCAGTTAACTTAATTCCATCACAAACAAACCTAAACACTTAGTGTTCTTCACCTAATTCTTGTGATTCTTTAAGGATTACATCATTTTTGGTATCAGAGCAAGTTCAGATCCTTGCCTGGACCACACGTTACCCCAGCCTATACTCTGAACCAAAGCTAAATACAAGGCAAGTCATCAAACACATCCCTCATTCCAAAACACTCAAACCGGCTCTTCCTTTTTTCCACGGACAGCAAGTTGGCACGGGTACCCCGTGTCCACAAGCACGACCGTGCCACTTTGCTACGTGAAGAATCCTTGCCTTTTCATTCTAAACTCAATCCACACTTCAAGCCTTTCCTTCCCTCGATCACAAAATGAGTACTAGTATGTCAATGGATGAGAAACTTGAAGCTATTACCAATCAAATGCAAGAATTGGTCTTGAGTAATCAAGAACTCAGGGCTCAAAATGAATATCTGAAGAAGCAACTTGGTGATAGTATGAAGCAAAAACAGAAGATGCAAGGATCAGGAGGTATCAGAATATAGGAGCCTAGTGAACGACCAAGAAGAATGAGCGGTGAGAATGAGGAAGATATTAATCGAGCTTTGTTTGAGTTAGAAGAAGAAGAAGTGCCATTTGTGAGGGCTATTAGGGGTCCTAAACCTACTTCTAACTTAGGAGATTTCAAAGTTGAGATTCCTGAGTTTGAAGGAAAGTTAGACCCTGATGAGTTCATAGAATGGTTACAGACTGCAGAGAGAGTCTTTGAGTTCAAGGAAATACCTGAGGATAAAAAAGTGAAGCTAGTTGCTCTTAGATTGAGAAAGTACGCCTCCTTATGGTGGACGAACCTCAATGCCAAGAGAACTAGGGAGAGAAAGACTAAAATTAGTACTTGGGATAAAATGGAGGCCAAGATGAAAGCACGTTTCCTGCCTTCCACATACGTTCAAGATCAGTACATACTCTTTCACCATTTACAACAAGGCAAAATGAATGTTGAAGAATACACACGTGAGTTCGAAAAACTCATGATTAAATGCGACATTCATGAGCCTGAGGAGCAAACTATTGTTCGTTATCTAGAAGGGCTTGATCCTAGAATAGCCAACATAGTTGATTTGCAAGCTTATACCTCATTCGATGAAGTTTGTATTCTGGCACATAAAGTGGAGCAGCAGAGAAAATCTAGAACCTATGTGTGTGATTTTTCCAAGCCATATTCTTCAACACCAAGCCGTAGGCAACCCTCTAACAAGGGGAGCTACACGCCTCAACCCATTAAACCCAAGCCACCTTCCCCTTCCTTTCCACAAAAAACCCCAACTCCACAAAGGCTCCAGCAGATCCCAAATCATCCAAGCCAAACTAGCCAAAAGAGGTGTTATAAGTGTCAGGGCTTCGGACATATCACATCTGATTGTCTAAGTCGCAAAATTATTTCTTTAGCTGAGTGGGAGTCAAAAAAGGATGAGTATGTGGAGGAAAAAAGCGAGGAAAAAGAAGAGGGAGAAGATGTGCAAGATCTGGAAAGTGAAACTGAAGAGTTTGTGGAGCAAGCAGATGAGGCAGAGATGCTTGTAATCAGGAGGGTGATGAGTGTTCAAAAATCAGCTAAGGATGAGCAACGTGAAAATATCTTTCATTCACGTTGTACCATCCAAGGCAAAATTTGTTCAGTGATTATCGATGGAGGAAGTTGTGCCAACGTAGTTTCTTTGGAGGTGATCGAGAAATTGAAATTAGAAACTATGGCTCATCCACACCCATACAATATTCAGTGGTTGAACCAGAGTAAAGGGATTCAAGTTAACTCTCGATGCTTGATTTCATTTACTCTTGGTAAGAATTACCAAGATGAGGTTTGGTGTGATGTTGTCCCCATGGATGTCTGCCATATTCTGTTAGGACGCCCCTGGATGTATGACCGAAAGATTATGCATAATGGTTTCCTAAACACATATTCCTTTTCAAAAGATGGCAAAAAAATCACCCTTACTCCATTAGCCCCATCCGAACTCCATAAAAAGAAACCACAAAAAAACCCAAATCAATCCGACCTATTGTTGTCACTTGGAGAACCAGTCCTAAAGGCTTCTTAACATGAGTTTAAAGCCTTGAAAGAATGGATCTTAAAAGTGCAAACTGAGCCTGAAACACCCCTACCATCCCATCCTATAGCCAAGATCATATTAAGTCAGTTTGGTCACCTATTTCCCGATGAAATCCCTACGGGTTTGCCTCCCAAACGTGACATCCAACATCATATTGACCTTATACCTGGGCAGTGTTACCAAATAAGCCAGCCTTCAGAGCCAATCCGAAAGATACCCAAGAAATTCAACGTCAAGTTGAAGAGCTTATGTCTAAGGGATTGGTTCAGGAGTCATTAAGTCCTTGTGCGGTTCCGGCTCTTTTGGTACCAAAGAAAGATGGTGGTATGAGGATGTGTGTCGATAGTCGAGCCATAAACAAAATCACTATCAAGTATATGGTCGATAGTCGAGCCATAAACAAAATCACTATCAAGTATAGGTATCCCATACCTAGGCTTGAAGATATGCTAGATGAGTTACATGGTTCGAAGGTGTTTAGCAAGATCGATTTGAGAAGTGGATATTACCAGATCCGTATTAGGGAAGGAGACGAGTGGAAGACAGCATTTAAAACCAAGGGAGGGTTATACGAGTGGTTGGTCATGCCCTTTGGTTTGTCAAATGCCCCTAGTACGTTTATGAGGTTGATGAATCAAGTATTTCGACCATTTATTGGAAAATTTGTGGTCGTATACTTTGATGACATATTGGTGTTTAGTAAAGACGAGCATGAGCATCAAGAACATCTTACTCAGGTGATGCTCGTTCTTGAAAAAGAAAAGTTATTTGGGAATCTTAAGAAATGTACCTTCTTCACCAGTGAAGTTACCTTCTTAGGATATATTGTTTCTAAAAGTGGGATTAAGGTTGATGAAAGCAAAATAGAGGCCGTTCGGACGTGGCCTGTCCCTAAAAGTATTCATGATGTTCGTAGCTTTCATGGTTTGGCCTCGTTCTATAGGAGATTTATTCGTAACTTCAGTACCATCTTATCTCCTATGACTGAGGTGCTTAAGGGTTCTTCATTCTCATGGAATCCTAAAGCCCAAGCCGCCTTTGAAGAAGTGAAAGAAAAGTTGACTCAGGCACCTGTCTTAGCATTACCCTGTTTTGATAAAGTTTTTGAGGTTGAGTGTGATGCTTCTGGTGTTGGTATTGGAGGGATTCTTACTCAAGAAGGTCGACCACTTGCCTTCTTTAGTGAGAAATTATATGATACCAGGTGGAAATATTCAACTTACGATAAGGAGTTCTATGCTATCGTTCGTAGCTTGGAGCACTGGAGTCATTACCTAATTGCTACTGAGTTCATTTTACATTCAGATCATGAAGCTTTGAAGTATATTCAGGGCCAGCATAAATTGAACTCTCGCCACGCCAAATGGGTGGAGTATCTCCAGTCCTTTCACTTCACTATCAAGCATAAGTCCGGGAAGCTGAACCAGGGCGCCGATGCATTATCTCGGTGTTATCTATTATTATTCCAGTTAGATGCTTGTGTCCTGGGGTTCGAGCATCTAAAGGCTTTATACCAAGATGATGAAGACTTTAGGTCGTTGTTTTTGGAGTGTCAAAAACGGCCTAAAGGGGATTTCTTGCTACAGGAGGGGTTTCTCTTTAAAGGTACTCGATTATGCATCCCAAAGTGCAGCACACGTGAGTTGTTGATCCGGGAAGTCCATGGTGGTTCGTTAGCTGGTCATTTTGGAGAAGACAAGACCCTAACCATGCTTAAGGAACATTATTACTGGCCAGGGATGAATAAGGACGTCCAGGATATTATTAAAAGGTGCGGGACATGTCAAATTGCTAAGAGCCATTTGTTACCCCAAGGATTATCCACGCCACTGCCAATCTCAACTCAACCATGGGTAGACGTGAGTATGGATTTCATACTTGGTTTACCACGGACTCAAAGGGGTAAGGATTCTATCTTTGTGGTCGTAGACAGATTTTCAAAGATGGCTCATTTCATTCCTTGCATGAAGACTAATGATGCTACTCACATTGCTGAACTCTACTTTAGAGAAGTTATGAGACTGCATGGGATTCCTCGTTCCATAGTCTCTGATCGAGATACCAAGTTCTTGAGTCATTTCTGGGTTACTTTATGGAAGAAGTTGGGTACTAAACTGAAGTATAGTACCACCTGCCACCCCCAGACGGACGGACAGACTGAGGTGACTAATCGTACCCTTGGTACCCTACTAAGAGTCCTGATTAGGCACCAAGCTAAAGCCTGGGATTTATTACTTCCACATGCCGAGTTCGCCTACAACAAAACGCCCACCAAGGCTACTGGTCTATCTCCTTTTAAAGTCGTATATGGAGTTGATCCATTGACCCCCCTTGATCTTACACCACGACCACTAGACCAACGGCCAAGTGCAGAGGCAGCGGATAGAGTGGGAGAAATCCAGAAATTACATGAGTTGGTAAAGGCCAGGATCGAAAAAGTCACCAACAACTATATGGCCCACGCCAACAGACATAAGAAAGAGAGTATTTCAGCCAGGTGATTTGGTGTGGATACATCTGCGAAAAGAAAGATTTCCTTCCAAAAGGAAAAATAAACTGATGCCACGAGCAGATGGTCCCTTTGAAGTTTTGGAAAGGATTAATAATAATGCTTACAAAGTCGAGTTGCCAGGGGATTATGGAGTCTCAGCCACATTCAATGTTTCTGATCTCAGTCCGTATGAACCAGACAACTATCTATTAGATTTAAGGGCCAAATCTTCCCAACAAGGGGAGGATGATGGAGGACCATCCACGATTAATCATCTAGTCCATGAGGTCCCAAATGATCCCAGAAAATCAGTCCAATCTTAGATCCAAAGTCATTTGGCAAGGCAAGATCATTTTTGCTTTACCCGGGATATCATCCGATGTTAAGCCCGGTTTTGTTTACTTAATTATGGAGGCTTAAATATGTTTTAAAAGTCCAATTTTTTTGCTGCCCTTCAAGAGCTAGATTCCAGCTTTCAATTCCAAGTGGTTTCAAGTTAATTGGAGTTCATTTGGTCCACGAAATTCAAGCATCTTCACGGGCTATCCAGATTTTGTCCTGCAGTGATATACCTTCAATGTTTTGCTAATCACGGGAGCTACAGAAGTCCAAATGAGATGATTCAAATTGGAGATTAAACTAGTCTTCAGCAGCTTTCTAACAGGGTAAAAATCGCCCTGATTGGACCACGACAAGCAGCTGAGTGTCGCTGTACGAATGGACCTTTATTTTGGTCCAATCATATCCCTTGCTTAGCCGGCTGTTTTTACCTAGCAAAGAGGGTTTGCTTAGCCTCAAAACAACATCTTGGGTCCAGTCATAAGCCTACACACGTACTCCATGGTGGTCCAATAAATGTGAAGCATGTGAACCAATGGGAGAAGAACACAAGGCAAAATTGGATTTGACCACTTCAAGGACACATGTTAACTTCAAATTTTTCCCTTCTCCCTATGGTGGGCGCCGAAAGGGACTTCCTTCAGCAAAAGGAAAGTTTGTATTCTTGATTAATTAGCTAGCAAAGTTAGTATTTAGTTGTTTGTCAAGGTATTACACCGGTTATTTAGGATTATATTAGAACCGGATGTAAGCTATTTTACTTAGCATAGAAGGTTACCTTCCTAGGGAGGAAACCTCTTATGACCGGCCATCCTTGCCTATTTAATGGCCTTGTAGCCTTCTTTTTGAGCAGACTCAACTTTGAATACAAAAACTTGTGTTAAGCTTAAGACTTGAAGTCTTAATCTTTCATCCCTTCCTTGCTTATCCTTAAGTTGGTCACTTAAGGTGGTGATCTTGGAAATCTTAATCTTTGATTAGGTGGATTCCTAGTCAAAGTTAACGACCTTAAGTTAAGGATTAGGTGGATTCCTAATCAGTTAACTTAATTCCATCACAAACAAACCTAAACACTTAATCTAAACTTGAGAAACACACATCCCTTCTCTTGTTTTCATAAGTGGTCTTCACCTAATTCTTGTGATTCTCTAAGGATTACATCAGTAATAAATTATAATAAGTAGTACCAGTAAAATCATTATAAGAAGTTTAATCGTATAAAATAAGTACATTCCCTGAAAAAACTATTATCAAAGAAAACTATGAACTTCTCTGCACAAACTAAAAAACCTGTTCCTTTTTATATTTGTGGCCCGTTTATTTCAGGTTATTACCAAACTACGTAACAAGTATACTAGAAACTCCATGAAGTTGCACAAACCATTTACAGTGGTGGAAATCTCTCTTTGCAAGACTAACAGCTACGTAGGCGCAAACCCACCAACCATCTATCAATTCTATGAATTTAGATACCTTGATTTATTTTATCTGGATTCTAAACTCACAGAACTATCCCATTTCCCTACTGAAATAATTCAATCTCTTAAATCTTTTAAACAAGGCCCTATCTTTGTGAAGTTTCATACTATCCCTCCTGAAAAGGATGAAGAAACTAATGTCATTTATCCCTTTATTAGCATAATTCAAGTTGGTTACATGTCAGAGCACTTCCAACTAAATATTGAGGCAACTAAAAAGTTTGAAACTTTTCAATTCAATGAATCATGGATCAACTATCGAAAAACCAGTGGAGCCCTGGGCAAATGTCAAGGAGACTGCCTATATGCTTTAGGATTAAGATGTCTACTCAGAGGATCTAACTATGTGCTCATAACTAAAGAAGAGATGCGAGAAGGAAACTATGATGATGAATTATTGAAATTTCTCTTCCAACTAGAACTAGAAAATTTTCAAGGTTCAGCAGCTGTCAGAAATAAATTTACTGAACTGGTGAAAAAAGAAGACGAAAAACAAGCACTTCTAAGGACGGCCAAGACTTTACCTTAAACAAGCCAGATGTAAGGCTGAAATCTTACCAATAACTAGCATCCTTATCTTAACTAGTTATCTTCAGAAATCTCAAAGTTTTGAAACTTTTTGCCACGTGCCATCAATTATTGTACATTTGTACTATCCTTTAAACATTATTGTCGACAACTATTGTACTATCCTATCCCCTAGGACCCATAGACATTATTGCCAATTGGCCATGCCAGCAATTATTGAATCATCTTAGCTGTAAATTGCCAGCAATTATTGTACGTACTATCCTTTCCTGCATTATAAATATGTAACTCGAGAAGAGAAAGAGGAGAGGCAATTTGAGCGAAGAATAGATCATTCAAAAGGCATTCTGTTCTCAACCATGTTCTAAATTTCCCTTCTGAGAAATCATAATAATAAAAAGAACTATTTCAGAAATTCTTGAAATTCTATCTTTACTTTTTAAATGTCTTGAGGTGAGAGAGAATCTGTAGATCGAAGTAAGGCCAGTAAGGTCAGCGAAGGAGAAGGACGTGGCGGCAGATCGAAGGATTATCTATCTCAACTTCTCAAGTAAAGACTCTACGACGAGGAAAGGTATAATTGCTTGAATTATTGATAGTTTGATTTATTATTTTGGGAGTACCATGTCTTACCATTTTGAAACAGTAAAAACGGTATTATCTATTTTCCATTCCTTAATGATCTCTCATCAAAGAATTTTAACCTTTTTCTACAAAAAGTTACCAAACCCTTGTGTTAATGGTATCAGAGTCTACCTACAAAATTGGCGTACTTACTAAAGACAAACCCATAACTAGCCATAACTATTCTGATAACCTATACTGGCATTTACATACTTCAACCAAAAATAAATTTGCAGTGGCAAGAGTAACCTTACCTTATCCTTACCCTTAACTGAACGCCATTAAAATTAAATATCTAGTCTATAGTAATCTCAATAATATTTAAATATGAGCTATAAAAATATATTACAATCAAACTCAAGAATAGATCAAGAAGGAGGATATATGGCAGGACAAAGTTTTAATTTACCTAACTTAAAACATTATACAATAAATCAGATTTGGGATTTTTTAAGATCTTTTGATCTAACATCGAGAAGTTTTAGACAAAATTTATTAAATCATTATAAATCTAGACAAAATTATCTTTGACCTATTACAATGAATTAATACAAGATAATATAGCTTTATTAGAACTCACCGTTAAATATACTGTATGGTTTCAACTTAACTTGAATATTAATGATTCGCAAATAACTTATTACACTGATGAAGAGAATGAATAAAACTAAAGCAAAAGAAATTTTAAAAAAAGAGCAAAATAGTAATTCAACCAAAAAATTAAAACAAATTAAAAAGGGCAAAAGTGTAATTTTCCATAACAGCGCCAAAAAAGTTTTGTTTTCGGATCGAGAATTGCCACCCCTACCTATAAATTTTCATGTTGTATGTGACAAGTGACAACTAACCTTTGCTGTGGCCCACAATTGCAGTCACAATGCGTTGTGCCCCATTGAAGTGCTTGACAACATTACGTAAATCTTCCACCTCTCTCATGTAGTTGCCATATGCAAATGAACCATCACTTTCTCTACAAAGATAGTGATCGTGAGAATGCAATTTGCTATGAAGACACCAAGAAACCAGCTATATACGATGTAGGAAAGTGGATAAGAAAACTCTACTAAACCCTGGGGGCGGACGGAAATCAAAGCGAAAGAAACAAAAACAAACTCCCACGAATATGATTGCATTAAGAAGATATTTCGTGAAAGAACTAACATCGAAAAATGGTGCCAAGTGCAAGTACAAAACACAATGGAGAGGAATAAGGGGCAATAGCACACAATCCCTGACCAGCACGCAAGACTCTAGGATGGTCCATTTGACCTTGTCCATAATCAGTCGTGCTGATCAAGCACCAGCCACACGCTAGCAATTCTTAGGAATGATTTTTCCACAGTTGAAAACTCATCCTCCCACATAAAATTAGCTATGAGGACAAAGCACCCTTAATTAGATCATGGCAACATGCTTGCTTCCTGTTTTGGATGGCTACTCACTATGATAATAAGTAACTGCTTTAGTTAGTCCTTTTAGATATCTTTTGATTTTACATGGCAATATTCCACATAGCTATTATTTGATTTACACATTTGACACCGTAAATTATTAGGTACGAATCCATACATCTAACTATACAAAGATGCTTCTCTTTCTTTTTGCTCCCTCCCCTCCCCCCCCCCCAAAAAAAAAAAGAAACACAAAAACACAAACACCTCTTTCTTTTTGCTCCTCCCCCCCCCCCCCCCCCAAAAAAAAAAAACACATAACACCAAAGTTCCCCATATTTCCCCCATGTAGTTCGCTGGACTGTAATTTCGAAACTAGCTACCTGATAAGCCCAAGTTTTCCTCTACTTTGTTTTGTGCATTTTGAATATTTATTTGGATTTGTACTGTCTTTATATTGGTTTATACATTTATTTAGCTCTTTCTTAATACTGACCTTTTTCCTACATCAAACTGAGGCCCTAAGCCCATTTTATCATGAACTAATTGATCTAGCTTGTAGTATCAGAAAAACTTCCTGGATCGCCTAGTCCAGAGCGTGGATTGCTACTTCTTGCACTAAATTTAGGCTTCGGGTTGCTTGTTTTCAGTCTCAGAGCAACCGACTGCGGGGGTAAGGGGAGTTCCCTTTGACTATGAACTAGCCCATGAGGCCTCTGCATCTTCTGCTTCTGGTAGTCCTACATCATCCGCTTTTGGTAGTTCCGAAACATACAGGTGAGGGGTTGCATCATATAATAATAGTTTCTCGTTTTGGACCATACCAAGATTAGCTAGCCATTCTAGAACTCCATTGTTTTCTTTGTAACAGACTAAAACTGCTGTATGCTTGCATACTTGCCATTTGAAGAGTTACATATCTTAGATTCAATACATATTGCATAGGGCAATTATTAGATGTATATTACATCTTGGATATGATCCTAGGCACCACATAATCTTCTTTCTTTCTTGCCGCTACTTTGATTTTATATCTCTGACTTCCTCCTATTCCGTACACAAGTTATATCTTACAGGGGTTGGCGGTATTGATGCCTCACACGAGGAAAATATTACTCACTTTTCTTGTTGATCGTTTTTCCTTTTTTTTTTTTTGACATTACATATTTTTTATTAGATTTAGACAACATATGTATTTCATATTCACGTTCAACTATCATCTTGTTAAATGTACATTCATCCTCCAGTTTAATATGGTCTAAAATAAAGGCAAACAAAAAGAAAAGGCCAGTTCTACATAATGATAAACCAAAGCCCTAAAAGTAGAGAACCACCCCAAAAAAAAAAAAAAACAATGAAAGAATTTTTTTATCAGCACAATTAAAGGATCTTTTCTTGCACCAAAAAAGGGATTTTTTTCCTTTTTTTTAATACCAATCCAATTAATTGGAATTAAAATAGTGCAAAGAAGTCTCAGGAGTAATGCCGTGTCATTGGGCACATGGACTATTAAGGAAACATTCAATTGGGGCAGCTTTTTTAATAAGGAACAAGTAATATATTAATAGATAACAATCAAACGATTGCATGCATAGGCAGCTATAGCATCTTACAAAAGACTATACACAATTACACAACATAGATACAAACTATTTACATGGTCAGGGACATCAAACAGGGAAGAGCAAATCTTCTTGTTATCCCCCCAAAAAAATAAATGAATAAATAAATGAAAGTGTTAAAAGAAATTGTCTTTTATGTGCTCAAGAGAAGTTTGGACCCCATTGAATACTTCTCAATTCCTTTTCCTACAAACACTCCAAAATCACGTAAGGCAAAACCATGGCCGCCTTCTTTCACTTCCTATGAGAGAAAGCTTCCTCAGTAGAACGTGATTCGTAATGGAATTAGGAGCAACTCAAAAAATGCCCAAGCAACTGAAAGCAAGTTCTCAAAGAGCACTAGCAAATCGACAATAAAGCAACAAGTGATTTGTTGATTCAAAATCTACTTTGCACATAAAGCATATACTCACCAGGATCTTTCTCCTTTCCCCTCTTTTGCAAGTTGACACAAGTCAATATCTTCCATGTGTTAGCTTTCCAAACAAGAAAAAGAAACATTTAAAGGGGCAAAGACTTCTAAATAAGCTTACATGGGAATCCTCCATTGGGATGAGTCTGTAATGATGGATAATTCAAATGTGGGAGTCTTAAATAATTAGATCTAAATATCAAGTCCCCTTTAGAGTCTAAGCTCCATATCACTACATCATTTGAAGAGTCCCCTAGTTAGGCCTCATTCAGCTTGTTACGAAAGCTTACCAGAGTGACAAACTTAACAAAGCCATCTTGGACTAAAACAAGCGATCAAAAATTAATATCAGACACTTGCTCCTGAGAATCGGGGACAGAAGCGTCTCTACAATGCCAGAAAACAAAAAGAGCGGGAAAGGGCTATCTCAATGGAGCCTCCACACACCAATGATCATGCCAGAAAAACATGCTGGAATCATCACATACCTCAAAAGAAAAGTAAGAGAATCTCTGCCAATCTATAGCGATACATCTCCAAAGTCTATAGCCATAAGAGCCATTTGGTATAAAGAGGGACCATCCAAGTTCAACCTCACCATATTTGATAGTAACCACTCTTCTCCAAAGATTGCCCTTCACATTCATAAATCTCCATAATCAGTTACCAAAAAGAGCCTCATTTGAAGAGACATAAGTCCCTAACATCTCAACCAACTTCGGACATTGGCAGTTTCATGATGTTCTATCCCACGAGATGATACTTGAAAACACTCCTAAAAGAAGCCCAGACAAAGTTTCTCTAGATTGTTTCTAAATTGATAGCCACAGAAGATGGTAATAAAAAACACTTTTAATGAGAGTTAATATCCCCCCTTGGATAGGTATTTAGTCTTCTGCTATGAAAGTCTTTTCGAAAACCTATCAATAATCGAATCCCAAATAGATTTCTCCTTAATTTCACGCAAAGAGGGAGACCTACGTAATAAGTCAGAAAGGAATCAGTGATGCGGCCTAAAACACCCACAAGCAACGAAATGTTGTCCATTTATCCAACAGGTAGGTAGGATAGCTCTTCGTCAAAGTAACTCTCCAACCCGAAACTGCCTCAAAGCTATGATGTTCGGACTCGCCTGTTTCCCTCGGCGTATCCATGTTGACATGACACAATGTGGGTACGGATACGGAATACGGATCTGACACGGTAGATTACAACCGGACATGGCAGCTTCATGAATGTTAAAAGAAATTGAGGTTGGAGAACTTACTTGGTCTCGTCATGGCTCCATTTTTATCCCTCCTAGGATTTCATTAGTGCCTTTGTTGCTTTGGTTTGTATTCAATTTTGAGAAAGAAAAGGTGAAAAGGTATACATTTTTGAAGTTTGTATATGAGAAGGGAGGTCAAGTGCAGCCCACAAATAACCTGTGTTCGGGTCCTGTTTCTCTAGAACGGGTAATGGAAAACAAGAAAAAAGTAAACTTGCAGTCTGCAGAAGATGTACATAGGACGAAAGAATGAGGAAGCCAGAAAAAGAAAATAATGAAATTTCTGGTCTTTGGGGGGCCTGCCAACAAATATTAGCATCTTTTTTTCCATTTTTTGTTTTTTTTTTTTGGCCTTGAAAGATGGTGTTGTGTTGTTACCCATTGGTTTTGGAAATTGGAATCTTTAATTGCCATTTTTACAGCCAAATTAATTCAATTCCCATATTATCTAGTACCTTCTATGCATTAGCTAGGTCTTAAATCATTTGATCGAAGGTAAGTCTTAAATTGTTAATACTGAAAGATTAACATTGTTTTTTGCCCATTTTCCAATTATTCGCTTTATTTATTTACTAAATAAATTCAGAAAGTGGAATATTGAAATGAAATTCATTGATTTATAAAATATTTAGATTAATTGAATATCGTAGGCTAAAACTTAAAGAATATTTTAATTAAACCCAAAGTTAACTAAATTTTGTGACAGCATAAGAAAAGGTTAAATTTAATTTTAATATGTTAATTCTAAGAAATTATACATAATTTGTATTTTTATTTGTAGCATCATTGTCTAATTTCTTTAAATTATTTAAGCATTTGTCATATAAATTTATAATCATATCATACATCATATATAACTGGGTTTTTAGATGTCAATAATCTCAACTTTGAAGTTGTTGGAAAAGACTAATCCGACCTGTAAATGCTCAGCTAGCAAACCTTTACAGTATTTGTTTTCAATATAGAAATTTCAAGTCAACAAAACTTTGGCTAGCTAATCTAATGATGTGTTAACTTATTTATCACATGCTGATAGTACATTTTCCATCACTTTGTCCATCACCGTCACTTAGGTGTGATAAGTAAGTTGTCACACTATTACTTTCTAAATTCCTAGGTTATTTATTTTATTTGCAACACAATCGAGTCACATACACTTGTATTCATCAATTTGAGAGGTGCTAACTTTATTATCAAGCGTGGCCAGTGGGTTTTTGTTAGGTTTTCCAAATGTAAATGATAAGTAAACAAACTTATAATTAAATAGGCCAGTCAAAATCTTATCGACTCGAAATTGGTATATTGAAAATAAATACCCTCAAATGTTACCTTGTTCAGCGTTAATTCACAAAGTAAGATTATTTTCGTCCAAATGCCCCAAAAGTGGGATTATTGGCATTCAAAAACTTATCTAATTTGCATATGCATTTGGAGCATCAATGTCTAATTTATCGCATTATTTATTTAATTTCCTATCTTCCAATGTTATTTTTAGTTGGAACATGTTCACACTTCACACTTTTTCTCCCTCCATGTGCTTTTATTCCCATAAAATATATAATATATATGCGCATTTACAAAGGAAAATTCTCTATCATTGCATATTTTCACATACTATACTAATATTCTTAATTTCCTAAATTAAAATATGTCTACATACATAACCAAAAAAAATTTCATGGGGTCCTCGATAATGACACAACTTTAAATACATTAGAGGTTTTTTAAATTTTTAAACAAATTTTTTAAAAATGGCTCGAAATTTCTTCCAAATTTATATGAGATATATGTAGGAGAATGTTTTAAAGTGGGACCTGTTTTAAAGCGGGACCCACACTGGGAGTTGTTGTTGTTGTATATGTAGGAAAATGTTTCATACTATTTAATTTTATACAAGATATCTCTAGGAAAATTTTGTGATGCTGTTGAAATTTATACAAGATATTTGTAAGTTTCTATCAAATTTATAATTACTTTGATATTAATTTCAACCCTTAGTGGCAAAGACATTTAAGATTTATTTTGCCTTTTTTTGTTTTATGAAATAACATTACCAAATGGATTTTCGAAAAACACAGGGATATCAAATATAATATCCCATGTTAAAAAGTTCGAAAAATACGAAGCAATTCATCCATTATTTCAATGAAAAAGATTAAGTTTACAAGTTATCTTCTACGATAAGAGCCAAAATTATTCATATTTAAAATTTTAAAAAAAGAGCAAAAGAAAAATTCTCCATTGAAGTTATATTTTTAATTTGATTGTTTTAGACTATATTATAACATGTTATTTATTTATTTGGTATGTTCACCATGAAGTATGAAATTTTAATTTATAACAGTTATTTAAAATGCAAGAAAAAATAGCTATGTGATTTTGCTGATGAGTGTTGATACGTCTCTATTAGTGCTAAATCCTAATGATAAGTACTTATGATACTAATAGTTATGTCTTTATGTTTACCAAACATAATGGAGATTAGCCTATCCTTGAGTGTTTTACTACTTTTATTAACGAACTATTAAGGATATGTTCTTTTCAACTTGTCATAAGTAATTATTGTTTATGAGTGTTGATCAATGTTACGCTCATAATAATGAAATTAAATACTATGAAATATGACTTAGTGTTGATGAGTGTTGATGAGTGCTAAGTATTAATCGGTGCCAACAAGTGTTTATTAGTGATGAATGCCGATAATAAGTATTTATGATATGCTTGACATTGACCATTTTTCTTGTGCATATTGGACATAACAAAGGTTGGCATCTTTGTTGATCAATGTTAACCTGAGATGATAAATACTCATGATATACTTGATAATAATGATGATGTTAAGCAGCAAGAATTCGAATTTAATTAGACAACATTAACTTGTACGTGTACATAAAGGATAAAAACTGACCATTGTCAATCTAACATTCACTAAATCTACATACAACAAGATATATTAGGTATTCATATGCTCGAGATTGACATTTTTTGTGTCCGCTAAAATATTTGATCTTCCGTTAAGTATTCATATGTTCAAGATTGACATTTTTGTTACATCTGCTAAACATTCGAACTTCTGTTAAGTATTTAGATGCTCGACAATGGCATTTTCAATGTGTCGACTAAACATCCGATCTTTCATTAACCATAATTATATAGAATAATAATGAAATAAAAATATTAAATAAACCATACATTGTTCGTAGCCCATTAAATTTATTAATCTTAAGGTTATCATAAATAAAATGTCAAGCCCAATACAATTTGAACTTGCAGCTGCTTAATAGGTTAGTTAACAAGCTAATATAATAACTCAAGTCTTAATACCATACAAAACAAAAAATGAAAAATCTCTGTCTTTCCAACTCAATGTTTCCCTTTTTCCAACTCATGGTTCATGATTATACTATATAAAAACGATTCCTTCACAAATCAGTAAATCACAGCATAATCGCCATTGGCCACTACCTACACACACAAAGCTTTTAGAGCAAAGGGGAAATGTCTACTTCATGGGCTAAAGATATTTCATGCCCAAACGCTCATGGTTGTGATGACAAACCACTATGGAGTCATAACTGTATTGTGGATTCCTCCTGGGGGAGGTGGAAATAGAGTATGGGCTTGTACCTATTGTGACAAAAAAGTTACTGGTTCATACCCAAAAGTCAAAGGCCATCTACTAAAAATTCCTATTCATGGGGTTGAAGCTTGAAAGAAGATATCATATGAGATACGTCATCAACTTAAAAGAGAACACGAAGAAGCTAAATTGAAAAAAGCACAAGAAGGTAGTAGAGCAATAACGAAGCATGAGTATGCTTCATTAACTAAGGGCCTCAACTTGATTCAACTGAAGAAGAGGAGAGGACCTTTAGAGATGTCCTTCAATGTAGTGGAAAGGGATGAACCCGATAAAGATTTGGCTCGAGCATTTTACACAAGTGGAGTTACCTTCAATTTTGTGAACAACCCATATTTTCAAAGCTACTCCCAATGCTTGGCAAATGGAAACTTGGTTGGATATGTTCCTTCAACATACAATAGACTTCGAACAACTCTATTAGTACAGGTAAGGACTCATGTGAATAGGTAATTTTTTTTTTTTATTTGATTACACACGACTTGATTCAATTTTTTTAGTATTTGGCCATCAAATACTTGATACTCATAAGTTATTCACTTATTATACATGTGATTGAATGTTTGTTATTATTATTCGGCTACAGTGTCGTGTTTATGCCTTCATAGCTTAATGCAATTCTTTCATAAATTATTACATTATGTCATTATTAGTATTCGGCTTACTGAGTGGTGGCTATTATGTGGATTGAATGTTCAGCTCTTTAATGTATTCTATGAAGCAGTGAAGTGCCTAATTACATATTCTTCTAATTACTATATCTTAGTAATCACTATTAAGAATGCTTTATACAAATGGTATTTAATTAATTAAGAACCTAATGTTTAAATATTTAGTATACACTACTGTGGTTAGGAACCAAATGTTTTTTTTATACTTATATTACGTATTGATTGGATGCTTTTTAATTCCTTTAAACCTGAGCACTTAGGGTCTGTTCTTTTCGTTGGCAAATCCTAATTTACCAACTTCAAACAACTTTAACCAACTTCAACCCAAAAATTCTAACTTCAATCCACTTCAACCAACTTCAACAAAAAAATACCTACTTCAACCCATCATAAGAAAACAAATATACCAACTTCTTCCAACTTCAACCTATTTCAACCTACTTCAACCCATTTCTACCCACTTCAACAAAAAAATATCAACTTTAACTCACTTCAACCAATCTCAACCAACTTTACCCATTTCCTAACCCATATTTCCCAACCAAAAGAACAGACCCTTAACTGCCTAATTGTTTAAATGATAGACAATTGTAAGTTGTTAGAGACAAAAAAAGAAGGGGGTATCCATATGCTCAGATGGATGGAGTGATCGACGAAGCCGGCCCTTGCAAATTCAACTGGAGTTGTTTTTGAGAAAGCAAAAGATACCGACCAGAAACATGAAATGTGTTGACTATGTAGCAAACTTTTTCATTAAGGCTATTGAGCACATTAGAACACAAAATGTGGTTCAAATTGTCTCAGATAATGCATAGACAATGCATCCAACTACAAACCGGCAGATGCTATCGAAACTGAAGTATCGTCACAATTTTGGAACCCATGTGTTGTGCACTGCTTAAATTTGGCTTTGAAAAGTTTGTGCAAGTCAAATGAAAAATAGGGCCAAATGAAAAATCTAAAATCTGACCATTACTTTGAGTGCAAATGGATTCTTGAGTGGATTAGCACTGTCCAAGATACTAGGAATTTCATCCTAAATCAGAGTTGAGTACTCTCAACATATGATAGATAGGTAAACCTCAAGCTTTTGAAGATTGCTGATACTAGATGTGCTCCTAGTATTGTAATAATCAACATATTAAAGCAGTGAAAGAAGCTCTGGAAAAGATGGTGATGGATCCAGATTGGAAGAAATTCAAAGTGAATGGAAGGACTCCTAATGAGTTGAAGGCAAGGGCATTTAAGGAGAATGTAGTGAGTAATATATGATGGGAAAATGTGAATTACTTTTTCACATTTACAAATCCCATTTATGAAATGCTAAGAGAAGCTAATAAGGATGGTCCCTCCTTGCATTTAATATATGATATGTGGGATAACAATGATAGAGAAAACGAAAAACATAATTTATGAGCATGAAGGAAAACATGTGTTGTCTAGTCAGTCCAACTTCTTTGATGCTATTCAAAGTGTCTTAGAGAAACGTTGGAACAAAAGTAACTCTCCTCTACATTGCATGGCACATTCTTTGGTGTGTACGTACTATAGTGAACCATGGCTTGAAGGTGAGGGCAATGGACTGTGTTGGCAAGCACAACATGAGGACGAAGACGTACCCATCAACAGGAACAAGTGTCCTCAATGGATCTTTCAAAATCCTGAGGATCTTAAGAAGGTTCATATTGAGTACAGAGCATTCTTCCACCAACTGTGAGCATTTCAACCAGCCACATGTCATCGCAGCAAGAAAATATGAAGCTTCTTTATGTTGATGGGGTAATTACAGTGCATCAACACCATTTTTGCAAGCTCTTCCCTTCAATGTATTAAACCAACCACTAGCTTCTTTTTCTTGTTGTGAGCGAAACTGGAGTAATATTTATTCATTAAAAGTGTGAAGCAAAACAAGTTAGCCTCTAGCAGTGCAAAGGACTTGGTATTTGTCCCCACTAGTCTTCATTAGCTCTCCAAGAAAGAAGAAAGCAACACCGAAGGCCCTTTTAAATATTGGGATATAGGTATTCAACACATATTCTTCTCCTATAATTATTTTTGTTATTCAGTTCATTTTTTAAAAAAAAGCTAAAACTTATATCTTCTTTTTTTTTTTTTTTTTGCAGGAGATAATGTTGATGATGTGTGCAACTCTAATGATACATCATTTGAAGATTCAAAAATTGAGGGCTTCTGATTTGGAAATGATGACAACCATTAAGAAAAAGGATTTAGATCTATTTTTATGAATTAATTTTGAGCAATTTGGTCTGGTGGCATATTGAAGTTCCCCCCCCCCCCAAGTAAAATATTTAGTCAATTATTGAAGTTTAACTTATGAATCAGAATATCGAAGTACTATTATCTTGGTTTTTATGATAATTCAATTCAAGTAATCAATTCCATTTTTATGATCTTACTAGGTAGAATTTTTTTTATAAAAAATGCCATGTACCTGTGTCCGCTGAGTAGCCGTGTCCCCGTACCCGTATCCAATAAGTACCCATGTCTTCATACCCATATCCACCATTTCAATATGAATCTCCCTATCCTTAATTTTCGTTTGAGCTATGTCAATTACCCGGACATGTACCCATACCCAACAGTCCGTATGTACCCATACCCGACAGTCCGTACCTGAGTCCAAGCCACAGCCTCAAAGCAAGTAAAAACACAACACAGATTCACCATCTGCTCGCAATCATTATAACAAAAAACTATAGTATCATATGCAAAAGGATGTGACACCATAGCCATAGATTCAAAATGTGGCCGAACCACGAAACAGCCGCATTGGAAAGATTTTGAAGTCAGGCGAACCGCGTTTTCATGCCGCAATAGCCGCGACATGGAACGCAATTTCCGTATTAGAGCGATTTTGCCATATCGCGACCGAAACCGCATTTTGAATCCTTGGTCATAGCTATCAAGTTGGATTGATCCCCAAAAAAACCCACATATGAGCCCGTCACTAGAAATCGAATCAATCATCTTGGTGAAAACCTACATGACCAACAAAAAAAGAAGGGAGGATAAGGGTCTCCTTGTTGAAGCCCTCTAGAAACCGGAAAGAACTCAGTTGGAGAACCATTGACATATATCATAAAAGACATGGAGGAGATCCAATGACAGCACTAACCGATCCTCTCTCCAAAACTCATTCTTTTCATCACATAAATCAAGAATTCCAAATCGCATGACATAAGCCTTCTCAATATCCAGCTTGCAAACTACTCCCAACTTTCCTGACTTTATCCTGGAATCAATAAGTTCATTTACACCATACGTCCTTAACAAAGGCATTTTGATTTTCTATCATAAGCTCCCCAATGACATCCCTCAATCTCAAGGCTCAAAGCTTAGAGAGCAACTTGTAAATGCAACCAACAAAGCTGATAAATCGGCAACCTCTTATGTTCTCAGCATTTTCCTTATTAGGAAAAGGACCAATAAAAGTGGCATTGACGCTAGTCACAAAATTCCCTAAAGAGAACAACTTAATAAATATAGTCATCACATCAGTTCTGACCGTATTATGTTTGGATTGAATGAATGTCATGGTCATGCCATTTGGTCCAGGAGCCTTATTCCTTATCCCAGCAACAATCAAGAAGAATTTCAGGGACTTCTGCCTTGTCAAATGACATGTCATATTCTCCCTATCAGAGTCTGGTAATGAGGGCAAGAACAATCCATCAACTACAGGTCTCCAAGGTTCTAGCTCAATAAACAGAGATTTGTAGAAGTCATGAATTGCAAACTAAGGATCTTGAACAGCATTGAACTAAACCCCACCATAACCACAGAAGACAAATAATTAAAGTTCCTCAAAGATGAGGTACCCTATGAAAGAAATTAGTATCGCGATAACCTGAACTAAGCCACAAAGCTCTACATTTTTGTTTCCAAGAGATTTTCCTCCATGAAATTAATCTTGTTCCATTCATCTTTAGCAACCTTTGCTCAATATCATCACTAGTTAGGCTAGAAGACTCTTCCTTTGCATCTAAACAATTGATAATAACAATGAGTTTATATTTCTTAGGATCGATGTCTCCAAATACCTCTTTAATCTACTTCTTGAGCTTCACTTTAACATACTTCAAGTTTCTAGACACAACAAGATTTACAAGCCCACAATTTCTGCCCCTTCCCACTGTTCTTTGATAAGAACAGAGAAACCCTGAAATTTCAACTGCATATTCTCAAACCAAGAAGGGGTCATTCTCCTCTCTAACTTTGCTGTTTCAAGGCAAATAGGAAGTAATCGAAAAAAGACTAGAAAGTCTATTCTGATAACTCCTCCTAAACCACTGGCACAAGAAAACGATCTAATCTTGAAGATACAGATTCACCTCCACTCCTAGATCAACTAAACCCTCCTCGGAAGATCCATCAATACACAATAATTGATGAAATCTCTGGCCTCCCCCAATATATTAATTAGACATACCCTGATCTTTCATGACAATCCAAAATTTCACTGATATCCCCCCTCTACACCTAGGACCAAACCACCCATCTCTAATACCATGTAGTTCATCCCACATCCTCAATTCTGCAATTCTAGCTTGCAGATCATAAACACAAGTGAAGGCCCTAGTGAAGATATCATCATCCATTTGTAGGATTTACAAGACTAAAAACATCCACACAAAGAGGAAACCAAATGCAAAGTGTTTTTATCCCACATCACCAAGATGCCACCAGCTAATCCTATCACTTTAAGAACAACAAAACTAACATACTACTGCGAATATCAAAAAGCTTAACATCCTCAGGTCTCGGCTCTTGAAGACAAATAAGATAGCATTTCCACTCAAAAAATATTTAAGAAAAGTTCTATTGTCATGAGCATTTAAACCCTCTGCATTCCAAGGAAAAAGCCTGAACATAAGATACCATCATCCCGCTAGAAGTTCAACATTTTACATCGTTGACTCCAAACTATAGTCCCAGCAACTCCCTTGGCCTTCTCATTTGCCTTCTCATTGGCAGCGGTGTTCTGTGCACACTAGTTTTAGAAAAAACAATGATCTTCTAGATTCTTGATAGCAGGTAAATAACCACATTTTCACAGCCAAAGAAGGCCACACCAATACACATAGCAAGACTTCCAAGCTTGGAGGCCACCCATTCGGAAACATTTTTTGAATTAACATTTTCACCATCCAAACATCATCAATATAATAGGATTCACTGTGGCTACGAAGACGAGAGAAGTCAACTACGGGGGCTATAAGATGAGAGAAATAAACAAAATAGCGGCAGTTTTGTCTCACTAGACAAATTTCTATGGAAACATTAATTATTGCCATGGAAAAGCCAATACTGATGGGGAAGAGATAAGCAAGAAATGCCAGTTGGGTACCCACTATCACCCACCCACCCACACACACACACACACAAACAAGATATGTATATAAATATATAAATTGAACTTTAGAACATTTGATGGCGTGAATGGTAGGGATGGAGCATTATTCCCTTCCCCCCCCCCCCGGCTCTAGAAAAAAAGAAAAAAAAAAGACTAGGAGGTGAGTTCCTATGTTCTTATGTTGACCCCAAAATCTTTTGAAAAAGAATATCCATAGAAAGGTCACTAGTTATCAAACCATTGTAATTCCAAGAGATGTGCTCCATCACTAATGTTAACTTTCTAGACTATAAAAAAGCTAATTTTGGGCAATTTTTCAGGTTGGATTATATTGAAAATGCCTCTAAACTGTCTTATGCTTCCCTTCTATGGAATATCGTGTAGTCAGTAGTTTTTAGTCTAGATTCTAAGAAACCAATCTCTACAATTCAGATTCCAATGTAAGGCCATCACATCTCAAACCCCACCCTCCACCCCCAAAAAAAAAAAATTACCCACTCCATGACAAAATCAGACAATAATAACACATAAGACCAGGGTCGACAGGTTTCCCCAACTTAACGAGTAGCACCTTTGAGAAGCAAAGGAGTTTGACACCACTGAATAAGAGAAATAAAGCGAACACTCGAATACTCGATGCCTATAGAGCAGCAGTAAACTTATTATAAGCTAACCAATGATCTTCTCATCGCCTGCTCCCAAAATCCATACAATAGAATTCTTTTGTTACCTTCACACTATACTTTTATAACATTCTTCACTTATAACAGAGAGAGGCAGCCAGCTTGTTTCGTTTACGGTCTTGACTAGAGGTCAACAATTTAACAGTTTTCTGAATGCAGCTAGGTCAGAACTTGAAATAGGTTAATGGTTGGGTACTTTCGCATGAAAATCATAGCGTTACAGATCACTATTACCCATTTCCTGCAAAGTCAAACCGAAAAGCACTTATCCCTTCATTTTCCAATGCAACAGAAAGGTTCACCATGGTCCGTTGCTCCTGGACAGAGAGAATATAAGAATTAAGACATGGGCTGATTCAGCACCAAAACTATCATAGGTAACAGACTCGCAGATAAGCAACAAAGATTATGTCCAAGATATTGACTTTTTTTTATACCTTGTGCTTATTAGGTGTATCAATATGCAAAACCTAGTGTTTTTCACATTAATTTTTCAGTACCCTTACATGACAATAACCTCAGATTTTAGTCCTATATGGCCTCCCAATTTTCTTTGTTCACACTTTTCTTCAACCAACCAAAAAAAAAAAAAAAAAAAATCTCTTCCCCTCCCCTCCCCTCCCTGAAGGCCAAGAACTACCACATACTCAGCCACACTGCCAACAGTAAGCCACCTGCCAGGTGGCTTGAGACCCACCACCGTGATCGCTGCCACTAACGAATGCAAAGGTGGTGCACCAATAGCCCTTCCGCACCTCCTTTCCCTCCCTGAGCTCCATTCTCTCTCCTCCCCCCACTCAACCCATCTGTCTCTCCTCTGTGGTGTTCAGTGACTGCTCACCACTGACCTCGCATGCCTACTTTATGACCCATTACTTTCATAATCTGAAAGATTGGGCAAGGTTTTCCCAAATAGCCATGATTGTAGATTACTAGATCAGGATACAGAGATAATGCAACATAGAAAGAAAGAGGAATTGAGAAATTTTATTCTTTTTCTTTGAGAGCAAATACAAACCATGGATAGGAATGGGAAAACATGAAAGGATTGTCTTAATTTTTTTGAAATCTCCAATAAACAGAATTCGCCGATCTTAAATCTTTCTGAATCTTGAGGGGTGCTGACAAGTGAGGATTTTGAAGTGAAGGCAAAGAATTAGTATCTCTGTCTAAATCAAAGATTGCTTGCTTTGCACGAGTTGCTCCCTCACGTTGTTTCTGTTGTTATTTTCCCCTTTCTTAATGTAGTTATCTGATGTGTGCACTTTGGCTTTCTTTTGGAAATTTCGTGTGAAATCGATTTGATCTGGTGTTGGAGAGGGTTCTAAAATTCCAAAACTCCACTTATTGCATTTTTTTTAGTAAGATGGGGATGGGGGAAGATATATTTTCAGATAAGATGGCATTCAAATCTTGGGCAGGTGGTCAATGGTGAACACCATTGAGGAAAAGCAAAGGGAGAATTGGGCAGAAAGGAGAAAGAACTACGTTGGGAAAAGGGAGTAATGGGGCACGAGGACACGACATCTGCTAGCTCACCACCATAAGGGTCTTTGCTGGCGGGTGGTTTTCCAGCTATTGGCAATGGCCGAGTTGTCAACCATTGGTGTTTGGATGGCCGGTCTCAAAGTCCACAGGATGCCTAGGCGAAGAGCTTTTTCTTAAGAAGAAGAAGAAGAAGAAGACGAAGAAGAAATTAAAAATTTAGAAGGCATACTACTCATTTCAGGACTAAAATATAACAACACAGTCATGTGCAGTACTGAAAAATTAATATGAAAAACAAAAGGTCAAAAATATTAACAATCCAACTTCAAGGGACAAAGAAGTTAATAGTTGTGGTTATGCTACTACATGTCTACATTACTTGTTAAAAAACCTCCAATTTAATTAAGATCACTACAGCAGCTCCGTGCTGCGACAATTGGTCCTCAGACTCTTCTTTGTTAAAACCATTAGCAATTTGACATCTTGGAAGTTGGAAGTTGGAACTTATTAGCTCAAATGTAAGACTATATGTGATGTAGAACAGATTATTATATGCTTAGACAACTCTGAAATTCATTAGTTCTAATACGTGAATAATGACTTCCGATGGCTTTTTTTATAGCCAAATCCTGCAGTAATCTCATTTCTTGGAAAATAAGAAAGAAAATAAAATAAGATTTATCTCCTAATATCCTTCATAATCTAGGAGAATTCTAATAAAAGCATAATTCCTATTGCAACTAATAGCAATATGAAGAAAGAGAAATATAATAAAATAAAAATATTCTGAAATTCTAAAAACACGTTGGATCATTCCTCACGTAAAAAGTATGTTCATCCTCAAACATTTAAGCGAACTAGAAGATGAGTTGCTAGATTTGGGCATATCCAACAATGATTGGAACTTCAGTAGGTACTCCACAAGGTCAATCTTCATCTAGATGGTGCACGCCCATCACAAACGACGTCTATGTTACTCGGACATGGTCACAACCACGTTGAAGTGTCGAGCCTCCAAAATATGGGTGTCGTACTGGACTCGGCAATTATTTGGAGAATTTTGTACATTTTTGGTCTAAAATGAAGGATTGAGTGTCCATACCCATGTCTAAGCGTCAAGCGTCCAACACGAGTGCTTGAGGGAAAATGAAGAGACCAAGTAATACAGAATGACGTAATTCTCATATTACCAAGGCCTTCCCAAAATAATATCACATGGACCCATATCACACACAAGGGAACTTGTGGGAAACACACAAGACTCCTTAGGTTAAGATCTAGTATCACTATAGAATCCACTACCATACTAGTACCCTGTCGGAAACATTAGAAATGCATCCTTCGTGCATGTCTCCGACGCACACGTAAATTCTCAAGTTTTTTTTTTTGGAAACTAAATTTACTACAACGCCATTATCCACCAAATCAGGTGCTAAGCAGGTTACTCATTCATGCTAATGCTCCCCACAAGCTTGAAAATGGATTATTGAACTTTTGGACGCTTCAAACCATTCTTTATCTGCCTATGGGAGCAACTTGTGACGATGCGTACAAGCTCTGACTCTTAACTGACTCCTTTGAACCTTCAAGAGCCACTAGATCAAATACAGTAGTACCCTTGTCCTTTTGCTTGCTCCTCAACTCAGCATTAGGTGATAAACTTTCAACAAGATTAATAGCTCATGACTTCTTAATTCCAGAAGTCTTACGAGGGTACAATCCTACTAGGATACCTTTGCCATTGCTTTCATAGCACACAATAGAAGATTCGGAAGTTTCTATCCTCGATTGAAGGGTTTCCTTTAAAGCTTTAACTTTCATTCAACATTCAAAGCATAAGTAGTAGCCATATCAAGTAAGACAAAATTTTAAACATATAAATCAACCCGGATGGTAGGATACAGACCACCAATATACCAAGTGATCCTTTGCCACCAGCATAACAAATGATCATTTGTGTCTCAGTCTCCTCAAATCAACAAGTGATTAACTTCTAAGAGTCGCTAGCATATGTGTCAATCTTTGTTTCCATCACACATTTAAGCCACAAAGCCCAGAATAAAGCTCTCAAGTATAATATAATTAAAAGGAATGAACTTGATAGTCAAGGGCTCCATGCATTGAGCCTATGTCAAAATGGGACCTTGGTCGAGACGGAGTATAGGTCCACAAATCCAAATCAATCGGAACAAAGCAAGCCCACTGAACAAGATAGCTGCAAAGTTGACCCAAACCTGAATTTTAACCTATTTACAAGAAAAGACATTCTCCGTTTGACACATCCAACCATACAATTCTTTAAGGTCCCGTAAATTTAGGCGAAGCTATTTCGAGCCCATAATGTGATTTATGAGACTTTTTGAAATACACTAACCCATTATGTTATTATGTAGGCTGTCTGAGAAGGAACATCCGTCACTAGTTTTTGTAGTTCTTGCAACTCCTAGAACAATTGCTCAATTGTTGCTTGATATTGGTTGAGCCCTGATCCTCTCTAAATTCGTTGACTAATTCAGCATCAGTCACCATTGTGGCTCACATCTTCCGGTGACACTGTGGTCAAATCTGGTATGCAGTGGCAGCAACCCTGGGGAATTTTTTGGGATCAGTCATTCCATAGTATAGTGAAATGATGTAGATCACACCATGGCCAACTCCAGTCAGTCCACTCCAGCTCAATCCATACAAATTGTGGTCCAGAAAATCCTGAGCCAAGGTCCTAGTTCAGCTGAATACATAGGCCTGTGTTTCAAGCCTGCATGCTGCCATTTGATCAACTAGAGGCCTCAGTGCCTACTTGAGGAGTAACTTAGCTCGTTTTCTAGTTCACACTTCAGCTATTAGATGATAAAGTTGCCCCACACTTTTGGACAGCCAACAGATCAGTTCAGCTTAAAACAGTCAGCCTAGCCCAGTTACTAGTCCAGCAGACAGCAGTTTTGGAAAGTCAACTTTGACTCCACTGTGCAGCACCCTTTTGGCAAGTTTAAGGTCATGAAAAGGTGAATAAAATATTGTCTCAACTTCCTTAAAACGGTTGAAGCAGTTCAGCTAGCATTTGCTTTTAACCAGCACCAGAAGGAAAGGAAATCTTTTGTCCAATGGTTCACTAGTTCCTACCAATTTGCACTTTGGCCAAGCAAATCTCAAACCTCAAGATTTGAGCTGCTGCAACTTCCTTTGATTAGTCATGATTAGTTTATCTAAGATGCTGCTTTAGCTTGACACCTCATTAGCTTAGCTTGACAAGATAAATAGGTGTCAAAGCTCTTTTAGTAATTGTTCCTTTTATGTATTATTTGCAGGTTACTTAGCTGCTGTTTTTAGCTAGTTTTCTACATCAGCTAGCCGTTGTGATAGAGGTGTAAGGCTTGGCTTAAAGCCTGATTTCCCAGCTTGAATCGCTCAGTTGAATGTGAATGAAAGTTGCGCACAGCTCCTTCTCTCAAAACTCTCTCTAGCTTATCCTGCATTTTGGCCAGTGTGGGTGGTGTTCTAATGAGTCTTAGAGAGCCTGGTGGTGGTGTGACTTATCCATCTAGCTAAGAGGGCCATGTTCTTGAGTTGGTGGTGTGCCTTATCCTCAAGTTCAGACTATGTCACTTTTGGTTTCATGAGGTTTAAGTTGTTTGTTGTTCATTGTTTGTTTTGGTTGAATTCTGAATCTGTTTGTGCTTGTGCCACTCCATTTGCATCCCTTGCCAAGATTATACATCATATTTAGTATAAGAGCCAAGGAGGTGCCTGACCCTAGCCTCAAACACAACCCTTGGCCTAAACACATAGCTCACAAAGAACCAACCTGTCTGTTTGGCAAGACGAGTCGCCATATGACCCTGGAAGAGAAATTTGAGGCTTTGATGAAGGACTATGAACATTCAGAGAAACAAAATGAGTATATGAGAAATCAACTGGGGGAATCCCTCAAGAACAGAAGAAGAGCCTTGCATTCTGAGCCTGCAAGCTCACCTGAAGCATCACAAGGTGAATCAGAAAGCCAGGATAACCTCTTCGGCAATTCAAGTGAAGATGATTATGAACCATGGGCCCGAAGAGGTAGAAGGCAACATCACCAGAGTAATGACATCAAAGTGGAGGTGCCCCCCTAGATCCAGATGCGTTCAGTTGATTAGCTACTCACAGTTGAGAGAGTCTTTGATTACAAAGACATCCCCGAAGATAACAAGGTCAAGTTGGTGGCTCTAAGACTGAGAAAGTATACGTCTTTCTAGAGGACCAATCTATATGCCAAGACGGCCAAAAAAAGAAAAGGCAAGATCAAGACCTCTGGCGAAGATGAAGTCCAAACTCAAAGACATGTTCTTAGCCCCTCTTACCTTCAAGACAAATATGCTCAGTTACAAAGCTTGACTCAAGGGTCCATGTCAGTTAAGGAATATACAAGAGAGTTTGAAAAACTACTAATTAAGTGTGATCTGCAAGAACCAAAGGAGCAAAATTATAGTTAGGCACCCTAATGGTGTGAACCCTAGGTACTCACATGTTGTAGAATTGTAGCAACACACCACATTTAAGGATGTATGGGCTTTGGCTCAAAGAGTTGAGCAACAAAAGAAGACCAAGCCAGCTAACAAGGAGATACCCAAGCCTTTTCCTAGGAGCCAACCCTTCAACAAGGGGAGCTCTCAGCTGACCAACTGACCAAAACCACTGGCAATTCTTCTCAGGTTGCTCTAAGAACTCTAACTCCACATAACAAGCCCCACCAGGGTTCAACTCCAACAAGTGTCGGGACTAGGGCATATTGCCTTAGAATGTCCAAATTGAGGGGTGATCACTTTGCCAGAATACTAGACTATTCAAGAAGAGGAGATGGAGGAAGATAGGGAAGTCTGCCTGATTGAGGAACAAGGAGAAGAGAGGTGGTTACTGAACTAGATGAAGGAGATCTTTCGGTAATCAAGAGAGCTCTTAACGAACAAAAGAGCCCTGAAGATGAGCAAAGGGAAAATATTTTCCACAAGAGAGATACCATCAACGGTAGCGTCTTTTCCTTGATTATTGGCAATGGAAGTTGTGCCAATGTGACTTCTACTAGCCTAATTGAGAAGCTTGGTTTGCAAACAGCACACCCATACCCTTACAATATTCATTGGGTAAACCAAGGTAAGGGTCTCCAAGTTCATTCAAGGTGCTTGCTTTCTCTATTGGTAAGAGCTACTTTGATGAGGTTTGGTGTGACACAATCCCCATCAACGTGTGTCATGTGCTGTCGGGGAGGCCATAGCTGTCTGCCAAGAGAATGACTCATAATCTGTACCCTCAATTTACGATAGCCCACCTGATGCACGCCTCGGTGCGAGGCTACCAGGCCAGCACCTCGGAGGGAATGAGGTGCGCCCCAAGGACACAAGGCTATATCTCCCCCCTTTGCCTTCTTTTTCTTGGCCTTGTCTTTACCTTTTTTCTTCTTTGCTTTCCTTGGGAGCATAATGGTAAGCTATGCTTGTACAGTAAGTGTGCAACTTTGGGGAACTACGATGATAAGATAACATATCTTGAGGTTATTTGTGATGTAAGTAGTTGTATGGATGTCTAGTCACCTTTTTAATGCATTTATCTAACTTGTTTCTACAAAATATGCTTTGTAAAATGCGAATGATTTCTAAGCATTTTTGCATAGAAATGTGCCTTGCATCCGTGATGCATGCACCTTTGCCTCACGCCTTACACTTTAGGACCCTATGCGCCTTGCGCGTCTTAAAACTAAGTGGGTACCTAAATACCTATTATTTCACAAAGTATGGCAAGAAAATCACTTTAGCCAAGTAGCACCACATCAACTACCCAAGCACAAACCCCAAAAGAGCCATGACCAAATTGACTTGGTACTCACCTTGGTGAAGCCTACCCTTAAGGCTTCATAGCATGAGTTCAGACCCTTCAGGGAGTGGATTCTTCAGTCCACACTTGAAACAGAAAAGGACCAACCCCTACATCCTAGAGCTGGAGTCATGCTTAGCCAGCTTGAACACGTCTTCCCAGAAGAGATATCACTTAGCCGACCCCCAAAGAGATCCATTATCTTATTCCAAGCCAGCTTACATGATGAATCCTAAGGATACTCAAGAGGTTCAAACAACGGTTGAAGAGCTTCTCGCCAGGCGAATGGTCATAGAGAGCCTCTGCCTATGTCCATCTTGTCCTAACCCTTTCATACTTTGAGAGGATATTTGAGGTTGAGAGTGATGCCTCTACTGTAGGCATTAGAGGAGTCCTGACACAACAAGGTAGGTCATTAGCCTTTTTCAGAGAGAAACTATGTGATTCTACGAGGAAGTACTCTACCTTAGAGAGTTTTGTGCAATCATTAGGTGTCTGGAACAATGGAACCACTATCTTATAGCCAATGAGTCCATTCTTCACTCAGATCCCTGAAGTATATCCAGGGCAGCACAAGCCAATGCAAGGAATGCAAGGTGGGTGGAATACTGGCAGTCATTCCATTTCACCATCAAAAGCATAAGTCAGGCAAGCTAAATGAAGGAGCTGATGCACTTTCAAGAAGACGCCTACTTCTGTTCCAGCTTAAGACCAGCACATCTTAAGTGTTGACCATCTTAAGGCACTGCATGAGCATGATGAAGACTTGACGGAGTTGTATGAGTACTGCAACCAGAAGCCAAAGGGAGAGTACCTCCTACATGAGGGGTATTTGTTTAAGAGGAACAGCCTGTGTGTTCCTAAATGAGGTACTAGGCAGAAACTAATTAGAGAGGTATATGGAGGAGCTTTGGCTAGTCATTACGAAGAAAACAAGACCTCAAGCATGTTGAAAGAGCGCACTACTACTGGCCTGGCATGTCCAAGGATGTCCAAGACATCATCAAGAGATGCGCTACCTCAGAAGTGGCCAAGAGTCACTGACTGCCATAGGGTCTTTACACTCCTTTCCCAATCCTTCTAGCCCCTTGGACAGATGTAAGTATGGATTTTGAGTTGGTGGGGTGACTTATCCTCCTCAAGTTCAGACTATGTCACTTTCAGTTTGGTGAGGTTTAAGTTGTTTGTTGTTTATTGTTTTGTTTTGGATGAATTCTGAATCTGTTTGCGCTTGTGGCCTTGTGCCACTCCATCTGTATCCCTTGCCAGGATTGATGAGGCAGCAAGGTGCACGCACGATGCAAGATGCAAGCACTGCGGAGCTGCTCTGATACCAACTGATGTAGACAGTAGACTAGATTTTGTTATGCTCAAACAACTCTCAGATTCATTAGTTCAACTTCCAACATGTGGATAGTGACTTACAATGGCCTTTTTATAGGCAACTCTTCTATACGTCTTATTTCTAGGAAAATAATAAAGAAAATTAGATAAGATTTATGTCCTAATATCCTTTCCTAATTAAAGGAAGTCCTCATATAAGTGCATTTCCTATTGCAACTACAACACTAACAATATAAGCAAAACGAACTTTAAAAAATGAAAACATTTGGAAATTCTAAAAGAGCATTGCATCAACATGTCATTTAGTCAATAACCTTACTGCTTCGGAACCCATGGCATAATACCACCACCTCTTTAGATCCTGTGTCATGTAGCAGTCCCACCAGCTTCTCACCATGATCATTCAATATGATGGTTTTCTGCGGCTGAGTCACTGTAAAATTGTCATTTTGCTCCAAGTCAAACATCACCGAAGTGAAAAGAACCCTAATCCTAAAATTGCCAACACAAATCCATGGAAATGCTTGAACAATTAAGAATAGTCCCACATGCCACCTCAAGAATATAATGCAAGAAAATAGACCACGGATTTCAATGGCATGACAAAACTTGGAAAAAAAAAAAAAAAAAACTCTCAAAAAGAATGCAACCTCATTCATAGGTGGAAAAATAATTTATCTAAACATTACAGAGTCATATTGAACACACACACACACACACACACACACACACACACACACACACACATACAACACACAAAAACACATAAACAGACACACACACCCACAAACACACGGATATACACATGCACACACATATATTTATATACGTAAGAGAGAGAGAGTGTGTGTGTGTGTGTACACACGCACACACAGATATGCATATATATGTATTTAAGTAGTCTTATGCCATGTAACTAGGAAATTCTGGATCATACCTCTTCGTAAATCCCATAAGCATGGTTGGTGTAGTTGGTCAATGGAAAATAGTGATTTGTCCCAAAGTCAAGTATGGACGAGTTCATCAATTAATTACTTACTGTAAATAGATGTCTAATGTGGCCAATTTGTCAAAACCCACTGAGAAGGAAACAGCTTACTCATACATAATGCATAGGTTTATCTTCACTACCGCCATTGTAGTCCCGTGGCTCTCTTCAATCATGTCATCAAAGACATACTATAATCTATTTACAATACTGTTTAGAATGTATGTCACCAAATTTGGATGTGTAGGTTGTAAACCGCAAACAGGAAAGAGAATCCCGGTTGTAAGATAATTATAGCAAGATGCTTAAATCTTAGTAGAGTGAGAAGTGATTATACTAACTGTGCCCCAGAATACTTTCCAGTCATGCATTTCAGCATGTCTAAAACAGTCCCATTCTTTCTTATAATAGTGACTACTTTACTCTATATTTTTCTCATTTATTTAAAAACAGCCGTTTGCCACATGTCACTAGTTACATGCAAGGTTGCATAAATATTGACTGTCCACACCTCAGGAGAGGTCGGATTCAACTAGGTGGTGGTCGTGTCGCCTGCTAGTTTCTTTAACTGTCCTTGACAAGCTTTAGCATTAAGCTTCGCATATCGAGATGAAACATTTGAATCATTCACCTTTCCCTCATAAGACATTACCATGGAAAGACATCCGAATATTCTATTCTATTGTAATCTAAACTCAATTGCAACAAACAAACAACAGTTAAACAAAATACTACATAAACACGAAGATAATTTGAGGCAAGCCATCATTCTTATAAAACATTCCAATGAATGAGCACATTGTCAAAAAGAGGTTGTAACTATAGCAAGTTTTCAAGCCAAATCATTCAAACATGAACCTATAATTTGGTAGGATACAATGACAAAGGATGCAAACACCAAAGTAGATGTAAAAAAGGAAAGAACAAGATACAACCATATGCAAGAAACTGCTGATAAAAAGGTTTTTGAGGCAAAAGTCTGATGGCTATGGCTTGAGCACATGAACCTACGACTAAGTCATAATTTTCTCAATCACAAAGCTCATATAGGGGGATGGTCATCATCTGTTTCCGCAATTTACAAATTTTACTAAAGTTCCAAACTTGCCATACCCTCCAATCAAACTCCATTCTCATCAAATCTGATAATGATCAGATCATCAGAACCCTGTCAGATCATTGTCAAGCAAAATCCACAATACAGTTTCAGATGACATCTATTATATGTCCAAAGAATTATAGGGTTTGACACAAAAAGAAGAATTAACCCAAGCCTAATATAAATGAGAATCCAAAAGAACACCAATCATAGAGGAGATGCTGCCTCCTAAGTCGTACCACACATTTAAGCAAAGATTCTGGGTTTTGCTTCACTTTGTTAAATTCAAATTCCAATGCATGCACAAAAGGCTGACATACAAGTTGTTATTGACATTCTTCACAATGTTGATCATGTTTGCACAATCAATTTGTTCAAAATTAATCAATTCCCACAACCAATTAGGATTCAACAATTCAAACAGCATGGAGACTGCATATTTTTGAAGGGATTTACATTGCACAATGTTAATAATACCAAATTAAGCAAAACGAACTAAGAAAAAAATAAAGTGAGAAAATTCGGATCCAAGTGGACGAAGATTAAGCATACACAGATATCAATGAACAAATTGGGGGGGGGGGAATTAGTAACCTGCGTCGCGCGCCATTGTCGTCATTCTTCTGAAGCAGCGATTGCCTTTGGCGGGCTCAGGAAAGCGAAGTTGCTGAAGTGGGAATAATGGCCTTTGCGGTTGCCTAAAGCATGGGATGGTTAAATGGGTGCACCCCTGACTAGTAAACTGGCGTTGATCCGCAGCCACCAAATTCAACATTCCTTTTTCCCTTTCCAATCGGCAAACAGGGTCCTCAAACAAAAAGATTCCACCACCACCAACGCCTCCCAGTATGGATCCCGTTTTTATGGGATCTAAGAAAATTCAAATATAGGCAGTCTTATTCGTAACAAAGCTGATTTCAATAGACCCACAAAACAAGATTTTGTGAAAATATTTTATAAAAGAGGATTTTGTGAAAACATTAAATGGAAAAACCAGGGATATGCATATAAAGCAATCGGTCATGACTATCTAAACTACTGTACAAAAAGTAGAGGAAAGTAATATACCTAGAGCTGAAAAAAGTTGACCCGACATGATTACCGACCCAAAACCGACACGACGTTAAGTGGGTTTGGATATAAATCTTCGACCCGTTTAATTAAATGGATTGACACCTTCAACCCGTTTAATTAAATGGGCTAGGTTCAGATCGAGAATCTCGACAAAAAAAAGTACCTATTTAACCCATTTAATTAAATAAGTTAAATAAGTCAACTCATTTTCTATTTGTTATTTATCCATTTATTTTTTATTAGATAATTAAGAATATAAAAATTTTTAAAAATTATGAATTATGACGAATCAAGGGAATTTTAAAGAGTAATTATTTAATATGATATGTAAACATAATTTTTAACACTGTAATTACATATTAGTTGAAAATTTTAAATGCATAAATAGTTAATTAAACAACTGAACTTGACCTGTTTATCTTAAACGGGTAAAGCAGGTCAACCCAGTTAAAAATTAAATGTGTACAAGTCAAGATTTTTCAACCCGTTTAATAAACAGGTTAGGTTCAGGTTGAGGAATTCTTAACCCGTTTAAGTTCGACATGAACACGAACTCGACCCGACACGACCTATTACTCAGCTCTAACTGTACCTTACAGAGGTAGACAAATAAAATCTTTCCCAGATGACAGAAACCCATAATAAAAACCTACCCTTCTGCAATCTAAAGACATCTACAGGGCCAATACTGATGGAGTCCTGCCTAGCCAAGACCTTGATCATGAAGACACAAGTCCAACTCGTCCAAGAACAAGGTCCCAAGTGAAGAAAATGGCATATCTTTTGCAAGAAGGCCAAACAGCCCCTCACGGCTTGGCCCGCCTGAAAATGCCCGGTTTTGTGCATCTCATTTCTTAAGCTACATTGTGGCTTAAGTCTAATATTTTTGCATTTTTGACATCCTCAGGAAGTTAGCTTTCAGGTTCAAGCAATGGTTTCGCTTCATGCCTTCAAGAGGATAAGGGTTCAAGGCATTTTTCCCATGACAGTCAAATCGGCCCAATTCTGCACGGTTAGACGTTTTGGCTTAGTTACTATGTTTAAAGTTGTTTTAACCTTGATTTATTTCTTTGGAAGGTTAGTGCACACCCTAAGGTTTCCCCCCATGGCTTAAAACCCAAATCATGATCACTTTTGCTAAGGAAAAACCAAGCCTCACAACCGGCCATTTTACTGCCCTGAACCCGGTTCAAGAGTGCCCGGTTGTTTGCTTCATCACAAGGGTTTCCTCCTCTCAAGCATGCTGAATGGGCACACCCCTCAATGCTGGCACACGTCCAAGGTAGCCTAGGGAAGAGAGCAACCAATGAGGGAAGGGCTGCAAGAAGGCTTGTCTCTTGATTCTCATTGGAAGACAAAGAAGGTGCTAGCTTGTTTCTCATTGGACAGCCGCAAAGGAGGATCCACTTTTCGGCTCTGCACATGTCTTTTGCTGAGTTTCCAAGTTGTTTAGGCCTAAGCACGAGATAATTAAGTTATAATACTCATTTGTCTTGCTTTCCTAGTTAGTTTTGATGCACTTTGTTTAGCATTAAGTGTGATTAACAACCGGTTAGTCTTAACCGGGTGTGATTAGGCCTTAATAACTTTCCTACCTAGGAAGGAAAGGTAGAGGTGCTTGTGTGAGAGTTTGCTAGCTTGGTTATTTTGCTGCATATGTAAAACACACACGACCAAGCCAACAACACTTCAGTTTTTATGAATGAAAAGTTTAGCAGAGAGCTTTGAAAGCTTCCTCTCAAATTCTTACTTGCTTATCGTAGTTTAGGCCAAACTAAGTGGTGTTCAAGTGAGTCTTAACCTTGATTAAGTGGTGATTCTGTATCTTAATTAAGCTTAAGGGCCCTAAACTCAAAGGTTAGTGGTGTTTCTGTATCTAATCCTAGAGTTTAGTTCTATCTCAATCCGCTTAATTAGCTTGAATCTTCAAGTTAATCTCTTTCACTCATCGTGTTCTTCATCTTCAATCTCTTTTACTTGAGTGTTCTTCGTACCCCTCCATTAATCCACTCTCCTTACCTTCTCCCCCATCCGTTCCCACGAGTTCAAGCCCACCAAAAGGCTAGAAACACAACCAAAACTCAAGAACGTCCAAACCGGCCAAAACTAGGCATTCCTAGTTTTCGTGGGCAGAACATCGGCACGGGGTGGCCGTGCATATCAGCACGACCGTGCCACTTCTGTTCGTGACTTTCCTCCAAGTTTCAGCCCCCTTTGGTGTGAAGTTGGCTTAGGTCTTCTTTCCCCTCGCACCTTTACATCAAATACTCTATCCTACTGCAATCTGAAGACAACTACTGGGCCAGGTCTTTGTGATCTAAGATCTTAATGTTATCCCGCCATAGTCTTCTATCCTGATCTAAGTCCTCCGGCAATCCTACAACTTTCAAGTCTTCTCTAAACACCTTGTCCAAACTCTTCTTTAGTTGACATCTCCCTCTTTTACCTCCGGGGATGTTAATTCTCCCACATCTCCTCACGGGAGTGTCCACACTCCTTTTCATACCATTGAAGTCTATTTTCCCTCATCTTATCTTCGATGGGAGTCACTTTAACTAAGTCTCTTATCACTTCATTCCTAATTCTGTCCATTCTCGTATAACCATACATCCACCTAATCATGCTCATCTTTGTGACCATCAATCTTTGAACCTGAGTCTTCTTAATCGGCCAACACTCCGAACCATACAGCAAAGCAGGTCTAACTACCATACGATAAACTTTTCCTTTTAATCTTACAGGCAACCTCTTATCACATAACACACCCGTAGCATTCTTCCATTTTTGCCAACCTACTTTTATGTGCTGGTTAATATCTTCGTCAATTTCACCATTCTGCTGAACGATCGAGCCTAGGTACTTAAACTTCTCTACCTTTGGTATCGACAATCCGTCAATGGTGATTTCTCCCTCAGTAACTTCCCTTTCGCTGAAACAGTAATGAAGGTATTCAATTTTTGATCTACTCACTCTAAAACCTCTAGACTCCAGTGTATGTCTCCATCGCTCTAACTTGACATTGACTCCCTCTCTGGTCTCATCAATAAGAACAATGTCATTTGCGAATAACATACACCATGGTCAAACAAAAAGATTATGGGCTGCTTTTACTTACCACGAGTGGGCAGGTGATGTTTTCTTTGGGGAGGGGGGGCTGGGCTAGGCAGGGTAGGGTAGGTGATGTTAACTAGACTTGACAAAACTAGTCCGATATTCAAAACCTAAACTAAATAATTCAGACCTATATTCGATTCGACATTCGAAATAGGCTCACTCAAAATAAACCCCCAATCCGAATTGACCCGAATCGAACCATACATGACCCGAAATTTTTTACAAAATTGCTTATTTTGCATGACAAGCTTATTGGACCAAAAATCAGTTGACTCGAAGGCGACATGAACCGAAGTTCACCCGATCCAAATTAAACCAACTCGAAATGTCACCTGACCCAAAACATGACCTATTTGTCCGGTCTAATGTTAATAGAAGAGTAAAATTATGGGCTCAAGGGCTACACCTTGATAAAATCTTGAAAAATTTTTAAGACCCAAAGTAAGTGGTATGAATATGAGTCTGCTTAACCATCCAAAATTGGTATAAGATACATTTTTTGGGGAAGGTGTAGGTATTAAAAATTAACAAATATTGCCATATCATAAAATAATTTTAATTAATTAATTTGGATTAGTCTAATTGATTAATTTAATTATTTGGGTCTAAGTGACTACCAAATCGACAACTCAATAAACTTTTAAGTCAAAGGCCTAATATACTGTGAAGTCACCAACCCAGTGAACTACTACATTAGCAACCCAAATAGACTTTCATGTCATTAATTTGAACCCAAAGCCTAATCATCGACCCAAGAAGAGAATCAGTTTGCAAATCCTATAAGAAGGGAGGGGGACTCCTCTCTATAAATATAGCTTTACCTCTCGTTCAAGGGATCAAAACTTTTCTTTTAGAGGACTCCTTGAAGTATACACCAAGCACATCAAAACATATCATTTACTCTAGAGGTTAAACTACACACTTGATCGAGACTCATGCTATTCTAGCCCTTCGTCAAATTATAAACAAGAGATCAAATCAGAAGAGTTAATATTTGTTACGTTGTAATAAATCCAAATATTGTACCCATTCTTTGATATAAATACAAAAATTAAATTTGTTTCACAATTTCTTGTCTAGTTTATTTTAAGCTTAAATTTTTGCATGCAATTTTTTTGGCACGATCTGTGGGACATTCTCTGGCTATGATCTCTTTCTCCAAAGCACAAATGCTATATTCTTCAAAGACAACGTGACTTCTAAGAACACCATCCCTCAATCTTCAAGAAAAGTTGTCTGATTAATATCTCAGGGATCAACAACCAATAGTATTGCATCTAGCAGAGTCATGCTCAGGAGCATGGCAAAAGTTGTTGCTGCGATTCCCATAAGTAATTTGTCGGAACTGCACCATCATAGTCACTTAAAATCCAAAATCTCGGCTCCAACTTACCTAAAAGAGTCAACCATTTTGCTTCGTATTCTTTGAAGTAAAAATCTGTTGTTGGCTTCAGTATGCAACAAACAATTTCTCAGGGGACAGATGGGCTCCAAGCCCATGTCAACCCCATTTTTCAAACTTTTGGTGTAGAAGATCATGGTTATACTAGCAGTGACTTTTCACCGATATCTCCAACAGAGTCATTGTTCTTAAGAGATTGAGGCCTCTAATACTCACATTAACCTAGTCAAGGTGACAGAAGCAACCAATTAGAAGAAGAGCTCACAAGCATGAAGACAACATTGGAGAGACTCTCTACGAAGAATCTAAAAAAGGACGGCCAAATCAAGCTTCAAAGAGAGGAGATTGCTAATTTGATGAAGAAGTTAGAGAGGCGATCGTCTGAATCCTCTCACAAAGGCTCGAAAGATGAAGAGCCTGATAAGGAATCTAATAGCAGTGAACGCTTTGAGGACGAATACATACTAAGAAAGGAATCATCGTCGGGCTCAATGTTTGTTCCACAAATTGAAAGCCTAATTGCTAATGCAGTTAAGACTCAATCGGGGAGGCGGATCTTGTAAGACACACTTATACACGAAACCTTATACAAAAAGGATTGATGTTCTTAGTCTGTCCCATAGCTACAATCCCTCTAAATTCAGCCAATTTGATGGTAAAGGCAACCTGTTGATGTAAAAAGTAACCGCAAGCGCACGATGTCAATTTGTAGTATTGATCCAGCGAATTACGGGTCGCTCCTACGAGGATGACAGTATCAAAATTTTAACCACTGAATTAGCTATTGATAACAATTAACCATCTAAATACGACCCAAGAAAAAAATGACCCAAAATTAAGCTCACACTAATTAAGTTAAATTAGGTGAATAGAAATAAAATGAACATAAAATAAAATGATGAGGCAAATTGGACCTACTGGCTAGAAGCAAACACCTTTGCAGTGAAAAAAAAAAAAAAAAACTAGCATAACAAATAAAACCTAACCTATGATCTAAATCCCTAGCCAATAAAGCAAAGTGATGGCAACAGATTAAATAAAGAATAATATTGGCAATCAATGTATTGGCTATCAAAAATGAAAACCATCAGACAAGTACTTGCAGAGAGTTAGAGAAAGAATTGAAAATGAAAAAAAAAAAAGGAAAGTGGGATCATTGAATGAACTACAAGAAAAAAAAAGAAAAAGCAACTTAAATTAAACTAAAATAAATTAAGCAAAGCTTGAGAAGATGCATGGTACCGATGAAAGCAGCGCAGAGCATGAACAAAAATAGGGTACGAAAAATGAAGAAACAGAGCACTTAAGCGACTAACCATCTGGACCAAAAATATGCCAATTAATTCATTCTAATGCTAAATCTAGATAAAAGCCCAAGGTAAAAAATCAGATCTTGTTTATTCGAGTGCTCCGAGCTCTGAACAATGGCTTTTTCAGGTCCCTGAACCAACAATGCAAAGGAAGCTAGAAACTACTAAAATCTGAAACAGGGGAAGAGAATATTGAAATAGAGCTAGATTACAATTATCTATGGCTCATGAATTGATGCCCTTGAGCTTCCATCACAACCCCTATTTATACAAAAATTTACAGCCCTATTCAACCTCCTAACTCCCATAAATCTGAAATTGAATCTGAACGTGCCGCTTGATTATCGCCAACCAGAATTTCTGTCACAAATATGAGTCAATTCGTGTCTTCTTGAGAGATTCACACCACTAAATTGATTTGGGTAGCTACAGGTTGGTGGTTGATGATGGTAATGGAGTTGGCGTGGGTGTGATCATGAAAGGAAGGGCGAATATCAGGGAGACTTTAGATTAACTGCAGAAGGGAGATGAAGAGGTTGATGGTGATAAGGATGCTGATGAAGATGACCGAATAAGGGGGAAACCAGTGAATTGGAGGAGGAGAGAGAAAATAATTAAATTAGAGAGGGGATAGAAGTTAGTCATGTGCATGGCATGTGAGGATGAATGGAGGGCTTGATATGCGTTGCTCAATATTGGGCCATAGAAAATTCTGATCCAGTCTCATATGCTCCAAATGTTACATTTTTTCATTATTTCCTACAAAATAAAATTAAAAAAAGGTATAAAGTAATAAAAATAATACTTATTTGCAAGCAAAACAAAGTGAAAAGCATATTAAAAATATTAAATTTTTGGACTCAACAAATATCACCACACTTAATTTTTGCTCGTCCTCGAGTGAAATGAAACTAAAATTCTTAGAAAGAAGGAAAAAAAATCCGAACCCACAAAATCTTTTAAAAAGAAAAAGAAAAGAAAGACAAAGAGAGGAAAAAATGAAATCATTTGGGTTTTTTTCAATTTTTATAAATGTACGAGGGGAAACAATATAAACATTCCAACCAGATATACCACCCTTAAAATGTTATCCTGTATATGAACAAGTTGTACACTCCAAAACTCTAGGTCCTAGTGTATGACATCTGCACTCCAACTTTTCACCCCACAAACCAACATAATAATGTATCCATCCTAGTGCACGAAGTATAAGTGTACTATCACCCAAGGGACTAGACTAATTAGAGTTTTACTCATTCCCAACTAACAAGACATAAACTACTTTATTGACTTATTGACATGAAAAGCAACCTCTCCCAGTAGTAGTATTGTCTCAAAGGGTAGCACCCAGTACCGCATGCCTCAAATGTATACTTGTCATTCCCAACTTTATTATTCTCTCTATTTTTAATGCAAATTGAAAACAAAAACCAAAACAACTGTACATAGACAAGTGGAAGAGTCAACTATAGAAGCCTAAGACCCTAGGATAATAGTGCTTTTGAAAGTAAGGATTGGATTCATAGTTATAATGGAATAATGAGGTTAGAGCTAATGTATAGAATGTCACACTTTGGATTAAATTTTTATCATGTACATCCTACACATATACAAGCTAATATCAAGCTATAAGGGGTCAAACGAGTCAAAATAGTATACATTCCCCAAAACCACATAAAACAAAAGAGGCGAAAGAAAAAGAAAAAAATCGATTTTTTTTGGGAAAAAATAATTTTGCGAAGGCCCTCACCCCTACACTTAAATAATGCAATGTCTCTATTGCATGTAGAAGTACAAGAATGAAAAGCACGAAATAAAAAAAATAAAGAAAAGAAAAGAAAAGAAAATATATAAATAATACAAAGGAACAATAGTACCAGGTTGAATGCTAGATGCATCCAAGCTAATCTTCACAACCTCAATCTCTGTATTGTGGTTCATAGAGCATCAGACACTCTACTTCTCTCACCTCTGCAGGTAGTTTCAGAAATGGCTTCAACCTTTGTTCATTCACTTTAAAATGTGTACCTCTCCTGGGGTCCTTTATTGCCATAGTACCGTGTGGAAAAACATGAGAAATAATAAAAGAACCAGTCCAATGAGATCTTAATTTACCTAGAAAAAGGTGCAGTCTGCGGTCACAAAGCGACACCTTCTAACCTGGTAAGAACTCTTTCCTGTGAATATGCCTGTCATGGAACAATTTTGCTCTCTCCTTATGCATCCTAGAGTTCTCATTGGCCTTAGCTCTGATCTCTTCCAACTCACTCAACTATAACTTCCTTCTGCCCCAGCCACTTCTAAGTCAAGGTTCAAAGTTTTTATAGCCCACATAGCCCGATGCTCAAGTTCTACAGGAAGATGACAAGGCTTACCAAGACAACCCTAAAAGGAGACATGCACAAATGGGGTCTTAAATGTCGTCCTATAAGCCAATAGAGCATCAATGAGCTTATCTACCCAATTCTCGCAGCTTCTACTCACAGTCCTTTCCAAATCTGTTTAATTTGATTGTTAGAAACCTCTACTTGGCCACTAGTATGAGGATGATAGGCGGTAGCTAAATGATGAATGATTAAGTACTTTTTTAACAATGCATCAAAAGAACCATTGTCAAAATGAGTAACCTGGTCACTAATAATAGCCCTAGGCATGCCACACCTCGAGAAAATATTTTTTCGAAGGAATTTGACAATGACTCTAGCCTCTGTTTTTTTTAGTCGACACAGCCTCTACCCATTTAGACACATAGTCTACAGTAAGGAGGATATACTCATTCCTTAAAGAAGATAAAAATGGTCCCATAAAATCAATCCCCCAAGCATCAAAGATCTCAATAACAATTATAAGGTTAAAGGGCATCATATCTCTCCTACTGATCTTCCCAAATTGTTGACAACTAGGGCGACTCTTACAATATAAATAAGCATCCTTAAACAAGGTGGGCCAATACAATCCACACTGAAGGACTCTGCCAGCTGTTTTCTTCCCACTAAAATGCCCCCCACAAGCTTGGTCTTGATAGAAACAAAATACACTCTTAATGTCATTGTCAGGGATACACCTTTTAAAAATCTAATCAAAACAATATTTAAACAAGTGTGGTCATCCCAATAAAAAAATTTCACTAGATAAAGAATCTGTCCTTATCATGCCCACTCCAACCTAGGGGTATCTCACTAGTAACGAGGTAATTGACAATGTCAGCATATCACAGCTCAAATTGAACCATAAGTAGCTGCTCATGAGGAAAGCTCTCAGAAATGGGGGATTCACTCTCATTTTTCACAATGATCCCATCAGCAACCAGGTTCTCAGAACCCTTTCTATCATGAATCTCACAATCAAATTCATGCGCGAGCAAAATCCATCTATGTAACATAGATTTCGCATCTTTCTTGGAGAAGAGGTGCTTAAGTGCAACATGGTTAGTATGGACAATCACATGAGAGCCAATCAAGTAGGGTTAAAATTTTTCAAAACCAAACACAACTGCCAAAAACTCTTTTTTCGTTACAGTATAGTTCAACTAGGCCTCATTCAAAGTATGACTTACATAATATATGATATGAGGTTTCCTATCTACACATTGTCCTAAGGCAACCCCTATAACATACTCAGAAGCATCACACATCAGTTCAAATGGCTCTCCTCAGATTGGAGGGTGTCAGATAGGGGCAGCAGTCTGGGCTTCCTTTAGCGTATTGAATGCCTTTAAGCACTCCTCAGCGAAGAAAAAAGCCACATCTTTCGCTAAAAGGTTGGTCAAGGGCTTAGCTATCTTACTAAAATAATGAACAAATCATCTATAAAATCTTACATGCCCTAAAAATAACCTAATATCTTTCACACAAGTCGGAGGGGGGAGATTAGCAATTAAATTAATTTTTGCTTTATCAACTTCAATCCCATCAAGTAAAATTACATGCCCTAAACCGATTCTCTTCTTTACCATAAAATGACATTTTCCCCAATTTAGAGTCAAATTCTTCTCACTATATCTTTGCAAAATTTTAATCAGATCAGCCAAACAGTTATTAAATGAGGAACCAAATACAGAAAAATCATCCATAAATACCTCAATGCATTGCTAAATCATGTCAGAAAATATAGAAATCATGCAATGCTGAAAAGTGGCAGGAGCATTACAAATACCAAATGGCATTCTCCTAAAGGCAAAAGTACCAAAGTGGCATGTGAAAGTGGTCTTGTCTTGGTCCTTGGGTGCTATAGAGATTTGGGTGTAGCCAGAGTATCTATCCAAAAAGCAGTAATAACTTTGTCCAGCGAACATCTCAGGCATTTGGTCTATAAAAGGCAAAGAGAAGTAGTCTTTCCTAGTCACTGCATTTAATTTCCTATAGTCAATATAGACACGCCACCTAGACTGGACTCTAGTGGGGACTAACTCGTTCTTGTTGTTCTTAATCACAATAATATCGGTCTTCTTAAGAATGACTTAAACTGGACTAACCCACTCGCTACCAGAAATGAGATAGATCATCCTATGATCTAACCACTTAATGACTTCTTTTTTGACGACTTCTTGCAGGGTAGGGTTTAGACGTCTTTGGTGGTCTCTATAAGGTTTAGCATTATCCTCTAAATGAATTCTATGTTGTAAAATGGAGGGTTTAATACTTTTTATATCACCTAAAGTCCACCCTATGGCCTCTTTGTTTTTCTTAAGCACTTTCAACAATCTATTCTCTTGGTCCTTATTCAGGTTAGAGGCAATCATCGCAGGAAAAGTCTCATAGGACCCAAAAAGACATAAGGGAATTAAGCAAATGTTTCAACTCTAATGTGGGATCAGCAGCATGTGTAACAAAAGAAGGGGAGTCAGAAGAATCAGGGGAGAGAGAATCAATCTCACTACAAATGTCATTTTCAGTCAAATCATCAGCACATGAGTCATTACAAACATACACATCAAGCCAATTAACACTGTCAATCTCATCAAAAATAGCGGGTCGCCTTTGCAAATTTAAAATATTCAAATCAACAGTTATGTTTTCGAAAACAACTTCGTCATACTATTCCTACAATTGATCAAAGCATTTGAAGTAGCTAGGAAAGGTCAACCAAGAATGACAGGTATTTAGGCCTCAGGGTTAGCAATAGACTTAGCTTCCAAAACAGCGAAGTCCATAGGAAATATGAACTCACCCACTTTAATCAAAACATCCTCGACTATACCCCTAGGAGTTCTAGTGAAGCGGTTGACTAACTGGAGGATCATCCGAGTGGGTTTTAACTCTCTCAATCCCAGCCTTTCATACACCGAGTATGGAAGGAAATTAACACTGGCCCCTAAATCCAATAATGCTCTGTGAATTGTCTGGTCCCTACGATTATGGAAATGGTAGGGCAACCGGGGTCTTTGTATTTAGCTGGGATCTGGCGTGAGATAATAGAGCTCACATTAGAGGCTAAGAAAGCCTTCTTTGAGACATTGATCGTTCTCTTAGTGGTGCACAACTCTTTCAAGAATTTGGCATAGGAAAGCATCTGCTAGATAGCATTTAGAAGAGGTATGTTGATTTTGACTTGAGAGGAGGTCACTCTAATCTTATCAACATAGGCCTGGTCCTTCTTGTTCCTTAGCCTATTCAGAAAGGGTACAACAGGTTTATGAACATGTTCAACAGTCGAAGGTTGAGATATATCATCTCACTTCTTAAACTCGTCATGCTTAGTCTCCTTAGGGTTAACTAAGTTAGTAGGCCGAGAAGGGGAAGAGTCAACAGGCATGCCGTCTGTAGCATCCCTAGAAGTAGAATCATTCTCAAGAAGATATGGTGGCGGCAGAGATAGAGAAAGGTGAATAGGAACATCCACAAGGGCTTCCAAGTTATGGTTAATTAAATGACCTAACCTAAGCGAAGTTATTGCATTAACCCTTTTCACATTATCCTGAGCAGGTGGGCGCATCAAGGATGGACCTAATTTCGGGTTAGGCTCTGTCTGACTAAGAAATGTTCATTCTTCCCTATTAGCAGTGACTAAGCTGAGACAGCTGCTCTGCCATTGTCTTCATTACCTTCTCCATGTCATTCTGTGTTCTCTCTAGATTGTTAAATCTTTTATCAATCTCTTTATAGCCAGGAGGTGATTGGGTGTGGGCAACAGCAGGAGGAGGCAGCCTAGGTGCTTGGTAGGGTTAGATAGAAGAATTTCCAGGAAATATTCCAGTTTGTGTGCTAGGTCCTCCTAAGTTTTGACCTTAACTCGAGGAAAAGTTTGGGTGATTCCGCCACACTGGATTATAGGTTGTGTGAAAGGGTCATTTCTTGGCCTTTGTTGGGCTATGGTCACTTGCTCAATTCCAGTTGATAACTAGTAAGCATAGTAGGGTAAGCCATCTAGGTATGGTCTAGGAATTGACAGTTAGAACATTTAGTGGAAGTGCTTTGAAAGACCTCAGGTTGCTAAATAGTCAACCCTCTAACTGGTTCTCTAAAGCTACAAACCTAGACTCTACATGGCTCAAACCTAACACTGAATGCATACCCCCCTTGGTACTGGTGATTCTAGAGCTGAGGCTATCATCTCTAGTAGTCTCCCATTGTATTGTCTTTTCAGCTAAGTCTTCTAAGAATTCCTAAGCTACGATAGGATTCTTGGATAAGAATCCACCTTCACACATAGATTCTAGCATAGTCCTAGTCTATTGGTCCAAACCCTCATACACAATTTGAAAAGATGCCACTGTTTAAGACCATAGTGGGGACACTAGACTAATAAGTTCTTAAATCTTTCCATGTACCTCTAAAAATGTTCCTCATCAAACAGAATAAACTGATTAATTTCATTCGTTAATTTAATAGTTTTGTCATTAAGAAAATATTTTCGCAAGAAGACCTTAGCAAAATGTTCCAATTAGAAATAGAGTTAGCAGGCAAACTATACATCAATCTCTTCGCATTATCTTTTAATGCAAAAGAATGAATCTAAGTTTAACCACATCAATTTGCACATTAAGAAAATGTATCATATTACATACTTCTTCAAATTCACTTAAAAATATATAAGCATCTTCAAGTTCAGTGAATTTAGAAAACATCTGAATGTAATGTGGTTCCATTTCATGGTTCACATTGGCACCTAGGGTTGGTAGATTAAAAGACTAAATAAAGAAATAATATTGGCAATCAATGCACTGGTCAGCAAAAGTGAAAACTATCAGACAAGTACTTACAGGGAGTCAAAGAGAATTAAAAATGAAAAAAAAGGGAAGTGGGATCATTGAACGAAGCACAAGAAAAAAAAAAGAAAAAGAAACTTAAATTAAACTAAATTAAATTAAACAAAGCTTAAGAAGATGTAAGGTATTGATGAAAGTAGCGCAGAGCACGAACAAAAACAGGGTATGAAAAATGAAGAAACAGAGCAGTCAAGCGACTAAAATCTGGACAAGAATACAGAAATATGCCAATTAATTCAATCCAATGCTAAATCTGGGTAAAAGTGCTAGGTAAAAAAAATAATAACTTGCTTATTCGAGTGCTCTGAGCTTTGAATAATGGCTTCCCAGGTCCCTGAACCAACAATGAAAAGGAACCTAGAAACTACTAAAATCTAAAATAGGGGAAGAGAATACTGAAAGAGAGCTAGATTATAATAATCTATGGCTCATGAGCTGATGCCCTTGAGCTTCCCCCACAATCCCTATTTATACAAAAATTTATAGTCCTAACCAACCTCCTAACTCCCACAAATTTGAAACCGAATCTGAATGTGCCACTTGATTATCGCCACCCAGAATTTTTGTTACAAATATGAGTCAATTTGGTGTCTTCTTGAGAGATTCGCGCTACAAAAATCGATTTGGGCAGCCACAGGTTGGTGGTTGGTGATGGTGATGGAGTTGGCATGGGTATGATCGTGAAAGGAGGGGCGAATATCAAGGAGGCTTTGGATTAACTGCAGAAGGAGATGAAGAGGTTGATGGTGATAAGGATGCTAATGAAGATGACTGAATAAGGGGGAAACCAGTGAATTGGAGGAGGAGAGAGAAAATAATTAAATTGGGGAGGGTGTAGAAGTTAGTCATGTGCATGGCATGTGAGGATAAATGGAGGGCTTGCTATGGGCCGCTCAATATTGGGCCATAGAAAATTCTGATCCAGTCTTATATGCTCCAATTGTTGCATTTTTTCATTTTTTCCTACAAAACCAAATTAAAAAAAGGTATAAAAGTAGTAAAAATACTATTTATTTGTAAGCAAAATGAAGTGAAAAGGGTATTAAAAATATTAAATTTTTAGACTCAACATAACCCTAAACAACACATTGCACATTTTATCAAAACGTGTAGTAACCTTAGGATTGAAGGGGACCAGTTGGTGAACCATTTCGTTCAATCCCTTAAGCGAGTCACGTTTGATTGGTATACGGACTCGATACCGAAATCCATCAATAGCTAGGAACAAATTGAACAAGAATCTCTTAATAGATTCCATAACACCTGAGAGCCCCGTTAGTATAACAGAGCTAATGAACACTGAGTAGTGGAAAGATGAACCGATGCTTGATTAAATCAACCAGAGATCTCTGAGTCTTGAGTGCACAGATCATTTGTCCTAAACCTCTATTATTGAGATTTACGCTCAAGGCATGGAATGGGACTTACTTTATATTCTACAAATGAGTAAGCTAAGGACTATTTATGAATTAGCTACTAAAACTCATGACATGAGATGACAATAGCAAATCATCATTATAAGTTGTATTCCTCACATGAATTCCAGAAAGACAAAGATGATTCTAAAAAGAGTTCTAAGCCACCAAAGGCCTCAACAAAGGAAGTCATGACTATTTCTTCTAGAGAGCCTGTGCGAATTTTAAGGAGGTTCAGGCCATAAGGGAAGAAGGCGTCATACTTCTAAAAGACGATAAGAAAACTCCCATTGAAAGAGCTTTAAGGGAAGAAGTATCCATTTCGTGGTTCAAACTTATTAGGAATGTTGATGACCTACTTGAAAATAAGATCATTGAACTCCTTGAACCAAAGCGGCTGAAAGAGGCTAGAAGAATAAATGAGCCAAAGTACCATTGGTATCACAAGGTCATTAGTTACACTTTGGAGAAACGTATTACACTCAAAGCATGTATCATGCAACTGGCCAGGGAAGAAGAAATGATGATATTGGATTGGACAACACTACTGAGGCCAATTACATGTACGCCGATTGGAGTATTCCTTGTCTTCATTCAGGCAAGGTTTGATCCAACCCCAGTAAGGTAAGGTCTAATCTTACTGATTCTTTAAGAGCAGAGTAATTCACACCGTAATTTGGAAGTTTGGAATCCACGGTCATTCCAATGATGGTGCAGATGCCATTAGTAGAAACCGATCCTACCACAGATATCCCTAGTGAAAGTGAAGAAGGGTTGACCCTTCTCACTTGACAAAGGCCAACTCCTTTTAAGCTACTTCAAGCTCAGGCTCTACTTGATGAATTACTAAACAAGGCCAGTCAACCTCCTCGAAATAATGAACCACATAAGATATACTTCGGAAAACTAATGGACAGGGTAGTTTCTTGGAAACTTGACTACTTTGGTGGAAAGGAGGATCTAATCGGCTTGGAAAATTAGATCAAAACTACGGAGAAGATATTTGATATGGTGGAGGTCCTGTCGATCGAAAGGTCAATCCTGGGAGCTACTACCTCAATGATGAAGCTGGCATATGGTGCGGCATAACGAAGGAGAAATGAAATGAACTAGGCTTCAAATGACACTCTTTTACGTCCCTCTTAAAGGGAAAATTATTACGCTACTTCTTTGCACTGCTAGAAGGAACATGAGTTCCTTCAACTTAGGTAAGACACTAACATGTCAGTGACAGATTATACTGCATAGATTATTGAGAGTTAAACAAGATTATCATAAAAAACAAATATCCCTTACCTCATATCGGCGTGTTTGATCAACTTCAAAGAGTTAGAGTTTTCTCTAAAATTGATCTCCGCTTAGGACACTGTCAACTATGAGTTAGCCCAAAAGGCATACCCAAAACTGCCTTTCAAACCAAATATGAACATTATGAATTTGTGTGATGCCCTTCGATCTCACTAATGCCCTAACAACCTTCGTGGGTCTTACGAACCAAGTCCTAAAACCAATCCTTGATAAGTTTGTTGTGGTCTTTACTACTGACATTTTGATGTATTCTTGAACCAAACATGAGCATGAGGAACATTTAAGGACCATTTTGCAAACTTCAGAAGAGAACAATTTGTTTGGGAAACGAAAGAAGTGTGAATTTTGGCTGGATGAGGTTCCTTTTTGGGGCACATAATCTCTAATGAGGGAGTTATGGTTTATCCAAAAGTTGAGGCCGTAGCAAAATGGATATCCATAAAAAGTTGAGGCATAGCAGAATGGCCTAGACCAACCAATGTCACAGAGGTATGAAGTTTTTTAGGCTTAGAAGGCTGTTATAGAAGATTCATCAAGAGTTTTTCTCGAACTACCCCGCCTCTTACAAACCTTATGAAGAAAGCTGCAAAATTCAAGTGGAATCCTCAATGTGAGGAAGCCTACCTGATAATGCCATAAAAGCATGGTGGAATTATAGCAAATCAGAATCGTCTCCCATAGGGATTAGTTCAATAAATTGGGCTTTATCCCCTTAAGATGGGCTAAGTAGATCAATACTTGGTATTGAAATTAAACTAATTAACTATCTAGTCTAACAAATAAATAATCATAGAGTTAAGCAAAACAAGCAATCACGCGATCTACGCATCAATCAAACACTTCTTCCCCAATTAATTGATTTAAAACCGACAATCGAAGTATCACAACTCGCTTTCAAGGGGAAGTGAAATACCTAAATCTAACCAATTACGATTTCTCAAGGGCTCTTGATTTGTTTGGGTTCATTAAGCATGGATTATCATATTCGTGGTTTTGAATGGGTGGGACTTTCTTAAGACTCCACACAATCAAGTCAAATCCTATGATTGCAGTATCGAATTTTACCTTTCAGTTCCTCACCAATACCCAAAACATACAAGAAATTGATCAAATTTCTAACAAGACAATAAACAACTAGGATTCAATAAAACAGTCAAATAATCCAAAATACTCAAAGAGATGAACAACAAATCGAGAAATTAACTGTTATTTGCATAAATCCAAAATCAAAACAACAAAATCATAATCAAAATTACAAAACATAAATCCCAAAATGAGAATATACAAGAGCAGAGAAGAGAGAAGAAATGCTAAGCCAAGATCGCGCATGAACTGTCGTAGTAAATCCAAATGGAATCCCTATAAATCTTCACTTCAGTTCGCTCTCTCTTCCTCTAATCTAATCTAAATCCTAATCCAGATGATGGATGTTGAAGAGTGAAATGGAATAGAGTGCCGAGGAAGCAATAAAAATCAGCTTTTATCACATAATTCAAGACTACAAACGTACAAAACGCATAGAACGTTAAAAGCGGCGAAGAAAACTAGCAGGTTCGGGGGACCAGTGGCCACCACGACCAGACCATGGGGACCATGATGGTCCATGGCCCCCACCACGGTCAGACCATGGTGTTTGTTGCTTCTGTCGTTCTCACTTGATTCATTTGCTGCTTCTTCCTGGAATCTCCTGAACATCACTTTTGGAAAATGTGAATTACTCTCATTCATGAATTTGAAACATAGCATGGGTTCACTCAAGACTCATTTTAAAGATGCAATATACCATATACTTGCCAAGGCTCTCAAATTCTCCACCACTAAAAATGCAATGTGCATATAACAATGAAGAGGACTTCACAAATGGGTTGTAGTTTGGGCTAGAAGGGTTAAGAGAAAGGAGTGAACTAATAAGTTTGAGCAATGTAGAGCTATGTAGCCAAATGACTACGGAGCAACCAACAAGGCATCCAGTAACCACGAAGAGCACCAACAGTCCAAACCCTAAGAACATAATGGACATACCCCAATGAATCATATAGGAAATGAGTTAACCAATAAGGAACTCAAGCTATTTACATGCCCAATGCCAATCACTTAGTTTCTTTTGGTTTTTTTCTTTGTCTTCTCTCTTTTTTTTTTAAAATGATTTTTTCCTTCTTTTTTCTTTCTTTTATTCTTCTTTGGGAAATGAAATGAAATTTTGAATTATTGAAAGGCATGAGATCACTGACTATCAAGTCACAGCCTAATCCACACATACAGGTACAACTTGAACAAGGGGGGAGTAAATCCAAATGTTCAATGTCATTAATCCCTCAATAAACCAACATACCAAAGTCACTTTAAAACTTAAACACCACAAAAACCACTAACTACATAGATGAAATGATGCTCCACAGACTTGGTTTAAAGGTTAGGAACATGTGTTTGATCAAGGGTTAATATGAAGGGATCACAACAAGAAAAGGATTACAGCTCAAAGAGGCTAGAAAAAGGGATAAGTATGTAATACAAGGAACAGGCTACTTGGCTATGTGACTAATATGTTCAACAACAATAATGTCTCTATCATATCACAACTATGCACATGCTACTATGGTTTTGAACAAGAGTCTTGGCAAGTTGCCAAGATGCAATATGAAAGTCACACACATGAAAAACACATTAGATCAAATATGATGAATTAGCCCAAAGAAGGCTGAAAGTCGTATAGGATATCTACAAAAGTCTCAAATAGCTTATATAATGACTCTCATGTACCAACATTAGTGCTAAAGACTTCAAGGGATAGCAAAGTTCTCAATCAAGACAAGATTCAAAACAAGAAATATTCACAAATCTTTCATAAATTTGTGCACCAAAAGAGATTATACATTAAAGGTCACTCAAGCTCATGCCAACTATTTTGCCCAGCAAAACATCACTGGAGATTATCTCAAATTAATCCACACCATTTCTACATGCAATCTTATATACAAATCTAAAATGCAACACACCATTGCAAAACAAAGGAAACCTAAAATTATATACTCTAACTGGTATGCAAACTAAATTCAAAATGGAAAACATGAAACTACCATACCCCCATGCTTAGATGAAGCACTATTATTCGAAGTAAAGAAAGTAAGAGAAGGAAAAGGGAACAAAATATAACGATCTCAACAAGTTAAGTGCTGAGTAGGGCTCCTCGCAAACAGGGCAAATGGAGCATCAACCACTCCATCATAACTTCAGGACACGGCTCATCAAATCAGATGAAGTCAAATGCACAAGTGCTTATCAAGCTCCTGAGACCACAATTTAGAAAATACGATAAGAGGCAATAGCCAAAATCACACCAAAGGCAATAAGTATCCTCCTAACATTCTCAAATGGTCTTAGAAAAATCATAGGAAGGGTTAGAACGTAGTCCACACGACTTTCCTAAGTAGGTCCTCTAGGCATACACAATAAAGGTCAATGGAGGGATCATATCCTCTTAAATAACCTAGGGAGACAAAATTATTAGCATTCCTGCCAATCACATCAAACATATTGTCCTCATATCCCAGATCTATAGTGGTATCACAAATTATAGGATTATCAACGGGTGCATCAATGTAATACTCGGGGGGAGGAAACAATAATGACCACATAGGGAAACGTGGGAATGATTAAGAGGATTGGGGAGAGCGATATCGTCAAAAACCAAGGCTAGGAAAGTCCTTATGCATAAACACATCAGATAACCCCTCCAAAGGAGTCTTAACTAGATCACACGCCTCATCTAAAGTATCTTCCAGCTCAAAACATGCATCAACAACACAAAACCTATCAACTACTCAAAAAGTCTTACCCCCTCGAGCCCCGTGCAATGAGCTAAAGGGAAGGATGAATCAGGTAAGGTTAGGACAACATCAGTATTATCCCTGGGTGATATAAAGTCACCTTGAGCATAGCATGCATAATAAGGACACGAATTTATAACATGTTCAGAAGAATTACAGAAGTCACACCAAAATGGAGCATGATAAGATCTAGTATAGAATGCACAAGGATCAGGGTATGAATATCCAGAAATATAACTAACCTTTTCAAACTCAAATGAATCCCAAGCAATCCACTCAAGCAAATATCATGCCTCATCAATGCTTTTACCTTGAAAAGCCCAATACTCTAAAAGAACTCAGATTTCACTGTTCACACCATCATCAACAATGTCTAAAATTTCCTATTTATCAACATAATAATTACATTGAGCAAGAAAAGCATGCAAATGCTTAAATACCTCCAAAATAATTTATGCTCGAATTGAGGGAAATGGAAAATTGCCATTGCTCTTTTTTTCCCCTCAAAATTTCTTATCTTTTTTCTAATTTTCAAATTTGTTGGTTTTTTTCCAAAGAAAAAAAAAATGCTCAGTCAAATCTATTGAGAAAAGCCCAATATTCAACACTAGTCCCTGGTAACAGTGTCAAAAACTTGATAAGGATGCAAGCGCATGGTAGCTTTATAGCAAATCAAGGTCGTCTCTAACAGGGAGGTTGATCTATTGGGATTTATTCCCTTAAGATAGACTAAGTAGATCAATACTTGATATTGAAATTAAACTGATTAAGTACCTAATCTAATGAATAAATAATCATGGAATTAAGCAAAACAAGTGAACACTGCCTGCAAGCGCACGGGTGTCGTAGTATAGATAAAATATCATCCTCAGGGACCAAAGCAATCTATCGAGTCTTTTCTATCAGAAAATGCTAAGCAACAATGTAATCAAGAATTTGATTTAACAACTTTTAATTAACTAATTCTAAATTCAATCGAGAAGAAAACCTCTAGGGATTTATGTAGCTAAGAAAGGTGATTGGATCAAAATGATTAACATGCACTTTTCTATAATCAGATAATTTCGAGGAATTGTTATCTATCCAAAATTTAGTTTATTCTTTCAAAATCAACCAAATTTGCCTAAACTAAACAAAAGTTATTCTTTCAAACTAATTGTCTTAATCTAAGTTCAATATTTTTGATTACACGCTATGTACTCCTAACACGTAAATATCTCTTTCGAGTCATCGCTACGTAGGTTATATCAAGCAGTCTAACAATCAAATTTCACCTTTCAGTATTTCATTCAATTGTTTCAAGTGCGTAAGCAGAATTTGGCTAAAAATCCACTCACAATATGATATTCACTTGATAGAACGAAATCAAACCAATCATGAACAAAAGCACAATTCTATTGATTAAAACATGATCCAACTACACTTCCATAAACTAACAAATCCCTAGACAAAGATAAACTACTCACTCATAATTAAAAATTAAACAACTAACCAACAATTCAGTGAAATCTAAGAGGGAAGGGGTTGATAAAGACATCCTTTAACCAAGTCTTCAAACCGCAAGCTAAACCAATCTCCACACTCCAGAATTTCTCACCTGCAAACACAAACTAAAAATCCTAACCAAAAAGAGTGGAATTTTAGAAAGAAAATGAACTAAACTATCCTATTGCTCTCTGGTTCTGCTGCTAAGGGACGGTCATATATAGAGAAGTATGATGATTCCCAGCCACACAGTCGAGGCGAAAACGAAGAGGCCACAGTTACACAGTTCATCACGGTCCGTGGTAAGCACCACTGTTGGACCGTGGTTTTAGCTAGAACCATATTTCTGCTCTTCTCGTGTTCCACAGGCGTAACACCTCATGGCATCTGTGTGGGGTCAAAATATGGTCAAAGGAGGGTCAAATACTGGGTCAAAATAGTCGAAATTCCTGCAAACATCATCAAACAACCATACCCAAGCATAAATTGAGAATAGGGGTATAAATGATAACTTAAAGTACATAATTCTCCTAAAAATACAGCAAAATGACCCTAAAATGATGTATACAATAGGCACTTACCAAACAAGCAACCACCTGTTCTACGCATCAATCAAGCACTGCTTCCTCAATCAGTTGTTTTAAAACCGATAATCGAAGTGTCACAACCTATTTCAAGGTGAATTGAAATACCTAAATCTAACCAATTACGATTTCTTAAGGGCTCTGGATTTGTTTAGGTTCATTAAGCATGGATTATCATATTCCTGGTTTCTCAATTAGTGTGACTTTCTCAAGACTCCACACAATCTAGTCAAATCCTATAGCTCCAGTGTCGAATTTTACCTTTTAGTTCTTCACCAAATCCTAAAACATGCAAGAAAGTAATTAAATTTCTTCCAAGACAATAAAGACCTAGGATTCGATCGAACAATCCGATAATCCAAAATGCTCAAAGAGATAAACAACAAATTGAGAAATTAACTGTTATTTGCACAAATGTAAAATCAAGACAGCAAAAGCATAATCAAAATTACAAAATATAAATCCTAAAATGAGAAAAGAAAAAAGAAGAAAAGAGAAAAGAAATGCTTAGCCAAGATCGCGCATGAACCGTCATGGCAAATCCAGATGGAATCGTTATGAATCTTAACTTCAATTCACTCTCTCTTCCTCTAATCTAATCCAAATCCTAATCTAGATGATGAATGTTGAAGAGTTGAATAGAATAGAGCACCGGGGAAGTAGTAAAAATTATCTTTTATAGCAGAATTCAAGACTACAAACGTACGAAACACATGGAACATGAAAAACTGCGAAGAAAACTAGCAGGTTCAGGGGACCAGTGGCCAGCACGGCCAGACCATGGGGACCACGATGGTCCATGGCCCCCACCACGGTCAGACTGTGGTGGCTGCTACTTTGGTCGTTCTCACTTGATTCATTTGCTACTTCTTCTTGGAACCTCCTGAACCGCAGTACTGGCCACGGTTTGTTCATGTTGGGTGTCTTAGAGCTTCTTTTGGTATCTTCTTTGATCCACAAGGCCTCAAAAATCTTCATTCTACTCACATAATTTGGCTCACAAAGTGAAAATCGGCAAACACTATGAAAACAAGTGAAACCAGGTGTAATAGTAGAAATAAGGGCATAAATCATACAATTAAGCACAGTAACGCCTTAAAATGACTCCCAAACAGTCATAAAATCCTATGCAAATATGAAGTTGATCACTCCCCTATGCTTAAACCTTTGCGTGTCCGCAAGCAAACACTAAAGAAAACCAACAAGGCGAGATGCATATAGGATTCAAAACAGACCAACCTCCTTAAAATAGGCAATGGATAGCACATCATATGCAAGAACGATAATCAACGGCAGCCCCAAGTAGTGCGCAAAATATTCTAAAATCAAGAAAAAGTGAATATTTTCAAAGAAGTATATGACCACAAGGTCGACATCAGACTGGATCACCCCCAAAAAAACCACAAAGCACATCATGCAAGCACATAGAATTGATTTTGGCCAAATGGAACAGTAGAACCTCACTTTTGGCAAATGTGAATTACTCCCATTCATGTGTTTGAAATATAGCATGGGTTAACTCAAGACTCATTCCAAAGATACAATCTACCATATACTTGCCAAGGCTCTCAAATTTTCAACCACTAAAAATGTAATGTGCATATAACAATGAAGAGGACTTCACAAATAGGTTGTAGTTTAGGCTAGAAGGGTTAACAGAAAGGAGTGAACTAATAAATTTGGGCAATGTGGAGCTATGTAGCCAAATGACTAGGGAGTAACCAACAAGGCATCCAGTAACCATGAAGAGCACCAACACTCCAAACCCAAAGAGCATAATCAACATACCCCAATGAATCATGTAGAAAATGGATTGACCAATAAGGAACTCAAGGTATTTACATGCCCAATGCCAATCACTTAGTTTGTTTTTTGGTTTTTTTTCCTTGTCTTTGTTCTTTTTTTTTTAATATGATTTTTTACTTCCTTTTTCTTTTGTTCTTCTTTGGGAAATGAAATGAACTTTTCAATTATTGAAAGGCATGGGATAACTGACTATCAACTCACAACCTAATCCATACATACATATATGACTTGAACAAGGGGGAATAAATCCAATCTTTCAATATCATCAATCCCTCAATAAAGCAACATACCAAAGTCACCTTAAACTCAAATACCCCTAAACCACTCATTACATAGATGAAGTAATGCTCCATAGACTTGACTTAAAGGTTAGGAACATATGTTTGGCCAGGGGTTTATATGAAGGGATCACAACAAGAAAAGGATTGTAGCTCAAAGGGGCTAGAAAAAGGGATAACTATGTAATACAAGGGATAGGCTATGTGGCCGTGTGGCGAAATTGCTCAACAACGAAGAATGCCTCTATCATATCATCAACTATGCACATGCTAATGTGGTTTTAAATAAGAGTCTAGGCAAGTTCTAGAGATGCAACATGAAAGAGTCACACACATGGAAAAAAAAAAATCATGAGATTAAATATGATGAATTAGTCCAAAGAAGGTTCAAAGTCTCACGGGATATATACTAATGTCTCAACTAGCTCATATAATGACTTCCATGTACCGACACCAGTGCCAAAGACTACAAGGGATAACAAAGTTCCCAATTAAAATAAGGGTCAAAACAAGAAATATTCCCAAAACCTTCACAAATTTTAGCACCAAAAGGGATTACACATCAAAAGTCACTTAAACTCATGCAAACTATTTTGTCTAGCAAAAACATCATTGGAGGTTATCTCAAATCAATCCACACAATCCCTACATGCAATCCTTTATACAAATCTAAAATGCAACACACCATCGTAAAAGAAAGGAAACCTAAAACTATATGCTCTAACTAGTATGCAAACTAAAAATCAAAATGAAAAACACAAAACTACCGTTCCCCTATGCTTAGATAAAGCACTATTATTCAAAGCAAAGAAAGTAAGAGGAGGGAAATGAAACAAAATATAACGATTGCACCAGGTTAGGTGCTGCGTGCACCTAGGATAAGCCCTCCTTAGCAACGAGCAAATGGAGCATCAACTACTCCATCATAACTTCAAGACATGGCTCATCAAATTAGATGACGTTGAAAGTGCAGGAGCTTATCAAACTCCTAGGACCACAATTTAGAAAATATAAGATAGAAGGCAATAGCCAAAATCACACCAAAGACAATAAGTATCCTCTTAACCTTATCAATTGCCTTAGAAAAATCATAGGAAGGATTAAAGAATGTGGTCCACAACACTTTCCTAGGTAGGTCCTTTAGGCATATACAATAAGGGTCAATGGAGGGATCATACCCTCTTAAGTAACCGATGGAGACAAAATTATTAGCATCCCCACCAAGCGCATCAAACATGTTGTCGTCATAGCCCAGATCCATAATAGCCTCACAAAGCATAGGATTATCAATGGGATCAATGTAATACTCAGGGGGAGGAAAGGGTAATGAACACACAGGGAAAACATGGGAATGATCAAGAGGATTGGGGAGAACCATATCGCCAAAACAAAAGCTAGGAAAGTCCTTATGCATAAACACATCAGATGACCCCTCCAAAGGGGCCTCAACTAGATCATACACCTTATCTATAATACCTTCAAACTCAAAACATGTATCAACAACACTAAACTTATCAACTACCCCAAAAGGCTCACCCCCTTGAGCCCCCTGCAATGAGCTAAAGGGAAGGATGAATCATGTAAGGTTAGGACAACATCAGTATTATCCTCGAATGATGTAAAGTCACCTTGAGCATAGCATGCATGATAAGGATATGAATTTATAGCATGGTTAGAAGAATTACAGAAGTCACACCAAAATGAAGTATAATAAGATCTCTCATAGAATGCACAATGATCAGGGCATGAATATCCAGAAATACAAGTAGCCTTCTGCAACTCAAATGAATCCCCACCAATTCACTCAAGCAAATATCATGCCTCATCAACCCTTGTACCTTGAAAACCCCAATACTCTAAAAGAACTCAGGTTTCATTATTCATACCCTTGTCAACAACGTCTAAAATTTCCCATGTATCAAAACAATAACTACATTCAGCAAGAAAAGCATGCAAATAGCTAAAATAGCTCCAAAATAATTTATGTGCGAATTGGAAGAAATGAAAAATTACCATTGTTCTTTTTTTCCTCAAATTTTTTTTATCTTTTTTCTAATTTTTTATTTTTTTGGTTTTATTTTTCGAAGAAAAACAAAATGTTTAGTCAAACCTATTGAGTAAACCCCAATATTCGACACTAGACCCTTGTAATAGTGTTAAAAACTTAATAAGGCCATAAGCGCACGATGACATTGTAGTAAATCAGAACCGTCTCCCAAGGGACTAGGTCGATATATTGGGATTTATCCCCTTAAGATGGGCTAAGTAGATCAATACTTGATATTGAAATTAAACTAATTAACGATCTAATCTAATAAATAAATAATCATAGAATTAAGTAAAACAAGCAATCACCTGATCTACATATCAATCAAACACTTCTTCCTCAATTGATTGATTTAAAACCGATAATCGAAGTATCACAACCCTCTTTTAAGGGGAATTGAAACACCTAAATCTAACCAATTATGATTTCTCAAGGGCTCTTGATTTGTTTGGGTTCATTGAGCATGGATTCTCATATTCCTGGTTTCTGAATGGGTGGGACTTTCTCAAGACTCCACACAATCAAGTCAAATCCTATGGTTCCAGTATTGAATTTTACCTTTATGTTCTTCACCAAATACCCAAAACAAGCAAGAAAGTGAGGAAATTTCTTACAAGACAATAAACACCTAGAATTCACTTGAACAATCCAACAATCCAACATACTTAAAGAGATGAACAGCAAATCGGGAAATTAACAATTATTTGCATAAATCCAAAATGAAAACAATAAAATCTTAATCAAAATCACAAAAGATAAATCCTAAAATGAGAAAAGAGAAGAGAAGAGAAGAGAAGAGAAAGGAAATGCGTAGCCAAGATCGCGTATGAACCGTCGTGGTAAATTCGGATGAAATCTTTGTAAATCTTCACTTCAATTCGCTCTCTCTTCCTCTAATCTAATCTAAATCCTAATCTAGATTATGGATGTTGAAGATAGCATGCCGAGGAAGCAATAAAAATAAGCTTTTATCACAAAATTCAAGACTACAAACGTGCAGAAAGCATGGAACATGAAAAGCCACAAAGAAAACTAGCAGGTTCGGGGGACCAGTGGCCCTTACGGTTAGACCATGGCGACCACCACTGTCCGTGGCCCCCCGCCACGGTCAGACTGTGGTGGCTGTTGCTTCGGTTGTTCTCACTTGATTCATCTGCTGTTTCTTCCTAGAACCTCCTGGACCTAGGTACCGGCCACGGTTTGTTTGTGTTGGGTGTCTTAGGCCTCTTTTGCTATCTTCTTTGATCACAAGGCCTCAAAAGTCTTCATTCTACTCACATAACTTCACTCACAAAGTGAAAATCTGCAAACACTATGAAAACAAGTGAAACCAAGCATAATAGTAGAAATAAGGGCATAAATCATATAATTAAGCGCATTAATGCCCTAAAATGACTCCCAAGTACTCATGAAATCCTATGCAAATATGACATTCATCACTTCCAAACCCTTAAGGATCGTCTCACCTCCAACCCTCTTCTTACTCTTCCTTCTGAGACTGGGGAATTGTCAATTTACAGTGATGGCTCTAAGCATGGGTTGCATTGTGTTCTTATGTAAAATGATTGGGTCATAGCTTATGCCTCTCAAAAACTCAAACCTTATGATAAAAAATTATCACACTCATAACCTCGAGTTACTTGTAGTCATCTTTGCTCTTAAAATTTGGAGCCACTACTTGTTCGATGCATCCTGTCGAATTAGGACCGATCATAAAAGCCGCAAATACATATTCACTCAAAAAGAACTCAATATAAGGAAAAGGTGGTGGTTAGAGTTCATCAAAGACTCTGACCTAGACATTTAATATCATTCTGCAAAGCTAATGTGGTGGCTAATGCCCGAAGCCAAAAAGCCCATTGTACTCTCAATGCTATCTTTGTCATGCATGCCATATGCGATGACCATCGGAGACTAGAAATCGGGGTTGTGTATAGGGGTGCCAGGGGATATTTAAGGGCTATGGAGGTGCAATCAAATTTAACAGAAGAGATTACCAAGGTGTAAGTGATTGATCTATACTTAGAGAAGGTGCACAATGATGTTTTGGTAGGAAAGTCACTAGGGTTTGTAGTGTAAGAGGATGGGCCTTTGAGATTTCAAGGTCAAATATGTGTACCTCATAACAGGGAATTTAAAGAGAAAATTATACGTGAAGCCCATAATATCCCATACTCTATCATCCAGGGGTAACAAGATGTATAAGGACCTCGCAAAAACTTTTGGTGGTGTAACATGAAGAAGTGGTTAGCAGACTATGTTTGTAGATGCTTCTTGTCAAAAAGTCAAGTTTGAACATCGCCTTCGTGTAAGAGAGTTACAGTCACTTAAGGTTCCGACTTGGAAATGAGAGTCAATTTCAATGGATTTTGTAATAAGATTGCTAACTACCATTAAGGGAATGGATGCAATTTAGGTTATTGTGGACCAACTAATGAAGCGTGCCCACTTTGAGGCTACTAAAGGAAATTATGGTACAGAAAGACTAGATAGGATATATATTAAAGAGGTGGTACATCGTCATGGAGTACCCAGTGACATAGTCTTAGATAGGGACTCTAAATTTTTATCTCACTTTCGAAAAAAAGTTACAAAGAGCATTTGGGACTAAACTCAATTTTAGTTCATCTTACCAGCCCTAATTTGATGGTCAGATGGAGAGAACTAACCAGATTCTAGAGGACATGCTTAGAGCCTATATTTTAGATTTTCAAGGATCTTGGATTGAGTGGATACCTTGGTGGAGTTCTTTTATATTAGTGGTTATTAAAGCATTATTGAAATGGCTACTTTTAAAGCCCTATATGCGAGAAGTGTAGGACACTGCTCTGTTGGAGTGACATTGATAGAGCCTTAATCATTGGACCTGATTTGATTCGGGAAACTATCAACAAAACTCACCTCATCCAGGCTAGAATGAAGTTTGTATAGAGTAGGCAAAAATGTTATGCTAATCATCGAAGATGACCTTAGAGTTCCAAGTAAGAGACAAGGCCTTTCTCAAGGTGTCACTAACCAAAGGTGTCAAAAGATTTAACATGCATGGTAAGCTAAGTCCTAGGTTCATAAGACCTTACGACATAATTGGGAAGATTTGCAAGCTCGCTTATCATTTAGACCATCTTCTGGAGCTTGCTCATGTCCATAACATCTTCTACATATCACAACTTTGAAAATACATACCTGATCTTAGTTGTGTGATTTCTCACACATCTATTGAATTTAATGAGGACCTAACTTATGAGGAGCTACCAATAGAGATAATTGATCATTGTGAGAAGAAGCTACGTAATAAGGTTATCCCACTTGTTAAATTCTCTTGGGCTAATCAAGCTACTTTAGAAGCAACATGGAAAATGGAGTAGGATATGAGATCACATTATCCTCATCTCTTTGAAGGTAACTACTTTGAAGAAGTTTTTATTATCTAAAGTTTTTATTTAAAAAAACAAATAAATATATGGTATTTTGAACTTATCAAAAGTTCTTGATGGAGGTCCTATAGGCCTAGATAATAGGCAATGGTGATCCAAACATTTAAGTTTATTATGGATCTTAAGCAAGGAATGTTGTGTGCTAGTAATTAAATGATAGTGTTGGCTATTATTATTATTGTGATCCTATTTGTCCAATGTTTATATTGACGATAGTTATCAGTGGTGTTATTATTTTCTTAGTTTAATGGTTAGTATTGAGCTTTATACTAATGTTATTAATGCTATTGTTATTATTATTATTACTACTATAATTATTGTTATTGTTGTTGTTGTTGTTCTTCTTCTTATTATTAATGTTACATCATTATTATTATTATTATTATTATTATTACTACTACTACTACTACTACTACTACTACTAGTACTACTACTACTGTTGTTGTTGTTATTGTTGTTGTTGTTGTTGCTGTTGCTGCTGTTGTTGTTTCTTGTTAACCTTAAGCATTAACAAAAGTCAACTAGTATGGGTGTTTGGCTTGGTGGGAAACTCTTAAGCCCTAAAAACAAGTACGGTGGTGAAAATCTCCTTTTCCTGCTTATAATGACCGATGACTGACATTAACATAGAGGGATTTGAAACTAGATAAAGCAAACTCTCTCTCTCGTTTGTAGTAATTAGATAAACAATTATCCTAACCATATTGCTAATATTATATCTGCAACATCATCACTATCAAAACAAAATCTATCTCTTATCCCTTATAACTCTATTGGTAAGATTAGGAGAGTCTATCTCTATCCTAAACCCCTCCTAGACCTCTTATAAATATCCCCCCTTCCTCTTCTCTTCAGTTCCATAGCTGAATCGAGCGTCTCTTTATCTTCTTTGAGTGTCCTCCTATTGTAAATCCACAAGTGCACGATTTATCATCGTAGTATTTACGGATGTTGTCCTCAGGGATGATTTGCAATATTAGATTACTAATTATCTATGCTATTACAACAAACTCAAACAAAACCTAAATTAAGTATAAACTAATTATAATAATAATAACAACTAAACTCACCTACTATTCTTGAAAATAGAAATTAAGGAAATCAGAGAGGGAAAGTAAGAGAACTTGGTTGAAAAATCAAGCACCCAGAACTCGATCGAAACATCAGTAACCCTCTTAGACTTGAGACATAGGAAGCAACTGATTGAGAAATCAATAGCCCAAAATCTAGCGAATACCAGTGCACAGGAAAGAAGAGTGTGATAATTGCAACAAGCCAAGCAAATTCTACACCAAAGCCCAAAAATCTGTCTTAATTTGAACAGAAGAAAATTAGAACAAATTAGAAATTTTAGGGTCCAGATGATTGAATCTGAAGCTAAAAATGAAAGTGAGGAAGAGAACAAACTTAACACCTAATATCTAATAGCGATCCTCCCCTCTGCCCAGTTTCAATTCTCTTTAAAATTAGAAAAACTAGCCCCCCTTGATTGCTTCCATAAATCTCTAATTAAATCTTGTCCAATGCTTGTAACTACCGGCTCGATGATGCTGATAATGGAAGGGTGAATGACGAACAGAGAGAGAGAGAGAGAGAGAGAGAGAGAGAGAGAGAGAGAGAGAGCGAAACGGCAAAAGGGGTCGAAGGAATGGGAAGATGAAGGAATAACTTGCTCTGTGTGTCTTTCGGGTTCTCTGGTTTGCTGTTGAGGAAGAAGAAAGACACATGTCATGTGAAAAGCATGGCCGAATAAGTGAGGGCAGGGTGGGTTTAGAATTCTAGGAGAAACTAGCAGTGTTGGGCCGCTGAAACAAAGAGCTGGCAGAACTAGCCCGAATTAACGGAAGCAGGGGGTGAACTAGAAAGCATATGGGGCCAGGCCCAGCGAGAGAGAGAAGGAAAAAAAAGAAGGAAAGCTGGAAAGGGGGGAAGAGGCATGTTGGGCCAGGCCCAAGCATGAGTGAGGAGAAGGAGGAAGGGAGGATGGGTTTCGAGTTGGGCTTTAGCGAGAGAGAAGGCGATCCACATGAAGGGTTAAGCTTAGCATTGGGCCTATGGTGGGCTTGCTTCGATGGTAGGCTGGGCATGAAGCTTCTCCTTGTTCCTTTTATTTTGCTTCCTCCTGATCCAACACCATTTTCTTTGGCCTTCATATCCATTTTATTCAAATCTCCATAATATCTATAAAAATTAAAAAAACCATATTAAAAATCTAATTAACTGATTTATTTCTAGCAAACATCTAAAAGGATATAAAATATCATAATTTTGGGTTGAACAAATACCCCCACACCTAAGTTTTGCTCGTTCTCGAGTAAAATAACACTAAAAATCCTAGAAAATGAAAATAAAATTCTAACTTACTTTTGTAGGAATCACGGTTGCATTTAGCATATGTAACAAACCCTCTAAACCCCTAGGTTACTTCTAGTGGAAGGGTAAGGTCTCGTGAGGGTTTGCAGAACATATACCCACAAAATCTTGAATATTTTTTTTTCAAAAATCATATATACAACACGGGGAAAAATATATACACATTTCAATCAAATACATCACTCAAGTAACATAAGTATTAGATCACATATAAACACAATGTACACATTAAGAAATTCTTAATCCCCGTTGAAGACAGCTATACATCGTCTTCCACCCCACTTAAGAATTATGTACAAGCTCGACTGGTAGAACCTCACTTTAGGAAATATAGGACACTTCTGCTCATGTGTTTAAGATATAACAAGTTTTACTCAATTCTTTTCTAATCAAACAAACTACTATAGGCTTACTAAAATTCTCAATTCTCCATCACTAAAATGTAAATGCAACAAAATAATCAGGAGGACTTTTTAGGGTCATAATGGGGCTAAGGGTAAGGGTTAAGAGAGGGACAAATGATTTAAGAAATGAGGAGCTAAAAGCCAAGTGACTTAAGAGCAACCAACACTTGCACCAACTATAATAATCACACATTCTCTCAAAACAAATAAGAATACACCTTACCAAAATTAGACCATTGGAAATGAGCATATATAATGACAACATTCATGCTAATAACTCTCGTTCATAACTCTTTTTGAAAATTTTGAGATTTTTTTTCTAGTTGTTTTTCAATCTTTTCGCGAGAAACTTTTCTATTTTTTTAAATTTTGTTTTTCTTGCTTTTTTTCCTTTTTCTTCATTAAGAAAGTGAACAAGTGGCATGTATAAAAATGACATAACTCAATTTTCAAATGGTCACAATGATACATCACATTATATAACCAAAATCAACTACCAATTACATAAAACACCCAAAAGCTACCCACCATATAATGAAGTGTTGCTCCACTAGTCTTGGCTTAGGTATAGTAAATGTGTTTATGCCAAGGGTTAAAATGAAGGGTTCATAACAAAATGATCAAGGCTCAAAGGGCTAGCAAAGGGGGTAAAACATTTCAAATCAGGGTGGCCATTTGGCTATATAGCTCACAAAAGAAATGAATGCCTCTATCATATTATCATGATGCATACTAATTGTGATTTCAAAGAGAATCAGAGTAAGTTCTAGAGATGTAATCATGAAAAAGACTCATATGAAAGAAAAGTGAGAGACTTAAATGATGAATTACTTTTTAAAGCTCAAAATCTCACGGGTTCATCTACCAAACTCAAGCTTGCTTTACAAAAATTTCAGGGTTAGGACTGTATACAAACATCACACTTTGGACTAAATTTTATCAATGCATACAGCATCTATATACAATCTAACACTAGGGTACAAGAGAACATGGCCAATCAGAAATAGTACATACATTCCCCAAAACAAAGCAAAAATCTTTTTGGATTTGTAATTTTTTTTCATTGTTTTTTCCTTTTTTTTTCATTTTCCGAAATTTTCAAAGTTTCTCCACCCCCCACCTAAATCAGATAATGTCCTTATTGAAAGTGAAAGGAAATACAAAACATAAAAATAAAAACTAGAAATAACAATAAATATACAAATAGAAAAAGAAGATCTAAAAACAAAAAGGTGACAAAAACTAATGTACAACATATACACAAGAGATATAAGCCGAAAAGTATCCAAATATACAAAAAGAAAAGAAAAGAAAAGAAAAGAAAAGAAAAGAAAAATGAGAAAAAGAGAAAAGAAGGGAAGAAATTTCAAGCAAACCAGGTCAGGTGCTAAGTACACCTGAGCTATCTCAGAATTGCACCATTGATCAGGACTCGAATCATGGAATATTAGACACTGCACATCTTCTTTGCTCGGCAACTCCAAAAATTACTTTAACCGTTGGCCATTTACCTTGAATTTGGAACCACTATCAAGATCCTGAATTTCAACTGCATCATAGGAAAAAATACATGAAACAATATAAGGACCCATCAATTGGCACCTCAATTTCCCTGGAAATAAGTGGAGCCTAGAATCATATAAGAGCACTTTCATTCCTGGGGCAAACTCTTTCCTAAGAATATATTTGTCATGAAACAACTTAGCCCTCTCTTTGTAAGATCAAACACCCTCATAAGCCTCAGCTTGTATCTCTTTAAGTTCACTCAGTTGCAGTCTTCACTCCTCATCGGCTTCAGTTAAGTCATAATTGAGTATCTTGATGGCCCACCAAGCTCTATGCTCTATCTGAACAGGAAAATGACAAGGCCTACCATAAACCACCCTATAAGGTGACATACCCGAGGGAGTTTTGAAAGCCATCCTATAAGCCTAAAGAGCATCTACTAGCTTGTCGGTAAAATCCTTCCTATTTCTACTCATAGTCCTCTTTAGAATCTGTCTAATTTATTGATTGGACACTTCAACCTAGCCACTAGTTTGGGGATAATATGGAGTTACAAGCCTATGGACTATGGAGTACCTCCTCAGTAAGATATCTAAAGATCTATTATTAAAGTGGGTACCCTGATCACTAATAAAAGCTCAGAGCATGCCAAATCTAGCAAAGATATCTCCCTAAGGAACTTCACAACCACCTTGACATCATTGGTCCTAAAAGGGATGACCTCAACCCACTTAGAAACATAATCCATAGCTAATAAGATGTACTTATTCCCAAAAGAAGATGATAGTGGTTCTATGAAATCTATACCCCAAATATCGAAAATCTCCACCACAATGATGGGATTAAGTGTCATCATATCTCTCCTACTTATTCTACCCAACTATTGGCTCCTGGGGTAACTCTTCTAGTATTCAAAAGCATCCCTAAATAAAGTAGGCCAACAGAAACTACATTGAAGAATTTTGACTGCAGTCTTTCTTCCACTGAAATGCCCCCTACATGCTTGGTCATGACAAAATGAAAGGACACTTCTCATTCCATTGTAAACCTCCTAAAAACTTGGTCAGAACAATATTTAAAGAAATAAGGGTCATCCCGAAACAAAGAATTTTACAAGGTGGAAGAACATATCTCTGTCATTCTTGGTCCAACCCTCAGGGATCCTACCAGAAACTAGGTAGTCCACAATGTCAGCATACTAAGGATCAAGGTAGATGACATATAATTACTCATTAGGGATGCATCAGAAATACTTGAGTCACTCTCTTCATCATAGAGAATCCTAGACAAATGGTTAGCTACAAGGTTCTCAGAACCTTTATTATCCCTAAATCTCATAATTAAATTCCTACAGAAGTAAGATCCATCTCATAAGTCTAGGGTTAGCATCTTTCTTAGAAAGAAGGTGCTTAAGAGCAGAAGTATAGACAATCGCATGAGACCTAATCAGGTAAGGTCTAAACTTTTCAAAACCAAAGATCACAGCTAAAAATTCTTTCTCAGTAGTAGTGTAGTTCAGTTGGGTATCATTCAAAGTGTGACTAGCATAATTGATAACATGGGGCTTCTTATTAACACACTATCTTAGAACAACCCTAATAGCATTATCAGATACATCACACATCAACTCAAATGGTTCTCCCTAGATGGGAGGATAAAGAACGAGAGCAGAGGTCAAGCTTCCTTAAGCTTAGTAAAGGCCACAAGACACTCCTGAGAGAAGTGAAATGGCATATCCTTAGCTAACAAGTTGGTCAGGGGCTTCTCTATCTTACTAAAGTCCTTAATGAAACGACGATAGAAGCCAGCATGTCCAAGGAAAGACCTCATCTCTTTCACACAAGTGGGAGGGGTAAGATTAACAATCGAATCAGTCTTAGTCTTATCTACCTCAATTCCATCTCTAGAAATAATGTGGGCTAAGACTATCCCCTTGTTAACCATAAAGTGATATTTCTCCCAGTTCAAAGTCAAGTTTTTCTCGCTATACCTTTCCAACACTTTTCCCAGATTAGACGGCTAATCATCAAAGAAAGACGTAAACACAGAAAACTCATCCATAAAAATTTCCATACACTACTCAACTTGATCTAAGAAAATAGAAATTATATATCTCTGAAAGGTAGCAAGGGCATTACTTAGTCCAAAAGACATCCTTCTAAAGGCATATGTGCTAAATGGACAGGTCAAGTAGTCTTCTCCTGATCCTTAAGAGCCATAAAGATCTGGGTATAATCTATACACACACGCCACCCAGATTGAACTCGAGTAGGGACTAACTCATTCTTATCATTCCTAATCATAATAATACCGGTCTTCTTAGGAGTAACTTGGACAGGGCTAACCCACTTACTATCAAAAATGTGATAAATAATCCCATGGTCTAACCACTTCATCACTTCCTTCCTAACTAGTTCCTGCAAAGTTGGTTCAAACACCTTTGACAGTCTAGGTGGTTCTTAACATTATCCTTCAAATGAATTCTATATTGCATAATAGAGGAGTTAACACCCTTGATATACCCTAAAGTCCAACCTATAGCTTCCTTGTTCTCAATAAGTAAGGCAATTAACTTACCCTCTTAGTCCTAGTCTAGGTCAGAAGCAATAATGACAGGTAATGATTCATGGGAGGCCTAGGAATGAATATTTAAGAGAGTTAGGAAGAGGTTTCAATTTAAGAGTAGGAGGGGAAACAAACTCATATGCAGATTTAGAAGCAGAAGCAAGCAGACAGTCAGTAGTAGAGCACAAGTCATCAAATTCAAACACATCATATTCAGGCTCATCATCCACAAGAAATGACTCATACTCAGCAGCAAATATATCATCAAAATCATCATCGGATATGGAATCTTCTACCCAGTTAAGAGTAGAAAACTCCATATCATTAAAACCAAAAGGTTATCTTTGTGTGTTAAAGATGTTCAATTCTGAAGTTATGTTACCAAAAGACGGTCTCATCACGCTGTTCCTGTAATTATGAAGGCATTGACAGTAGCCAAAAAAGAATGCCCTAGAATCATAGGGACTTGACTAGCTACATTGGACACCTTCTCAGTCTTAATCACTACAAAGTCTATAGGGTAAATGAATTCACCCACTCTAATAAGCAAATCCTCAACTATACCACTAGGCAACTTGATCAATCTATCAGCTAATTGGATGAACATCTTGGTAAGTTTCAACTCACCTAACCCTAGGCTCTCATACTCAGTGAAGGGTATCAAATTGGCACTGGCCCCTAGATCAAGCAAAGCTCTGTGAATAAGCTGGTCCGCTATAACTATAGAAAGAGTAGGGCAGCTGGGGTCCTTGTACTTCATTGTAATTTGGTGAGAAATAGTAGAACTAGTGCCAGCGGCTAAGAAAGCATTCTTAAGGACACTAGTAGTTCTTTTGGTGATACACAAATCCTTTAAAAACCTACATGTGGAGGCATTTACTAAATAGCATTAAGTAAAGGAATGTTTATTTTGACTTGAGAGAAGGTCTCTCTCATCTTCTCAACATGATCTTGGTCTTTCCTTTTAATTCTATGGAGAAAAGAGGGTGAAAGCTTATGGACTTTCTCAGTAAAAGAAGAAGAAGAAGAACCCTTAGGAGATGAAGGGTTAACTAAATCAGAGGAATCTTTTTTTTTAGGATCCTCTTTATTAGAAGGCGACTCAGAAGGTGAAGGATTATCATAATCATTGGGGGCACCATCAGTAGTGTCTCCTAACTTACTAGATGGAGAGGGAGAAGAATTTTGGAAAAAATGGTGAGGATACATGCAGAGTTCATTAGGATTTCTTATTTGATTATCAATCTTCCAACCAGATTGAAGAGATATAATTGCGCTAACTTTTCTTACAGGCTCACTAGGGTTAGCATTAGAAGAAGAAGAGGCATGACCTTTAGGATTCATCTCAGGTTGACTCAAAAAAGTACCTGCCTCCCTAGAAGATGACGCTAACTGGGAAAACTGTTCAGTCATCATTCTCATCATTCTTTCCATATTAGCATTAATCATTCTCTCCAAATTACTATTAATTCTCTCTTAATTTTATCAATATTAGTGTAACCAAGAGGAGATTGAACTTGAACTACAGGTAGTGGAGGTCTAGGTGCATTAGAAACACCTGAAAAAGCTGGTATTTGAAAAGCATTAGAGGGATGGTGGATGGCCTAAGAGTTCTTTTGAGGAAACAGTCCAGGTTTGGAGTTAGAGACCGTAGCATTTGGTTCACTACTCCAAGAAACATTAGGGTGATTTCTCCACCTTAGATTGTAGTAAGGGAAAAAGGGGTCATTCCTAGGTCAGTGAAAAGTCATACTCGCTTGCTCTTGTCTAGTTGATAACTGATGAGCAAAATAAGGACAAGCACTTAAACAATGATCTAAGGTCTAACAGTGAGAATAGAACACTGTAAAAGTCTGAGATAACTGGAGAGTTTGGGAAGACAACTCCTTCAACATGTTCTCTCACACTGCAATCTTAGAGTCTAAGTGACTCACATTGAAACCAGAATGTAACCCCCTATAAACCTAGAACTTAGACTGTTATCTCTAGCAGTTTTTCACTGCATGGTCTGCTCAGCTAAGTCCTCTACAAATTCCGAAGCACTCGTGGCGCTCTTAGAAAGAAAGTCACCTTGACACATGAATTCTAACATAGTTCTAGTCTGTTGGTCAAGTCCTTCATAAATAATTTGACACAATCGTACTTGGTCTAAATCATGATGTGGACACTAGAACAATAAATTTTTAAACCTGTCAAAGTATTTCCAAAATGATTCCTTGTCTTGTTGCACAAATTGATTAATCTCATTCCTTAGCTTAACGGTCTTGGCATTAGGAAAATATTTTCTTAAGAAAAATCTTACGAAATCATTTGAAGAAGTAATAGAATTAGAAGCCAAGTCATATATCCATCTTTTAGCGGAATCTTTCAAAGCAAAAGGAATCAATTTCGTTCGTACAACATTAATAGGGATACTAGGAAAATGCATCATAGAACATACTTCTTCGAATTCCCTCAAAACAAATAAGCATCCTCTAAACCCGTGAATTTAGAGAGCATATGAGTATAGTGAGGTTTGAACTTGAAATTCACATTAGGTCCTAAATCAAGTAAAGTAAAACAAGATAGCAAAGCAGTCCTAGGAGGGTAATAAATGTCACTCAAAGAGCTTTTTTGTGTTATTTCTTGCAATTCTAATCCAGGCTTGCGTTCAGGTTCAGGTTCCAGGTTAGAGTTAGGTTCACGCCTGATAAGTCTACTACTTTCAGGGTCTCTAACCCAACCAATTATATAAATCCCACACCCTCACAAAAGGATATATTTTTGGTCTTTTTTCCTTTCTAATTTTTCAAATTTTTGATTTTTCTGATTTTTTTTTCTTTTAAAACATAGAACAAAATCAAAAAGTGAATTAAACCTAAAAGCAAATAAAAACAGAAAGTGATCCAATCCTAGAAATGAAACGAAAACAGAAACACAAATAAACTAAAAGAAGATAGAAAACAAACTAAAACCTAAACAAGCCAAATCTAAAAATAAAAATAAAATAGAAATAACTCCCAAAATCAGAACTCTATAAATAGTAAATTCAACACAATCACAAGGAACATGAATATATTCTTTTCAAAATTTTTTTTGTTCTGTAAATAAAAAATTAGTTCCAAAAATCACAGAAAATTCTAGACAGCCCTAAAAATTCCAGAAACATTCACCTAGACTCTAAAAATCATGATAATCCATGAAACAATATCCGCATAGAAAAATTCATACTAGAACTGCTCTAAATAATTCAGTCAGAATCCGTAAAGCCTAGAAAAACCTGCGCTGGAATGGTTTTGTTTTCTGGGTTCTTGTTTGTTCTTGCATAACCCTTACCAGATTAGTTAGTACTATTTTTTCAGCCATAAAACAGACACTAAAAATCAAATTAAATTGATCCCATAATAAAAGCAAAAAACAAAATCAAAATACTAACTCCAATCGAAAATCAAAAGTAATCTAAACTAACCTAATCTAACACAACTAAAACTAAACTAACACACACAACTCGAAAATCAAAAGTACAAAACAAAAAATGAAAATGACTCAAAAACAACGTAACAATGACTCGATACAACCGAATTTCACGAACTTATCCCCAGCAACGGCGCCAAAAACTTGTTGTAAATCCGCAAGCGCACAGTTTATCATCGTAGTGTTTATGGATGTCATCCTTAGGGATGATTTGCAATATTAGCTTACTAATTATTTATACTATTACAACAAACTCAAATAAAACCTAAATTAATTATAAACTAATTACAATAATAATAACAACGAAACTCACCTACTGAAAACGAAGTGAGAAAAAATTGCTGATAAATTGAATGATGCTAAACGATAAAACAGAGAAATGAAACACTAGAGTAGAGAATGTAGAAATAACCTAAGCTCTACCATTGCAGGCATTGTTTTGAAGCAGCAATTGGGAGGAACAGGAAGTAGGAAATGCCAAGCTGGAATTCTTGCACAAGATGGTCTTTTGCATTTACCGAAGCATAGACTATAGAAGACTACTGCTTCGTAATTGTGTGGCAAAAACTACTTTGAGAAAACAAAAAGAAAATTCCTTGACGTCTATCATATGCATTTCGTTAAGAAATTGGTTTGCTGAAAAATCATTTCTCATGTAAAATATTTTTCAAAAGAAAATAGGTTGTCATTAAAATTTTTTTTATCATTTGATGTAATGTAAATCATTTCCCATAAGGAAAAGAAAAATATTAATTGAATTATTTAAGTGGTGAAAAATGTTGACCAAATTATTCTAATAGAGATAAATGTTGACTAAATGAAAATATCTTAAATTCAAAATTCAGATTTGAACTACTATTGATCTTTCCTATAGATAATCAAATTTCATCTAAATTGTTGAAGTTACTTTAGTGGTAGAAAATCTCAACTGAATTGTTTAAGATGTGAAAAATGTTGGCCGAATTTATCAAATTGGAGGTAAATGTTGACCGAATAAAAGACTTATGCACTCAAAGTTTAGATTTGGACTTCTTTTAATCTTCATATCGGATAGTCAAGTGTCAACATAAATTAGTTGAATTTTGCTCCTAAATTCCATCTAACCACATCTTTAAGGGAGTAGATGAAGAAAATCAGCTTTCTTTCTTTATAAAAAGAAAATTAGTTTCCTTTATTAGGGAGGAAATGATTTTCCTTAAAACATAATTTTCATCCTTTCCTTCGCCATGAAAAATTGGAGAATTATTTTTCGAGAAAACCATTTTCTTCCCTACCAAACACTATGTTAGATTTAGAAGTGACAAATTAGTGGTTTAATTGTGGTAATTTGTGCATCGCCTCCTAATTTAGATTAGGTTAACCCTAGATAGCCATGTTTGGGCCATGTAAGAGTTTAGTTTCGTGTGAAGTTCGAATTTAGGTCAATTTCTTATCAACTATCTTTGGACAGGATATGGATTATCTTCAGGTTTGATTAACTTCTTGTAACCCTACTTTAGGTCTGGATGGTCAGGCCAACTATGGTTTTAGTGGGATTTAATTCAAAATTGAGGTCAATTTTGGTGTTTGGTGGAATGCAAATCATGCCTAGTAGAGATCGAGTCAATTTAATTTCGAATTAGTTTAAATTCCAACTAGGTTGCTCTTGAATTGCATTTGAAAACATATTCATTCCGGTGAACATAGTCGTTTGATCATATCTAATTTCTTTAATCTAAATACTTATATTTCTGTTACTAGTTATACCATTGTTCTTTACACCACAACTTATTGAATTTTTTAATAATTGCTGGCTTTTTAAAATTATCAAAATGTAGAAATTGATTTGCAAATTACTTTTTCAAAAATTACTTGAATTTAATTCATTTTTCCATTAATTTTATGCCTGTATACTCTATATTTGACCTATAGATACCTATCTTCAATTGATTTCTTCTTATTTTACAAAAGTGGAACTTGCCACTATATTTTCCAATCCGTTATAAACCTCAAGCCCTTGACATAATGTAAAAGCATACATACTTTTGGCCTCCAATATAAGTTTAATAATTTCTAATTAAGTGCCATCAAGTATAAGGACGCAGGATGTTCCAAAATTTCAATTGTCATTAGCAATCAAAACATTCATAGAGACTTAGTGTCAATCCTGTACCTTTCACGGTATATGAGAGATTAGGATTAGGGAAGCTCAAACCCACCAAAATTGTTCTCCAATTGGTTGAGGGTGTGTTAATCAAAGGTGGGGGAGTTTATATTACTGAGTGATTTCATTGTGCTTGAGACCGAGGTTGTTGTGAGTCCCGAGAATGAAATACCAATGATCTTTGGTCGACCATTCATTACTACTTCAAATGCGCTCATTAATTATAGGGATGGAAAAATTAAGTTAACTTTCGGGAATATGACAATGGAATTGAGTGTGCTTAATCTTAAAAAACAACATATGGGATTTGACGAGCTGGAGAATTCCACTCTGAATTGGATATTAGAAAAGTAGAATTTGATCATGAGGAAGAAATTATGTCTTGTGTGTATAAGTCATTTTGCATGGAATATAATCCTGAGTATGATACATTTACATTTGAGGATTCATGTGAAGACTTGTTGCATCCATTTATTCTTGCATCCATCTCTTCTCTCCCATCTCCATCTCATAAGGCATTGCCCAGTGTGCCTTCATCTTCATCTTTTGAATTGAAGCCCTTCCCCGATACTCTCAAATATGCATTCTTAGGACCAAATAAGTCTTTGCCTATGAAAATTGCTAATAATTTGAATCCGGACCAAGAGACCCAAGTGCTAGACTTGCTTAGGGAAAACAAGAGGCTTTGACATTAGAGGCATTAGTCCTACCATTGTGCAATGTAGGAATCATCTTGAAGACAATGCTAAACCTTATTGTGATAGACAAAGAAGGTTGAACCCTATCTTGCAAGAAGTAGTGAGGAAGGAAATTCTTAAGTGGTTAGATTATGACATCATTTACACCATCTCAGATAGTGAGTGGGTAAGTCCCATCCAAGTTGTTCCTAAAAAGACATGTATAACCGTGATTAAGAATTACAAGGATGAACTTCTTCCCATAAAAATCCAATCCGGGTGGAGGGTACGCATTGACTATAGAAAGTTAAACTCTGCCATCAGAAATGATCACTTCCCTATACCGTTCTTGGATCAAATGCTACAAAGGTTAGCTAGGAAAGCTTTTTATTGATTTTTTGATGGTTATTCTGTCTACGTCGAAGTTCCCATTGGCTCGAAGATCAAGAAAAGACTACATTTCATGCCTTTTTGGTATTTATGCCTTTAGGAAGATGTTATTTCGTGTACATAATGCTCCGACCACCTTTTAAAGGTGTATGATATTTGAATTTTCTGATTTAGTTGAGCAATATCTTCAAATTTTCATGGATGATTTCTCCGTTTATGGAGACTCCTTTGATTGTTGCTTGACTCACTTGGAAAAGGTCATAAAAAGGTGTCACGATACGCATTTGACCCTCAATTAAGAAAAATGTCTTTTCATGGTTGAAAAAGGGGATTGCCTTAGGTCATATCATTTCAATTGAGGGCATAAAGGGAGATAAGGCCAAGATGGTTTCAAAAGCTTCCCCTCTCCACTTATGTCAAAGACATACGATCTTTTCTCAAACATATCAATTTCTCCCGGAGATTCATTAAGAACTTTATCAAGATTGCTAAGCCTTTGTCCTTACTCCTAGCTAAGGACACACCTTTCCACTTCTCCAAGGAGCATGAAGGGGCATTTGCAAAGCTTAAAGAGGCATTAACCACCACTCCTATCTTGCATCTTCCTATTTGGGTAGAGCAATTTGAAATTATGTGTGATGCGTCTGATTATACAGTAGGGGTAGTTTTAGGTTAAAGGATTGATAAGAAGCCTAATGTAATTTACTATGCAAGTCACACTTTGAATAAAGCACAAGTAAACTACACAATGATCATGAAGGAGTTTCTAGCAATAGTCTTTGGTTTTAAAAAGTTTAGACCCGACCTCATAAGGTCTCATGTGATTAGTTCTACAAACCATGCCACTTTGAGACATCTTTTTGAGAAAAAGGATGCCAAACCTAGTCACAATTAATGGATCATGGTACTTCAATAGTTTGAATGTGAAATTAAAGACCAAAAGAGGTCTGAAAACCTCGTATCAGACTATCTTTCTAGGATTGCGATTGATGATGCATGTAAGCCCTCTATTTGTGAATGTTTTCCAGAGGAACAACTTTTTAGGGCTCAAGTGCCGATGTAGTCAATTACTTGGCCACAGTAGAAATGTCTAGGGAATGGACTAAAGATGATAGGGCATGCTTTCTTACATTGATTAGGTTTTTCATATGGGTTGATCCCTATTTGTTTAAGTATTGGCAAGACCAAATCATTAGAAGGTATATGCCTGATGACCAAATTCTTAGCATCATATCATTTCGTCATGGCCATGCATGTAGGGGGCACTTTAGTGGAAGAAAGACCTCTACAAAAATTTCCCAACGTGTTTCTATAGGCCACCCTATTCAAAGATGCCCATGAATATTGTAAATGTTGCATGTGTTATCAACAATTAGGCAAATTGGGTAGAAGTGATATGATGCCCCTTATCCTTATTATTATGGTTGATATATTTGATGTGTGTGGATTGATTTCATGGGATCACTTTTCAAGTCATTTGAGAACATATATATTCTTGTGTGTGTCGATCACATGTCTAAGTCAATTGAGATTATCCCCATGAGGACAAATGAGACTAGAGTGATCATTAGGTTCCTACGGGAGAACATGTTTGCCCATTATGGGATGCGTCGTGCTATTATAAGTGACCAAGGAATCCATTTTGATATTAGGTCTTTTGATGCATCGTTGAAAAGGTATTCCATCATCCACCGACTTGCTACGCCATAGCACCCTCAAATAGTCAAGTGGAAGTGTCTAACTATCAATCAAGCAAATCTTAGAGAATACTATAACCAAAATAGGAGGGAACATGTAGATAAATTGATTGACACTTTAGAGGCCTAGCGAATGAACTTTAGGACTCCCTTATGCATGTTTCCTTATAGGGTGTTCTATGGTTATCCTTGTCATTTACAAGTTGAGCTTGAGCATCGAGTTTGGTGGGCAATTAGGACCCTCGATTATGATTTGAATGCTTCCTGTGAAGAGAGGATGTTGAGCTTAATGAACTTGAGGAAATCAGGAGGGAAGCTTATAAGAACAATAGATTGACCAAAGAAAGGGCCAAAATCTTTCATGACAAGTTCATCAATTAGAAAGAGCTTTCTCTAGGCTAAAAAGTTATTTTGTATGACTCTAGACTTCACCTATTTCCTAGAAAGTATCGGTTTAGGTAGACCGCTCCTTTTGTGGTTGTAAAAGTGTTTCCTTAAGGAGCAATTGAGATAAGGACCTCACTATAAGCACACACTCCACGAGCCTTCTCAATATGATTAGATAATATCTCATCTTGATGTATAAATGTAAATAGTTGTGAATATATGTGGAGTGCATGTTGAAAAAATAGAAAAAGCAAAAAAAAAAAAAAGAGAAAAGAAAAGGAGAAGAAAAAGATAACATATATGAAAAGAAAACCAAAAGTGTGAAAGAAAGTGAGAAGAGAAAACCGAGAAAAAATATAAATGATGAAAAAGGATGGGCCGAAAAATGGCACTAGGAGCCCATGCCAAGTGGAGCTCCCGTGCCATATAAAAAGCAAAGAAAAATAATAGAGAGTGATTTGGCACGACGAGATCGTGCCAGGTGCCAAATCCCAGGTTGCAAAATGCCAAACAAAAAATTAGCATGGGGTGCCTATGCCACGTGGCACATGCTGTATTAAAAACTCGGCTGTTTTTTCCTCCTTCCTTATTTATCCTTCATTCTTCTTTCCCCATTCTCTTTCTACTTGAAACCCTCTTTATCCATCCTCCCATGCCTTACTCAAATCTCACCCAAATGCTTCCATTTCTTCACTAATTCTCCTAATTTCTCTCACAAAATTCCATTTCCCTATAAAAATTTCTCCCTAATTTCTTCCTTTTCTTCTAACCCATTCACCCACTTTCTATCTCGAAAACTCTAACCTCCCTTCTTGAGGTGGAAGGCAGTAGAAAAAGAAAGCTTGTCACTTGACTGCATTTCAACACAAATAAGCTTGGAAAGGGCAATTTGGAGCACAAGGAGCTTGATTCATCAATTTCATCCATGCAAGCATTCCAACCATGGGCCAAAAAAGAGTGCTTAAAGCTTTCATAACATTCTTCCTCCCAAAGAAGTCAATAAGGACTTCTTCTTTTTCAAATCCATCCACAAGGAGCAAAGGTAAAACCAATGCCTTTCCCTTAATCCTTCCCCTAAGTACTCAAGGCTTGTAATTTGCTAATGATGAACAAAGAGTTAAATATGAGGGGTTAAGTACTAGGATGACTTGTGAACAAACATTTTTGCATGTGGAGTCTTTAAGGGCTTTGCGAATGTTGGATTATGTGGGTGCCCTACTTGGTAACTCGGGTTAGTTTGATTATGTAGAAATAAAATTTGCCTCATATGATAGACTTGGGCTTGAATTCTTAAGTTCCTTCATGTGGATTGGGCCAGGTCTTATTGGGGTAATGAGGTGTTGATTATTTTTCCCATGTTTATACTGATTGTAGAATGAGTTTGAGAGGGTTCAATGAGCGTCTCCAACTCCTATTGCATGCCAATGGCTTTAGAGATGTCTCGCTTGGTTAAGCATCCCTTGTTCCAAGCACACGACATATACTGATAGATTTGGGAGACCTCGGGTAGTTGAGTCTAGAAAAGTGAAGGCCCCAAATATGTGTAATATTAACATTCGGGACTTATAACATTTGATGCCTAATATTATCTTTGGGCGTTATGATAGCCAAAACTTATGTAGGAAATCAGAGTTGTTTATCATTTGGTGTCCTTTAAGTGACGCGCATGTGGACACCATTGCTTTCATCATTCGCCATCTTGTGGAGGTGGCAAAAACTACCCACCAAAAGGTAATTGGCATGCGGGGCACTATCACTGCTATAGACTAAGCATTAAATCATAGTGGGAAGCTTGGGTCCCTTGAACCCCATTTCTTAGGTGGGAGTCTTGGCATTGCTACTTTAGGTCACATGACCAGCAGTGATACTAAGGGTGAAACTTGCAAATACCCCCATCACAAATAAATACTCTTCAAGTTTTCCAATGTGGCATGTATAATGATAGCTAATAAGAGTAATTGTTTTTGTGATAGGGTGGTAATCCATAAAGAGGTGATGGAATAAGATAATCATGAGAGGCTTGATAATGATGATGGTGAAGGTGATAGAGAAGAAGGTGATGGAGTGGGGCATGAACGTAATGAAGGAGATGAGGGGAGTAAGATGCCAAGGAAAGATGTGCCATTACTACAACCGCAATTTCAACAACCACCTTCATTTCAAATAGCTGGTCCTTCTTCATCATTTCATGTCCCCATTGATAATTCCTTTCCCAATATTTCTCTAACATCTAAGTAGATATAGCTGGCCTACGATCAAATTACAAAGAGATACGACATGATATGCATCGTATGGTGGGGTGGATTGATTCGATCAATGAGGGAGTGACTTACTTTAGGGGTTTTGTTGATCACCAAGAAGAGAGAGAGTTAGTGAGAATGAGGCGAGAAGAGGATAGAGTCATTAGAGAAAGCTTGCGAGTATAAGGACAAAAGAAGGCATAATGACCTTTTTTCGAGATAAGTGGAAGCCATCCGACAACTGGAGGAGTAGCTATGTGGTTTTATGTACAATCATGGGAGTTCTTCCTCAGCTCCCCTTTTCTCCTGCACTTTTGGCCACCACCTGGGCCTGATGGGGCTCAATGATTATGAGTTGTATCCCTCTCCCCATTCTTACCCTTCATATCATATTTATTAGCCAATGGAGGGGAAATTTCAATTGGATATTTAATGGGGGAGATCTCATTTAGGGTAAGTTGTGTTCTTATGTGTATCTCCTTCATTATGTCTCCATTACTCTTATATGTTATGTTATTGAGATGATGATGAGGCCATTGAGATGAACTTTGGTTGTGATTGGCCATGTGCTTAAAATATTCGTGTGGATTGGTTATGGCTGTGCTTTTCATGATTGATGTGATTTGTGTGCATAATAAATGGGATCTTCAGAGCATAGTAATGTATACAGTTGCATTTAGGATAGTTATTGCATTTGTGTTGACCATATGCATTCATGCATCGTCTGGTGTCCTTCATCTCTTGCAAGGTATTTTCCTCTCTCTCCTTTATACATACTTCTTCTTTCCCTTTTCCTTTTCCTTTAAATTTTCCTATTCCTTTTTTTCGACTCCTATTCCCACAATGAGGACATTGTCCATTTTAAGTGTGGGGGTGAGGAGGCCTTTCATCCAAAATTTTTGAAAAATGAAAAAAAAGAGAAAAAGTTTTCAAAACTCAAAAAGATTTTCTATTTTTCTTGTGAATAGTGAGTTTTTCTGGGGGAGGGGATGCAACTTTGGTTAATAATGATCCCTTTTGCCTTGTATTCAAGTGACATGTAATTTGGGTACATGTGATAGGTATTCGATCCAAATATGTGGATAGCTTATCCGTTGTTTTTGCCTAATAGATGAGAATAAGTATGGTAAGTAAACCATTGAGGTTTTGAGCTCAATTAGACCGCTACATCACTTATAGTCATATGCTTTTCTTCACGAGAGGCTCACCCAAAGTTTTTACTCTTTAGAATTTACCCTAACCCTATGTAAAACCACACATCATATTTGCATGAATGATGATAGAAAAGAGGCATTCTTTGTGCAAGCATGAAGCCACATTAGCTAAAAAGCCTTTCTATGTGCATTATGCTATCCCTTGTTTACCCCTTTAAGTTTTATTATCACCATTTTCTTTGTGTGAACCATTTTCTTTGACCCTTGGCCAAACATGATTCCCTGCCTAAAGCCAAGGCTACGAGGTGCCAATGTAAAGGGTTATTATTAGGAGATGTTTTGTGATGGAAAAACAATTAATTATAAAGTTGCTTTAAGAACTTAGTGATTTGAGTTTGAGCAGTAGTTATTTTAGAAGCCTCATGTCAATTTGTTGATGTTCCCTGAGAAATAGGTTGTAAAAAATGAAAAAGAAAAAAAGAATAAAGGTTTTGACATGAAGGTTTCATTGTGTGTCTAGCCAATGTAAAGGGTTATTATTAGGAGATGTTTTGTGATGGAAAAACAATTAATTATAAAGTTGCTTTAAGAACTTAGTGATTTGAGTTTGAGCAGTAGTTATTTTAGAAGCCTCATGTCAATTTGTTGATGTTCCCTGAGAAATAGGTTGTAAAAAATGAAAAAGAAAAAAAGAATAAAGGTTTTGACATGAAGGTTTCATTGTGTGTCTAGCTCACTTAAGTCACCATCTTGTACATTTGGGGAAGGAAATTGGATTATAGTAATTATTTGCGATGTAGGTGATGTTTATGATGGGATTTGTTGTTGCCCTTGGTTTTGGCTAGTTAGCTCCTCATTTTTCCCAAAACGTTTGTCCACTCCCTACCCTCAGCTGAACTTCATTACAACCTTTCAAAGTTCGTTTGATCATCAACTTATATATGCACCTTAGGAGTGGAGAGTAAGAGTGAGGTTAAACTTATGGTAGAGTGCATCTTTTGGATTGAGATTGAGCAAAATTATATCATCTTTCAAACACATGAGAAGAGAGTTTCACATAATCTAAAGTGAGCTGACGATTGCTCATTTCTCATTGAAAAGGGTTGGTATGAATGTATGATTGTCATCTAGGAGGACCAAGGATCTTGATTGTGTACCCTATATATGTGCTAAACATATCTTTGTCAATAGGGGGTTGTTGTTAGACGAGGGCATTATTACTCTATAGATGTCGCTTTGTGAAATTTTATGAAAAAAAGAAAAAGATTTTCTATTTTTCCTTCTTTTTTCTTTTTATTCTTCAAAAACTTTGTGTTCTATCTTGTATAAACCCTCACAAGATAGCATTCATCCACTTGGAGGGCTAAGGGTTTAAAGGGCTTATTATATATGCTAAATGCAACTGTTACGCCTGTGAAAAAGGTGATTTTCTTAAGTTTTACTTGAGGACGAGAAAAATCTAAGTGTGGGGGTATTTGTTTAGTTTCTAAGCGAAAGGTTTTGACACCACTCATGCTTGATTGTAGCCTATAAATAATCTTGACATAGTGATTTATTAATGTTTTGTGTTTAGTAGGCGTAGAAAGAAAGAAGATTAAGGTTGGAGAAATGTGCACCCCATTTAGAAACCTGAAGCTGTGAATGTGCTAAAAATGGAGCAGTAGGCGTGCCAACCCTTTTCCAACTATGCCATACCAGAAAATAGTATAAAACGTGGGGTAGAAAAGTGGCATAGGCAGCCCGTGCCATGTGGCTTACCCCTACCACCTCCTTTTTTTCAGTAAACTTAAAGAAATACTGAACAAACCTAAGGCAAAAGCAGAGCACGCCAGGGTCAATTTGCTGGGTTGTGACTACTTAAATAGCATTTAGGCTAATGAAGAAGGGAGAAGATATTTTTTCTAGTGTTTTATCTTAGTTTTAGCAGTTTTCCTCTCTCTAGTAGTTCATCGTAAACTCAAAAACCTTCATTAATGAAATTGAATCATTTGCCTCAATTCTTACATTGATTTAATGTTCTTCCTCAAATTAGTGTTAATTTCATTTCTCTCACCTAAACTCTGAACAACCCTATATTTTAAATCCCCAAATCAATGGATTTTGATGAACAAAAGGATGTGGGGAGATTGTACTATTCAAAATAGATATGAATCATTAATGGACTCCTTAAAACTTTTATCATCATTTTGCTATTCATCTCTGCTTAACGCTCTTCTTCATTGATTTAACTATGGGTACGGAGTCTCAAGCTTTAAGGTTCATTAGTGGAAGCTAGTTGGAATTGATTGATATTCAATGGTGTTTGGTTGGTGATTTATTGGATATAAAGCAAGTAAAACCATCATCAAGATGAATTCTATTAATGGCTATTTTATCTCCCTTCACTTTTATTGCGTATTATTAGATTATATAATCATTAATCAACCTATTGAGGATTGTTGGAAAATGTTGGTGGCTATGTTGTGCCACGAGCTATGTTGAGCCCTATGATCACCCTTTTCTATATGTTTTATATGTTAGTTGCTTGTTTGAGACTACTAGATTAGTTTCTATTAATTTCATTAAATAGAACATAGAATCTCTAGTAGTTTATTGAATAGACTTACTTTTCAGAGTAATTTACGGTAGTTAATCCTCTTAATTCTCTCCACATTCAAGTTAAAACTAAGTAACCCTCCATTATCTCAGATGACGGCATTCCCCTTTTCTCACCACCAAAAAATCTTCTTCACTACCCCACTTTATCCATTTTGTCTCCTTACCCGTATTCCGAATTCCTCCATTATTGAGGAACCTTGAGCACAAACCCCTTTGCTTACTAGTTGCTTTCAATGACACCTAAGAAGAAGCAAAAGACAACTTAAGTAGTCGGTACATTGAGACAATATCCTAGAGAGACCATGACGGACCACCTGTGCTTCTAACACTGCTATGACTCGAGGTAATGCTTCTTACTAGCTTGATTTAACTAATCCTGACCATATTGCTACTATAATACTTTGAATAGTAAACTGATTGTTGCTATGAGGTATTTTAATGAGGATTTTGAACAATTTGGACTGATGGATATTGTGCATTGGTTATTTGGTCTAGTTGGCATGGCTAATTTCTTAAGACACAAAACCATACACTTAGAGACCTTACTCTTGAGTTTTTGAGTACCTTTACGACTTGAGGTAATGCTTCTCACCCATTTGATTTAACTAATCCTGATCATATTGCCATTATAATGCTTTAAATAGTAGACTAGTTGTTGCTATGAGGTATTTTGATGAGGATTTGTTGAACAATTTGGTCTGATGGATAATGTGCATTAGTTATTTAGTCGGGCTGGCATAGGTTAACTTCTTGGGACACAGAGCCATACATTTAGAGACCTTAGCCTTGAGTTTTTGAGTACCTTACATGTTGGGGTCACACATGAACCACATTGTCAAGAAGGATATATTTCTCTCTTCATCAATCGGGAATTTTAGGAACTTAACTTGAGTGCCTTGAGTGATATATTTGGCTTCTCGACTATATCATATCCCCCAAAATTTTAACCTAAATGCTTATTGGTGTGATTATGAGAGACGATTTCTATGATTTGAGTACCTCTATAGCCACTATCATTAAGAGCCCCTGTATTCCTGTGGCCCAAAGATTGTTGGCATGTGGTTTATTTATTAGGGAGAATAGTCTAAATTTGCCTCACCAGTCTGAACTGTATTTCTTATCTAATATGCTTAATGGTCATTGTATTGACTGGGGGTCTTTCTTGGGCAATCAGTTGTACAGTGCGCCCACTAGCACTTCGGCCAAGATAATGATTGGGGGCATCATCACTCCTAATGCTATGTAAGTCAGTGTCACACCTAGTTTGGAAAATAGAGTCCAACGGTTGGAGCAGTTGGATTTGGTTGTTTTTAAGAAAATGAGATTGTAAGGTAGAGGTAAGACAGGAGTGTTGGATTTACAAAAGAAACTGAGTTATAGCCCTTTCTAATGTAGAGCATGCCATTCTCAGGAACTAGATTAATCTCTCATTCTTGCACAGTGATGAAGATGTGGTCCAACCGGCTCCACCTTATCCTTCACCCTCTATCCATGGAGCTTCTAGCTCGTCCCATCCAACCTCTTCCACTGACCTTGAGCAAGTGAATACTGCCCTCTGATCCATACAAAAGGAGCAAGCGTCCCTGGGAACTTATGTTCCATATGAGAATACAGTGCTCGGTGACTTTGTTCAAGAGCCACATGATGAGTTATATGGGATGCTAGCCTCCCAGACCTAATATTTCCAGTATTTGCGTGCACATTTCAAGCGTTGGTGGGAGTGGCATACCTCCCAAGATTGTCCTCATCCTTTCTCACCTTCTTTTCCAGTGCTTCTTATTTTTCTCCCATCCCTACTTGTTTGTGCATGCTTGCATTGAGGACATTACTTTGTTCAAGTATGGGGGGCGTTGTAATTGATGGTGACCTTTGTTATCATGAGTATATGATGTATCTTCCGAGGGTTTAAAGCTCAAACTCAATTTAAGAGTAAAAGTTTAAAACCAAGAGAGAGTACAATCAATGAAAATTTAAGGAAATGGTACTGGTTGTGAAGTAGCGAAAACATGAGGTAGGGGATGGAATTTAGAATCAAGAGGATTCTAAATGGGAAAAGGAAAAGAAAGTGATGCATGTTTGGGGTGAATACACAAAAACTCACGCAAGCATTCAAGAACTAAAGATTTAGGAAACTGAATTCAAGCTAAGCTTATGTATAACCCGTAGGATAATCAAATGGTAGAAGGATAAACTAAACCTTTGTTTGGATACAGAAACACCACCAAACTAAGGTTTAGGGCCCCTAAACTTGTTTAAGATACAGAAACGCCACTTAAACAAGATTAGGACTAAGCTTGAACACCACCTTAATTGGCCTAGCTAAGGATAAGCAAGCGAAGTATTTTAAGGAAACGAAAGCACAAAGCTCTCAATTCTAATTTTCATTCAATATCAAAGGTTGGTTTCAAAATGACCATGACTAACAATAATATAGAGCTAAGCATGCAACTAAACAGCTAAGTTTGCTAGTGGGGTTTCCTTACTAAGAAGGAAACGTATTAGCTTAACCTAATCTTCACAGCTTAATACAAAACAGGATACTAACTCACTTAACTTAATCTAGTTGCAATCAAAATGAAAAGGAAAGCAAGATATATGATGTTTACATCCTTTAATACAAGTAATTAGCTCTAATACATTCAGGTTTCTAACAAAATTAAAGAGAGGCCGTCGTAAAGTGGTATCCTCCTTTTCGGCTGGCCAATGAGCTTCAAGAGACATATCTAGCTGCCTTTGCTTCCCATTGGTTGCTCTTCTCAACGTAACTTCCTTTTAAAGCTTGTGAATGATGTTCTAGAGGCCTTGGGACGTGTGGGAAGCTAGCATGCAAGCAACCAAGCCAAAGGAAACCCACAGATAAAGGAAATTCTAGCGGCTGCAAACCGGGTTTAGGAGCAAAATGAACCCGGTTTTCTGCCTTCTTTAAACCTAACCAAAAGTGGTCATGATTCTGATTTCAGGATATAGGGGGAAATCTTAGGGTGTGTACAAACCCCCCTGGAAAGAAATCAAGGTTAAATCATGTTTAAGCGGAAGATTTCCACTAAAACATTTTACCATCCAGATTTGGACCAAAGTTGATAGGGTTGATAAAATGGCTTGATTTCTTCACTTCGACTGAGCATGATTGGGTTTTCTTGCTTGAATTTAAAATTTAACATCTAGAGGAACCCAAAAATGTAAAAATCCAAGACTTAAACCAAAATGTAGTTTAAGAAATCACATGCTCAAAACCGGGTACATTCCGGTTCTACTGGGCAGTTTGTATAGCTTGGATTTAATAGTTGATTTGAATAGGTAAATGAAGTCCAAATGAGATGAAACTTGTTTTACTGGAAAGCTGACTTCTTTAACTTCAAACCCAATGCAAAATATTAGACTTGAACCTCAAAAAGGCCTAAGTAATTAAGCTCTCAAAAACGGGTTTGTTGCTGTCTTAAACCCATGACCTGCTGCTTTATTTTTGAAACAAAGTATGGATGAATTATTCACACTTTGGCCTTCAAAATAAGATTACCTTGACTGATTTGTTCTCTAAATTAAGGGGCATGGAGGGATCTCCATCAGTATATGGGATATGCATATATTGTGTATGATTGCATCTAGGTTTGTCGTTAGGGTTAACATGTAGTCATAACATTTAGTTTTATTCTTATTGAATTGAATTTCTCATGCATTTAGGTTATTAGAAGCGTTTTAGGTTAATCTTGCATCTTAGTAATAACTTTATATAGGATTGCACTACGTAAAAAAATTGGAAAAAAAAAACTTTCGATGATGAAATTTCTAGGTTACGTAGACTTCTTGGTTTGATTTGACCCTATAACACGCCCAATTGTGAATGTGAATAAAGGTTTTTGTAAATGTGTTTAGAAGTTCTGCTTCATGTTTTGACCATTGTGTTGAATTTGAATTGATGCCCAATGAATTTTTATGAACGGTGGCATGTGAGTCCTAATGAGCTAGTAAAGATTTGGGTAGATATCCTATGAGGCTTTGAATCTTAAAACACTTTTTAATCTCCTTGTCTTTTCTTAAGTGACTCTTCATAGACTTGACTTCTTTAAAATTTGCTTTGACTCTCATTCATGGTCATAATTAGTATATACGTTCAGGCAAAATGATTGAGGCATTGGTTGTATTATGTTATCGAGCCACATTGACCAAACAACCACCTATGATATGTATGATATGCCCCTTGTGAGCCCCTTTAAGCCTTAAACCATTTTTACTGTTGTGAACCTTCATTTGTAGCCCTTGGCCAAACACAACTTTTAAACCTATGCCAAGGCTATTGAGTATCACTTCATGATATGTAGCTTGGGAGTTAGCTTGTGGGTGCTAGATCTTTTAGTAGTTGGTATGGTTCACTTATTCTGTTGTAGGGATTGTGTTGTTTAGCTCACATGAGATATCCCGTTTTTATGATTATAGGTTGTTGAAGAAAAGTGTTGCAAAGTGCTCAATCTCGATCTTCACTACCATTGTCTTAGTCAAAAAACAAAAGAAAGAAAACAGAGGGCAAAATTTGATAAGAATTTTTTAAAAAATAGAGCAGATAAAAGAGTTTGGTATTGTTGGATTGTATATACTTACTTTTAAGTTTCAACCCCTTTTCCTAGTGTAACTTGTATGAGGGGATGTGTTTATAAAGTCAAGAGGTATTGGTTTGAGAAGTGATATCATAAGAAATTGGAATAATAGGACAGTTTAGTTTTATTCTTAGTCTTTCGCTTTTTTGCTCTATGCTTGCCAAAACATTTGTTCCTCTTACCCTTTACCTATTAGCACCATTACAACTGTTGTGAAGTCCTCATGCGTAATGTGTTTTGTGTTTTAGTGACGATGAATTAGAGGGTCTAAGCAAGCCTATGACATATTTGAGTCCTTGGAATAAGAATAGCGTGAACGTTACTATGAACACTATATTAGACAAATGAGGTTCCAGCGGTCCATCTAGCTTTAATTATTCCATGTGCTATTAATATGTCTTGCTTATAATTATTTGGATGGTTGATTCAAATTTGATATTGTGGTCCCTAAAGGTCTTTTGAAAGCTTCATTTTCCTATTTGTTTCCCAAATATTTTGATCACCTTTAGGCAAACTTTGGGTTATTAAGGTGCTGCTAAAGCGTTTTCTGAAGAGGTTATATGCAAAGGTTTTTCTTTTTCTTTTTAGTCTCATGGTTGCTTGAGGACAAGCAATGGTTTAAGCATGATGGAGTTTGATATGTGCTTACAATAACATTATGTTGGGGTCATTTGCTAGCATTTCTTAAGGGATTGTATGCCTTAGTGATTGATTTGCACCCCTATTATGCTCTATGCTTGGCTGTGTGTTTCGTATGTTTTACAGGTTTTTAAGACCTTTGACTTGGTGTTCACCACTTTTATGATGCCATTCAACTCACCAAAAGCCCCCTCAGCATATGTGCCAGTGGCATTAAGAAAAGATGAAAGAAATTGAGCCAAAGGCCACCATAGAGGCTTTGCGGTGGAGGCCACTAATGTGGTAGCGTGATTCCCCATAATCTTTATTTTTACCTTTGAGTGTGTGATTGAGAATGTGTGAATTCTTCAACATTAGGGCCTGTCAGCTGCTTGAAAGTTTTCTCTCCATGCATTCCATTACTCACTTTACCCAATATTCATCCATTTCTCCAATCATTTGAAGGAAAAGAAGATTCGAGAGAAGAATCTGACAGTGGGAGGCCTTGAAGATGCAAGACACTTGAAGAATCTCCATTCTTGATGAGCATTTTCTTTCTCTTACATCTTGAACTCTTTTAGATTAACTTTAGTTTGATTCATGCTTAGTTTGAAGTCTTTTAGATTGCTATAATAATCATGAGTAAGTAGTCTCTTTTAATTTAGGGATTTGCTAGGCAAAACAATGTTGTTGGATTCTAAGTCTATAAAATCGTGTGCTTGGTCTAGTTTGGAACAAATTGATTATACCTTGTTTTTTTATTTGTTCGTGTTATCAAATTTGTTTGCATGCATTTAGATAGGTGGGTGAAATACTGAAACGAGAGACTTGTTATCGGATTGACAAGAATTAAACTTGACTTTGTGACATTAGAGAGAAGATTACATGTTAAGAGGCAAAGTCGGTGATTACAACCTAGAATTAGGACTAAAATAAGAACCTTAGAAATAATGGTTATTGGATTGGTTTAAATAATTTAGTTTATTCAAAGAAAAGATTGAATTTTCTATGGTTGTTATCCTCTGAATCATTCAACTTGAGAAACTAAATGTTTAATGCACGAGTTCAATTCATTGTTGGCAAAACAAATCTTTGGATGCCTTTTATTGATAAATTGTCCCTTATAGTGATAAAATGATGAACTAGTTTAGACAAAATCATCCTCTTAGCCATTTACTTCGCTTAGCATTTTAATAGGATAAAATTCAATAGATGGCATTGGTCCTTCTGAAACAATACTTGATTTTTAGTACAACACCTATGCACTTGCAGTGTTTGTCATTCATATAAAATTGGGCTCTGTGTGTCAATTTATGTGACATATGCAATGGTGCAGAAATGTTGCACCTTAAAAATTAACAAAATTGAATGTTAATATTAAACAATTTATACATGTAGAAAATTTTTATGGCGAAATTAGTGAGTTCTTTCTCTAGACATTAGGCACGACTATAAAGTCATTCAGTTTGAGCTTTGCTGTGATTAACACCCTCTCCAGCAATACAACTCCATACTTTTTCTTCTTTAAGTCTAGTGATGAAATTTTTTCATATAACCATGGTTGGCATTCCTGTCATGTAAGCTAATTGTCAGTTTTTGAAAACATTGCTAAATCAGATAAATGAGATGTAAAAGCATTACTATGCTTGAAATGTTCCAACCTCTTCAATGTCTAGAGAGATGTAAATTTTTTAAATTTCTTGTGTTTGAAGATAGGCTCCCGAATGCATGACATGATATTAGTATAAAAAATGTAATTCTATTTTATTTTATGGATATAGTTTCATTACACGAAAATTCCATACATATGTTTGAGATGCAACTAGCGTAATGACTTTGATAATTTTGTCTAAGAAAATTTATCTTTAGTTTCTCGCCAGATCTCCATGTGATGTGAGTCTAAGAATCTTACATTCTTTGAAGGAACACCATAAGTTAATGACTAATGATAAGGAGAAATATATAAAATATTGATACTCGCAACTTAGAAGTCCTTAGTTTGATCGCCTAGAAGGATGTCCTTTTTTACGCAATTACTGGCATCGCCAATCTGCAAAGTAGACTTCATGGTATATAATGTAGATGTGCAAATAACCAGTCCCAAAACATCTAGAAATGTGTACCAAAAATAACATTTGTCAAGTACAAAACATCATATCTAGTCATTTGATACATGATGTTGAGTTAGTACTTTATAATACATAACAATTAAAACAACCTTAGGCCTCAATATTCGTGGAACATCAGTAAAATCCACAAATGTAAATTTGAATGTGGAATGGAATCCCACTAATTTAGGATTCTTAAAATCCCAGAGGTTTTAATAAACCTCAATCTATAATGATGAAAGGCAAGCTTATACTGCTTATTAGTATCAAGTGGTACCAATTGAAGATTCTTCCTTGAGTAGACCTTTCCTTCTTTCAAATTGTTTTTGCATATACAAAGCTTATAATTGTAAATGGTAACTTGTATGGCATCTCCCCGTTCGATTGAAAATTAGTATGCAATATTGTGATAAACATTGTCTGAAATTATAGAATATAAATTATTATGCAATCTTGCATGGTCAACATGGTCTCTTGTGGTCGTGATTCATTATTGACCTTGCAATGATTGTCATTGTCATTGAATACTACAAATTGCTCATGGGGCAAGTCAAATATGTCTCAACCGAAGGCTATTGATGTTGCAAGCAAAATTCTAAAATTTGCCAATATCCTTTAATTAGACACAAGTGATAACAATCTAAGTACTGTTGGACTTCATCCAATTGTTTATCTTGTCCTTTAACTCTATTTCTTAGATAATTTCCCTTTCTAACAAAAGTAGCATGATCATGGCCTTTGTATATGCATTCATAAAGACACTTGACTAAACTACGCACAACTACATGATCAATATTAACATGAGCATCATGTTCAACACAAAGTCTTTGTTACATATGCACTTATAATGATTAGCTGCGAATTTTATCTGTGTCTAAATTGAGTGAAGTCATTATCATCAACCACTGTTTCTTAGAAAATTTCTTTGGACAGTGCTTTTAATGCTTCCTATCAACCAAACACGGCCCACATGGTTGATGTATTATGCATCTAGCTACATGTCTGGTAGGCTAGTAGATCTATCACATGATCTGGTGTCTTAGCACTAATGAACTTATCTAACTTTTTAGAGGAGATGTGTTTACCTTAAGGGGATAATGTCTATAGGATATGAGTATGTGGGTGTCTATAACTATGGAATTCAATGGCATGTATGTATAAAAAAACATAGAGGTGGAAAATTAAACTAGATATTAATCTTTGAGATGAGAAATGTCAAATGACTCAAAAGAGTTATCTTATTTGGTGCTTACCATCAATGAATTAACCAAAAATTTTCTTTTCTTTTGGGTCATGAGACAATTGCTTAAACCTGGTCTTGAAAACTTAAGCTACCATGTCCAGTTGACCTTCAAATCTCTAGCCTGGAGGTATCTCAACTTCAATTTTGGGCAGTATTGATTGTATGTAAGTGTAATGAAGAAATCTGGTAGTTCCATGACTTGATAAATTACATTTGCATGTCATAATGTCAGATCATATTTCGAGGAGCCAAATAAATGAAGAAGGTAGAAAATGTATCTCCGGCATATTGATTAGGCATTCACATCACTAGTATGCATTACGTCTTGTAGGCTACTATCCTCTGTACACAGCTTTTCTTAATAGCATTTGAACCACACTAAGTGGTATTGTCCAGTTCCGGCCTATGAATCTACATCAATTGCTGGCTCAATTAATCATTTTGCTTGAGAGTTGTGCGTCACCTTTGCTATCTTATAACTAAAAGTATAAAATTGCTTCAGTCACACGTGATCATAAATGCCATTAGAACCTACTTTTGGTATAAAATCATTCAAACTATCAATACCATATGGAGACAGTATAAGGAAATAATATACAAAGGCAGTGTTTCTTCAATCTTTTGTAGGGATCTATCGTTTTTTTTGCACTATAACATCTCTTATTTCAAGTTTTTCTGATCCATCTCCAATTGATAATGTTGTGACCATGTTTGTCATGGGTTTCATGGATTGGCTACGCTCTCTTGCTTGTATAATCCTTAGATGTAAATTTTAGACCTCTTTTGGAGCCGGTCATATATCGCAAGCCTTTCTGTATACTGTAAATATGGATTCGCTATGTCTAACATATTCTGTAAGCCATGGAAGATGTCATCTTGGATATTAGAAGTTTCAAGTGCTCCAACTGCATTTATATAGTTGGAGACTTCATTACTAGTTTCATGAATGTAGAGTTAGGCAAATTTTGGATTCCCTTCATGTAGAAGCAAGCTATCAAGTCTACGGTGATTGGTCCACTAATGCCAAAAAAAGGTATCTATTATCATTCACTATGTTGTCAATTTTTCTGTCCATGGAAATGAATGAAAACATAGCATTTTGTGCCTTGATTTTGTTCTTTAACAGTGGGTCCCCAAATAGCGATTCTGGATATGGTGGTAATGGTGGAAATAATGGCAATGCTAATTGACAACGTCGATTGCACAAACTAAATTGCAGTTGACTTCTGCTCTTATTTCTACTTCTTCCATCCACATAATGACACTATAATGTGAACATTTTACCATTCTACATCCAAATTCCCATGATTATGAGAACTTATGTGTTCATTGTGGAGGACCTATAATTGTGATTTCCTCATTCCGTTTCTAGTAGGGTCGACTGTAACTATGCCTTGGTATTAAGCAATTTTGGCTCATTCAATTATGCTTTCTTTACTTTTAAATTGTTTCAAGTTGCTACATAATAAAAACCACAAAGTTAATCTTGTATCTTGAAGATTGAACCATAGATGATTTGCAAGATCATTAGTTAACTAAATTAAATATGATTTGTTAACCTAGTTTAAGCAAGTGCAGCAATTCATTTCTATCTAGGGCAAAATACACAGCCAAATATTTACGAGTTGATGATCATATCATTCAATGATTAGTGCTATGATGTCCTAACATAGAAATTCATATAACTAATTAGAATTCCATATCATTCAATCATATCATTCAATTCTCTTGGGTTATCGCACATATGCATGAATTCCATATTCAACGCAACTAATTAGAATTCCATAAAATTCATTTTTGATCTGATTTAAACATATTTCAAGTTGTGCGAATTTTATGATTTTGATAAGAGTTTGTTTCTAACATGTCTGTCTATGTCCTTGACAATAACATTTCAAGGTGGTTTGACTCTAGCATTAAAGCTTTAGCAATTAATGACTCATGGAACTTGTCTTGAGACTACTTACACTTAGATAGACTGCAAGCAACTATATATTCATGATCAAGGAATTCCTTGAAATCAACTCAGAGAAATAGGTCAAGACTATAATCACATCGCATTGAGGTTATTCTTCATAATGTTATTTTCACGTTAGGAACTTTATGGTGTTCTACTTTTCTGCTCCTCATGCATTTCGTTGATGATATTACTAGCCAATATAGATTCTTTTTGTCTAGGGGGCAAAGAGAGGAAAAGATGCCTTTTTTTGGTGGGACAGAATGACATTTGTAAGATATGAGGAGGGGACCTTAATTTTAAGGAGTTGCTTAACTGGAGTAAGTGCTCTATATGAATTATTGTTTTTTGGGAAGATGCAAATCATGTAAGAATCTTATAGATGTAGTGGGTAAATTATTATTACTTGAGAGGCAGCAATGCTTGGATCGCTTTTGCTAGTTCTACCTATTCATGGGGGTGGAAACAGTTATTAAATAATCAAGGTTTTTTTTGGGGGCGGGGAATGTGGGGTGTGCATAAAGCCAAAGAACTTAGGAGGAAATGCCATATTTTTGGCAACTTTAGCATGGTGAATATGTATGACTTATAAGTGACAAAAAGAGGGAAATAGCTTGGGCTCTTGTGATTTGGGATATGTTAGTGTGTCCTAGGCATATTACATCTTATGAATATCCTTAAAAAAAAAAAATACTCATCATAAATAAGGTTCTAAATTTTTTCCAAGTTCTTGTTAATCAATTTGCTATGTGTGGGAGAGTCCTTCAAATATATATGCATCTTTTCTTTATTTGTTGAGTGCCTATTGAGATCTAGGGCACTATTTTGGAGTTGTTGAGTATTGCAAGGAGTTCGGATGCTACAACATGAAGTCAGATAGTTAATTGGCATATTAAAGGCAAAACAAGTAGTTCAAGAACTATTTGCATGGCTTTATGTTACATGAGATCTGGATGGAATGGAACAAGAGGGGATTTGAAAATGACGCTAGAACTATGTGGGAAATTATTAGGCAATTAAATTTTTCTTTTGTCTTAGACTTTAAAAATTATTTGATAAGGATACCTTGAGGTTCCCATGAGTAGTGAGAGTTTGCACTTTCTCCTCCCTAGGTATGCCTTCGTTGAGCTTTTCTACATATTATTTATCTCACTTTTTGGAGTAATGATATATATTGTGCTTTGCTTCCAAAATTTAAAAATATGGTGCAGTAGGTGGGGTAGACAATCTGATCATGTTTTTTGCCTAAGGATATCAACAATTCACATGTTTCTTGAGTGCTTTTCCATTAGTATGATAAGATATAATTTTTCTGAAATTTTTCTTTATGTTTAAAGATATTTGTGTTTGACTTATCACAACTTTAATGATGAAAATACAAATTAGCTAAATCAGTATCTGATTGCTAGTTTTGAATTGCACACAACATATTCATATTAACTAAGATATTGCTCTTTTCAATTTATTCTTTTTAGAATAAGGTCAATTCAGGTCAATTCAGTTCAGTGCGATAAAAATAAATTCAATTCACTTTAGCTCAATTCAACATACACAAATTCAAAATTGAATAGAAATGAGTGCAGTTCAGTTCAGTATATTACTTCAAAAGATTTACATAGAATAGCTAAAAGCCATGCAAATTAACATAAAAATATAAAATCAAATGAATTGGTGGGCTAAGTTCTAGTAAAAATATTTAAAAAAATTGAGGCAAATATTTCGGTGGGATCGAATACTTTTACATTATATTGTATATACATTTCCCTTCTTAATTTTTTTTTAAAGACAAATATGATATACATTCGTAGGCAACCCATTTAAAAACTTATTTTACATAAAATGAAAAAGTAAAGAACCTTAGTTTAGTAAAATAGAATTTTAGGTTACCGTTTGCAAACTTGCTCAGATCTATTCGCTTACGTAAATGACATATAAACTCCATTTTCATACTTGGGATCTAATCTTAAAACACGTTTCTACACAAATACGTTTGATGAACATTTAATGTAGTGTTCTAAGGTTGATAACTATCCACGTAAAGGAAAGATAAAAGTAATTATAAAACTAGCCCACCTCCATTCATAATAACGATCCTTTTTCCCATAGTGATAAGCTCCTATAGATTCGTGCTATTTATATAAAAAAGAGGAAATAATAACAAAACTTGCTAAGATAGGCTAAGAAATATTTGTCCCGCAAAAAAAAGAGGAAATAAAATCAAAACATACTAATATCTCTTTCCAAAATGCTACAAGCTACTACATGTTAATAATTCGAAAATGTGATAATGGAGATCGTACCTAAATTAACAGTCATATTTGTTGAGCATTTCATCACGGCACAATTAAATCAAAACAACATTATATTCTAAGATGGACAAGTATAAAATATATAACTAAAAGCCAAAGTATAAATTGATTTCTATGGGAAACCATTTTAGATTGATGTCATGATTTAAAACTATCAAAAACTATTTGCTTAATTAATGGTATCCACTAAAAAACGAAGGGGCAAATATTATGGTGAGAAAAAATAATATAGCTTTTAACGACGCAGATGTCCATCAATTACTTTTGAGGGTCATAATCTCGGTTAAAGTTATCTTTTATGATATACTAGCTAAGAACCGTGCGTTGCCTCGGGATTAAATTTTTAAATAGCTAAATGGTACTTGAAAATTATCATCAAATAGTTATTTGTTCGACATAAAGATGATAATTTCGAAGTACCATTTAGCTATTTAAAAACTTAATCCCGAGGCAGCAACACGCGAGCCTTAGCTAGTTAACTATCAAAGGTCATGAAATCATTCTTGAATTCCTGCAAATATATAATAGATGTTCCATAGCAGGCAAAACAAACTTTATAGAAGTAATATGCAACTTTTTTGTTTCTCATTTATAGGTAAAATTTCATTCCAATTCCAACAAACCAAAAACTACACAAATTTATAGCTATCAAAGGTGAACCACCTTTCGAAAAGCATTGTCACAGAAAAGCATGCAAAAGAAAGTACACATAACTATGGTATGAGGTTCTCAAATCCAAGGAGCATAAGGGTGGACTTTCTTCTTCAAAAAACTATCACTAATCTTCCTCTTATTTCCGATTTGATGAAGTCCACAATCTGCTGTGGTTGACATTGGTTAGTACTGGTTACTGCCGAGCACTTTCACATTTTTTGCTCCACTTAAGTGATAAATGCAAGTACTAATGATAGTACAACTTATATGCTTCAGGATCTTACCGCCTTTAATCCTCTAAAGCCAACTAGCATGCTTTAGTCTAATCCTCGATAGTGACATATATCATTCAACACTCTCTTAGTGAAGTTACAGTCCAAGAATAGATGCCCCATTGATTCCATTTTTGCATTACATAACATGTACTTGTTGTCAAAATCTGTACCCCAATCCTATCCAGTCTTTGTTTTATTAAAACCATGCGCAGAACAAAAACTTGGGTCATATAGAACCACACAATTTATATAATTTTTGGTATTAGCCCATATATTATTAGCATCAATATAGTATGCAGATGTGTGTCTATATATATATATATATATATATATATATATATATATATATATATATATATATATATGAATTTCTAGAAGAGTGATGAGATTATAATTATGCACACAATGATGACATAATTAGTATAGTAAAATGATTTAAACTACAAACTATTTAATATACAATCATTTTCAACCTATTTAGGCCTCTCCTTAAAAAGGAGAATAAATAGAAAACATCATAATAACAATCAAAAACATCTAGAAAAATGCTAGCTTATACCTTGCTTTTGCTCAGCTTGTTCGAACTAACACTTCTACTAGTGAGCTGTCATCATGGGCCTATGTCCTTTCAGTGTTGCTTTGCAATTTAAATGGTACAATTATGTCTAGTTTCCTTCTATTTCTTGTTGAAAATTTTATAGAAGCCGCAACTTTAATTTTTATGTAGTTGTTAGCTTATTAGAACATCTGAGAACATTAAGCGACGACAATTTGAAACTCTCGTCCATGTCTTCACATATGACTGTTCTCATATGTTATTCTATAGTATTATGCCATTAACTTGACTATTTTATTAAGGGAACTTTTGACTCGCTCATTAACAACAGGCACAACAACTGAACTCCAATGCGTATATGAATATTTCCCCTTAAATTGAACTCTTCAACGATTAGTAAGTAGTACCAACACTATAACCCCCCCCCAAATTTTCAATCTCTAATTTGTCATAATTGTTTCACTCTTAAAAAAAAACATTTATGCCTTTTGTTTGTATCACATATTGTATAATTTTCCAACATTTCTCCTATTTATTGACATTAACTGTTGTTGTACAATTGTCCTTTATTCAATCTTTTTATTGATATATTCAATTTCTCCTCAGGGACCCCTCATCTCCCCTGCCAATAACATCAGTTCGACGGGGCTCTTACAATCCCCCTTCTTTTCTTTCCTCCCATCTCTATTGTTACTTTCCATCAACAGTGCATGCATCCCCATAACCTGGGGGGGAGGGGTAGCCAAACTGAAAATAATCAACCAAACTGTCAATGCCACAGAAATACTACATACAACATAAGTTTCTGCCACCCAAGAAGTCAATGGCGGTCTTTCTTATTCTCACAAAAATCACATTGACATGTGGTTTTCCCACTTTTAGCGACTTCATATTCCAAAAGCAAGAAGAAATTATTAGGAGCCCAAAACAAAAATAGAAAAGAGGAGGGCAGAAACAGAGGAGATAGAGAGAGTCGTACATAACCCAAAGTTGAGTCGTTCGTAACTATTTGCCTTTAAGAATCAAGCAACAGTTTCATTTGCTAATAAAATTTCTTTAATTGAGGTGAAGTAGTGATGAATTGAATTCCATCATTATTATGGTTGATTGAAAGGTAAGAAATATAAGAATTTAACAAAATTCAATTTTTTGAAAAGGCAAAATGAAAGGGGGGAAAAGGAGTGGAGAAATTGCTTTTTGCCGATCACCTTGTCCATCTTGCATGTCCTCATATCCTCTCAAAAAGACAAAGGGACCCCTGGAAAACCCCCTAGTCAAGATGAGATTGAAGAACTAATATACTAAATCAATGATCTCAAAGAAAACAAAATATAAATACTCAAACAAAATCATGACGCAATAACACAAGGGATGTCTGATGGATTGAGTTCTCTCCCATTTGCCTTTCCTAAATGAAAAAATGAACTCTCTGCTGAGATTATTGATCAACTTCATGGCTGTGAAGAGAGAGAAAACGCACAACAACAGTGGTTTTCCCTTGTTTTCTAAGGAAGAGTTTTTTTTTTTTTGGGGGAGGGAGGGTTATGAGGAATAGTTACAGATTATAACAAGGGATGACATTTAGTTTGATCTTTTAAATCACATAACTGCCACACAGAAAATGAGCATGCATCTATTACCAACAGAGATAGAAATAACGTGTCAGCACTTAGTGCAATAGAGGGGAAGTGGGCTAATTAGATAGCTAATATGATACTTTAAAAGATAAAATAAATGCCGCAGAAGTCAATATGTAATTTATGAAAATTTTTAAATTCCTAGAACAATGAAGGACTCAAATTTTACTGCATGCGAGATCAACGGTGACAAGTTACTATCATTTGGAAAATTACTTCAATTTCATTCAACTCAACATAGCTTTGATAATATTAAGCAATCAGTTTTTTTTTTTTTTAATGTTTAAAGTCAACACACAGGATTAACGGTTACAATTTAATATATGAAAAACCAAAGGCTATAGATGAGTTTTGCTCCTAAAAATAAGGAGAACAAAGTGTTGACAACATTTCTTTTATATATAATATTAGTTTTTTAAATGACACTTGATTTAGTTAAAATAATTAGGTTAAATACCTATCCAATGAGGTCTTAGTATAGTTATAAAGAATGAGATCCTGATTACATTAGATCCTAGGACCAATTCTCCCCTCTCTCATCTAATAATATAATTCAAATGTTAAATCAAATGCTTCGTAACGCGAAAATAACTCCCGCCCCAAAAATTTGTTCCATCCTAATCTCCACCATTTTAAATTTAAAGTACATTAATGCCTAAGAGCATCGCCAATGTGAGTTCCAAAATTTGAAACTCTATCCTGCCATATCAGCAAACGTTCCATATTTTAAAACTTGCATTCCTACACTTCTTCAACCCATGAAACTCTATTTTGCATCATTCAATAAAATATTTGTTAAGGACCCACCCCATAACATACAACTTTTTTTTAACTTCCTAAATAATATTTTTTAAAACCAAACAAAATAAGAAACCAAACAAAAAAATCATTAAAAAATAATAAAAAGTGGAACTCAAGGTGGAATGTCAGAGATTCCACCACACGTTCCATGCCATTAGAAATACTATTTGCAAGCCTAGAGGGTAAAACTTGGACCCTACTAAAGGAATGCATGTAACTGGCTATAAATGGCTCAACACATGAAGCTCAAATTAGGCAACAAACTTAATTAATACTAATCAATTAGAATATCTTCCCCAAAAGATGACAATTGCATTGAGACATTGATGACGAAATTTTGAAAACAATCTCGAAATTTTCTCAACTACCAACATTGTACAACCAACATACATATGGAAACTGATATCAAGCATCCAAAAAATCTAATAGTTTATATGCTAATTAATTAAAGAATCGAGACTACCACTCCACTTCCATATTCTTTTTGTTTCTCGACTTGAAGCCCTCCATTAGTGTTGCAATTTCCAATGGTAATTTACTCATCCTTTGACACACCTTTCCCAAATTTCATCCATTTTTTTCATGGATAGTCTAATTGCTTACTGACGCTATTGTCATGCTAGGTTCTTTGTCCTTTATTCAATTGTAAGGACATTGATTGAGCATCCACAATGGTACATTCACCTACTCTTTATGGCTTTCGCAAAGGATATAAGCTATGCTTATTTTGCCTATAGGCAATAGGCGTAATTTGTGATCAAATTATTACGTTCACAACCTATAAAATCTACATCATTTTCTATTATCAAATCTACTTCAGCATGAACCATAAGGGACTCACCTTCAAAATACTAAATCTAATAATGACGATGTTCAATGTCATTGAAAAACACATCAAATTGTACCTTCAAGAAGTAAGATTGTTACATAGTGAAACTTGATAGTACATATGCTACTTGATAATACATCAAATTATGATTGATTGAATAATTTGAAAATTTAGGGGGCGACAAGATAGAAATAACCAAGTTTGACCTTTGAATGTTAATTACCCTAACAATCTCTAAATCATGCACATTTCATTTGATCATGAATTCATGTGATCAAATGAAAATAAAGGTTTTTTTTTTCTTGTTTTCTAATTTGCTTTAGGCAAAAGGCTAGATCGATTATAATTTCTCCATATTTTCCTTTGTAGTACATATATTTTTGTTTCTGGCCATTTATTAACATTAAAAGGTGAGATTGATTTATAACTTACCCGCAGCTTTTCAGCCTTGCATTGTTGTCAGACACTATGTTGAAAATGATAATGATAGAATTGCTTCCTTTCCCCTTTTCCTAGCAACAAAAATGGAAAGGCCTTCATGTATGCCGGTCCACCCTATTACAAAGTCAACGAAGAATTTTATGATAGAAAAAACAATGAAAAGGTAAGACATAATCCTTGTGTGCTTGTTTGAGCATGGAATTGCTCTAGGAAACAGAATTTCTATCATATTCTTATGTTTGAACGTCATCAATCTGGTAAGCTTACTTTAAGCATCAGCAGATAGCTAGTTATAATTAGCGCGGAGCCCTTTTTTGTTGGTTTAATCCAATTTTGAGCCCACTTAATAATATTTTCTGATTTAGAACATCATGTCTTCAATTTTCACTTTGCCACAGTTTTGTCTTCATATCATTCTCACTGTTGCTGAATATCACAGTGCTATTGTTCCTTGGCAATTTGTAGCTAAGAAGACTAGTGCAAATTTGTAATTTCGTTAGTTTGACTGAAGAAGTTCTCGATGCTTGGCAATTGCTGGAATTGCTATCAAGGAAGACAAAACTTGTGGTTGTTCATCATGTATCGAATGTACATGGTAAAGGAGGATGATCTGTGCTTGATGGTTCTTTTGTAATTGCCCTTCAAATTGGCCAATAATATTATGTCATACTTTAGTCATTTGCAATCTATATCTAAGGAACGTAAGCCCAACGTATCTACATTTCACGAAATGTGATCTCTTTTGAGGTAAGAATTGCTCATTCTAGGTTCCAATCCAAAGTTTCATAAGAAAACCAAGCATATTAAGAGGCATTATCATTCTGTTCAAAATGCCATAAAAGAGAAAGAAGTTATCATTAAGTATATATCTATAAGTAGAATGATAGTTGATCCTTTAACTAAGCCTATTCATAGAGGTGCTTTTGAAGCTCATGTGATGAGCTTAGGTCTACGTAGGGCTTAGTTTTTTAGATGTATTTAAGTGTATGATGGACATGTTTTTTCTTATATTAAGTATTTATGAAATAAAGAATGATGTTTCTTTTCAGATGTTCATAAATATGCGAGTACATTATAAGGCACATTGAAATGTCACTAGACTTCTGATTGGTCCAATCACATAGGCAATCACCCTGATACTTGAGTAGCGAGCAGGATAAGACTGAATCATATTGGCTCTAGGTGTGCAATATTAATTACTCATAATGGGAGTGTGTTAATAAAAGAGCATAGTCATCTTAGTAAGAATAAGATGAGACTCAAGGGAGTCAAATACGAAATAAGTTTTCATATCGAAGCCTTATAGCTAAATCTTGAGTGTTGAGGTTAACATTAGGTATGTTAATCTAGTAACTCAGGTTGGTTTTTTATGTAAAAGCCAGACTTACAATTCGCATAACATAGAAGAGTGACATGCCTAACTTAGTGGGAGATATGCCATCACACACCCTCATACTATGTGTGCTAAAGGCTGACCTATTTGATGAGTGACAAGCGTGTTCCCTTTCTTTATCACAGTGTCACCTTCATTGGCAATACTCTTTAACTCAGAGTTATTATATAAAGTCAAAGCATGATGTTACTACTTTAATGTGTTTTTCTAAGGGCTAAGATGTACACGGTCCAGCGGAACACATAAGGAAAACAGTTATGCTATAATTCACTATTTTTAACTGCCTAAGAAGGAATCATTTCCCCGTCACCATATCTAGCCCGGGCGATTATATTTAGCATATAATCAATTGATATATCAGGCACAAAGGGACAATATATGCTATTGGTGATGGTTTTTTGAATTGTTCGGGGTATTGATATTTTATAAAAGTGTTATATCAGTTAGATGGTGATTTGATACGACACTGCTGTTTTTTATCACACGCTCCATTCCCAATAGGAAGCGTGAGGAAATTTGTTGGTAGAGAAAGAGAGATATGAGATTCATGATCTTTGTGACTGAGGGAGAGTTATTGACCAGTGACGGTCACAATAATGGCCCATAATCTCAGAATTGATTCAATTGTTACAAAAGAGATTAATTATGCATTAATTAGTAATAATCAGCCATTAAATTCCTTAATTCTATTTGAGTCTATGTTCCACTATAAAAGGGGGAGTGGATCAAGGAATGGGACACACAGCAACAAGCAAAACATTCCCTAGATCTAATCTTTTCTCTGGCCTCTCCCTCACATAACCTAGCCAACTGTGAAGGTTCGGGTTTTGAGCATGACTACTTGGTGACACTGGTAGCCACCAAATCGTGGAGCAGGCGTAAGACTGAGGCAAGCAAGTTCCGCAATTGAGGTATCTCTATTACCAAGAGTGGTATCAGAGTCCTGCCTATTTGATGCTAGCACCGAAATTTATGAATATATGCTAGTTAACTAAATTTCAATTATGCTATTCTGTGTGAATATGCTAGAGTTAAAATACCTTAAATGACTATCCTAGAAAATTCTAGTCAGTTTCTGTGTGAATTGAATCAATCAAGAGATTATGCTATTATGCTATTAAGTTCATGATAACCTGTTGAAACAAACATGCCCTTGAAATTCATGTTTTAGTATGATAATGAGCTTATTTATAATATCTGGTGAAACCCAGAATCAAGAAAAATTGAGACATCCCTTAACAACTCTCAGATCTGGTGTGATAATTTAAAAAAATTGATATTATATGAAAGGTGAGCCCTAATCGAGACCGGCCTTTAAAGAGACGGAATTTTCACACCCCAACTAACCCATGCTCAATCAAGATATGGACCGAAAAATCAATCTCAAACCCTCCACGGCCTAGACACCCCATGGACCTAACTAATAAAAAAAGAGGGGAAGGAGGGCTAAACTTACCTGAGACCCATCAGCACCGCCGGGAGGGGCGGTGCGTGTGAGTCATGAGCCACCGACAAAAACAATCTTTGGTATTTTCTTCCTCCCACTATCCTTAAACCTCACTGATCCAGTCATTCCCGGTGCAAAACCATGCCAAAAAACGCCAAGCAACAGGGGTGGCGTGTTGGGCAAGTGAGTGGCGCTAGACGAATGCTTAGCGGCTGATCGACTCGTTGGTGTGGCTTTTTAGTTGATTTGGTTGGTGGTTGATGTCATGGATTCAGTTTAGGAGGTGGTAAGGGGGTGGTTCATCATCTAGGTGGTCGTTTCGGTGGTTTTACGAGCCAGCCGTGATGACCGGTGTCAGAGAAGACACCAATCTAGGGCCCAAGTGGGGTCATCGAGTCTCAGTTGTGGGCTGATACCAAGAGAGAGGGAGCCATCGAGGGTTAGAGTGAGAAAGAGGAATGAGGTCTGTAAATGAAGAGAAAAGATGAAGCCAGAGAGTTCTAGAAAATGGACAAGCTAGAAGAAGGGGGGTCTCGGGTTAATAAAAAGCCCTGATTGTGTTGTTTTTTTTGGTCAAATAAATTTTTTTCATCTCGTTTGAATTTAACTAAGCTTATACTTGTTGTTTGGCATGTTAATTATTTAATTTTGATAATATAAGTTTAAATAAATTGAGGCAATTGTTAATTCTTGATATGAATTATAATTTCAAATTAGTTTTGATTTTGAACGCATGAACTTGGTATTATAACAGTAATATGTTTGATGTAAAAAAAATTATTATTACATGCTCATTAGACATATGAATTCGTTTTATACAACATAATATGGTGTTATGTTAATTGTCATTGGTTTAATATGAATTTTATATATATATATATATATATATATATATGTATATATATATATATATGTATATGTATATGTATATGTACATATATGTATAAGTTTTAGTATGTAATTAAAATGTAAATTAGTTTTACGTGGATTGAACAAATATCTATGTGATATTTTAAATAAATGTTACTTTGTTTAACATTTTAATTGTGGTTCATATGAATGAACTTTTTATGGAAATGTGGTAATTAAATTATTTAAATTTCTAGTTCATGATTGTATGAGATGATTATGAGCTTGGCAAAATTTTTAATCATATAACATGAATGATGAAATTTTAATAATTGACTTGCTTAGAAGATATGTGCCTATGTCTATCTTTTAATACTTGTAGATTTGACAACTAACAATGCAATGATTGGTGAGTTGTCCAGTAGTTAAAAGTTAGACGTCTCTAACTATGACATGTGGAAATAGAAGATTAGATATCTTTTGAACAAAAGGAACTTGTTGGAACACTTGACGGCAGCCAAGTTTCCACCATCAGACAAGGACAAGGAAGGCAAGTCCATTAATAGTACTACTGTGCAGTATCAAGAAAGCTTGCAGGCCTGCCAAGATTGGTCCAAGAAGGATTGGAGGGCATGCTTTACTATGTTGTATTGCATGCATGACGACCTAAATCAGGAATTTGAGAAGTGTCCTACGACTAAGGACATGTGCGACCAACTCAAAAACCATTTTGGACAGACATACGAAACAAGGCTTAGAACCTTGCAATTGAAATGGATGCAGTACGAAATGGATTCAAGTCATGCCATGACGGAGCATTTATGAATTATGAGTGCCATGATTCAGGATCTCAAGGCTGCTCGTAAGGAGGTTTCTGAGGGGGAGCAAGCCTTGAATGTGATTTGGGTTATCCCTGATGAACCTGAGCATTGGGGTAATGTGAAGCTAGTCTTGACTCATTCTGAGCATTTAAAGACCTTTGCTGAGATCTAAAGCCACCTCGAAATGGAGGAGGAGCGCTTGAAAATGTTCGATATTACTAATGTAGCTCTTTTTTTCATGGGAAATAGGTCTAGAGGTGATAAGAACAATCAAGATAGGCAGTTTAAGAAAGGTTCACACCCCCTAACAAAGGTAGGCCAAAGGCTGGAATTGCCAATAAGCAAAAGGCTAAAGGAAATGGAGAGAAAAATATGGCACGGGTGAAGTGCTACGATTGTGGCAAGAAAGGTCATTATGCTCGGGATTATCCAGAGACTCAGAAGGTATCTTTCTCTATTTATTCTCCTGAATTGTATGTATGTTCCCATGCATTAGTTGCTAATTCTCTTCCTAATTAGATTGTAGATACGAAAGTCAGCAAACATATGGTTCGGGATTGAGCTGGCTTCATAGACTTTCACCGCTATCCGATGGGTTCACAATCTATTATGCTAGGAAACGGCAGTGAAGAAGATGTTCTAGGTGTTGGCACATACCAGCTCACACTGCGAGGAGGAAAGAAGTTGCTCCTGTTTGATGCTCTTTACGCATATGGGGTGCGAGTTTGCCTTTTGTCTTTAGTTTCTTTAATGAAATCTGATTTTAGTTTTAGTTCTTATTCTGATGGTTTAAATAATATGTATGGTAGCGATGTGTTTGACCATGCTACTTTAAGAAATGATTTCCTTGTACTTGATTTGGATAATTGTTGTAATGATTCTTCTTCAGTCTTTGTCTCATATTTTAATTCCGATTCGGAATCAATTAAGTGGCATGCTAGGCTTGGTCATATTGGCCAAGATAGGATGAGTAAGCTAGCTAAAGAAGGCCTTTTAAACCGACTCACTAAGGTTAAATTACCTAGAAGTGAGTCATGTCTAACTGGCAAGGCCACCTTAAAGCTTTTTGGTAAGGCTTCACGGGCATCAAGCCATTTAAAGCTAATTTACTATCATATTTATGGACCCATGAATGTGAAATCATGTCATGGGGCTTTCTATTTTCTCACTTTTATAGATGATTATTCAAGATATGAGTACGTATACCTATTATCACATCGCTACTAGGCACTTGGTGCGTTCAAATGCTTGTAGCTGAGGTGGAGACCCAGTTAGAACTGAGAGTTAGGAGTCTTCGAACTCAACATGGTCATGAAAACCTCTCACATCTATTTAAAGAGTTTTATGAGGAAAACTGTATGTGAAGCCAACTTACGATTCCTGGCACCCTACAACAAAACAGTGTCATAGAGCAAAGGAATCGAACATTACTTAACATGGTTAGGTCAATGATGGAACATGTTAACCTTCCAATTAGTTTTTGGGGGGATGCATTGCTCACGGTAGCTTATATTGTTAACCGTGTGCCAACTAAGAGTGTATTCACCACTCTATGTAAGTTATGGCATGGAAGAAAGCCCTCATTGGACCATTTATGCCTACGGGGTTTGCTGGTTATGTACACAATCTAACTCCTAAACATGAAAAACTTGGTCTAAGGGCCACCAAAATAGTGTTCATAAGGTATCCCAAACATTCTAAGGGATATGTTTAGGGAACACCCTAATGGTGGCGTGATGAAAATAGATTTACGTAATGTTGAGTTTCTTGAGAATGAGTTCTCAAGCATTGGTGAAATACAAAAAGACCCAGCGTTGTATGAGTTATAACAAGATGATCCGCTATCTCTCCATGAGGGGGAGAATCTAAACACTCATTGTGTCACCGAGGATAGTACTCTTCCATTGTCTGGAAGAGATGATGTTATTTTGGTTGCCCAAGAGAATCAGCCTGGGAATGAGGTTCATCCTCATTCTCTAATTCAAGGGCATGAGTTTAGCCTACTTGTTCAAAACCCCACTTCTCTTCGTGATAGTGGGAGTGACTCTATCTAGTTGAGGATTCTACACTTCCTAGAGATAGGGGAGGAATACCTCAGTGGGTCAAACCAACACATTTCCTATGCTCCGGAGAAGCGAGCGTGGAAGAATTCCTCTATAATATTTTCAAATCGAAGAGGAAATATTCCTATGTACTCCTTTGGAATTAGAAGAGCCTAGATCTTTTCAAGAGGCTATTGATTCATCAAACCACAAAGAGTGGATAGATGCCATGAGGGACGAAATGGACTTTATGGTGAGAAATAAGGTTTGCGAATTGTTGATCTCTCTCCTGACGTAAATTGATTGGAAATAAGTGGGTTTTCAAGATAAAACGTCGGGTTGATGGATCAATCGATAAGTTGTAGGCCCGTTTAGTGGCGAAGGGGTTTACCTAAATTGAGAGGGTAGACTATGAAGAGACTTTTTCTTCTGTGGTGAGAATTACCTCTATTTGCCTGTTTCTGGCCCTAATTGCCCATTTGGATTTAGAATTATTCCAAATGGATGTAAAGACTGCTTTCTTTAATGGAAATCTTGAAGAAGTGATTTACATAGATCAACCTATTGGTTTTGTATCAAAAGATCAAGAGGATAAAGTTTATTGTCTTAAAAAATCTATTTATGGTCTCCAGCAGTCTTCCAGAGCGTGGCATTTCAGATTTTAGGAAGCCATTATCTCTTTTGGCTTAAACAGTATGGTGTTTGAAGATCACTGCGTGTATGTTAAGAAAACTACAAAGGGGATTACGTCTCTTACTTTATATGTTGACGACATACTGTTGGCTGGAAACAACATGAAGATGATCCAGACCACTAAGTAGTGGTTATCATATATTTTCGAGATGAAGGACGTGGACGAGGCTAGGTATGTCCTAGGCGTAGAAATAACTGAAACCATTCCAAGAAGCTTCTTAGTTTGAGTCAAGAAGTATACATTAATAAAATCAGACACTCCAGTTGAAAAGGGTCCAACCTTAAGTCTCGATCAGTTTCCTAAAACAGACAAAGAGAAGGAGAGAATGAGCAATGCTCCTTATACAAGTGCAGTACAGAGCTTAATGTATACCATGTTGTGTGCACGAATTGATATTTGCTTTGTCGTTGGTTTGGTAAGTCATTACGAAAGCGTCGTTACGAAAGCGACCCAGGGCCTGCTCATTGGCAAGCAGTCAAGAGAATCTTTCGGTACATATGTAGTATAAGTGATCTGGTCCTTTGTTGTCAAGGTAGAGACCTTAAGAGGATATTCGGATGCTGATTGGGGTGGCGATCTGGATGAATCCAGGTTTACCTTAGGATATTTGTTCACCCTAGGCAGGGGAGCCATATATTAGTGTAGTAAGAAATAAGACTACATAGCACTTTCAACTATGGTAGTAGGGTATGTTGCTTGTTGCCTTACCACTCAAGAGGCAATATGGCTAAGGGGCTTTCTCCAGGATCTCAATCTCACTCCTAGAGTTGATGATCCTGTAAAGATAATGTGCGACAATACTGGTGCTATCAAGTTTGCTAAGGATCCAAAGTTCCACAGGAAGACCAAGCATATTAAGAGGCGCTATCATTTGGTTCGAAACGCCATAAAAGATAAAGAAGTTGTCTACAAGTAGGATGATAGCTAATCCTTTAACTATGCCTATTCCTAGAGACGCTTTTAAGCTCATGTGATGAGCTTAGGTTTACGTAGGGCTTACCTTTTTGGATGCATCTAAGAGTATGATGGACATATTTTCCCTTGTACTAAGTATTTATGAAATAACAAATGATGTTTATTTTCAAATGTTCATAAATATATAAGTACATTATAAGGCATATTGAAATGTCACCAGGTTTCTGATTAGCCTAGTCACACAGGCAATCGCCCTGACAATTGAGTAGCGGGTAGGATGAGACTAAATCATATTGGCACTGGGTTTGCAATATTGATTACTCATACTAGGAGTTTATGAATAAAAGAACATAGTCACCTTAATAAGACTAAGATGAAACTCAAGCGAGTCGAATATAAAATAAGTTTTCATATCAAAGCCGTATAGCCGAATCTTGAGTGCTGAGGTTAACATTAGATATATTAATCTAGTAACTCATGTTAAGTTTTTAGGTCAAAGTCAAACTTACAATTCGCATAACATAGAAGAGTGACATGCCCAATTTAGTGGGAGCTATGCTAACATACCCTCATACTATGTGTGCTAAATGCCGACCCATTTGATGAGTGACAAGTGAGTTTCCTTTCCTCATCACTGTGTGACCTCATTGGCAATACTCTTTGACTTAGAGTTAGAATATGAAGTCAAAGAGTGATGTTGCAACTTTAATGTGTTTTTCTGAGGGGCAAAATGTATATGGTCCAGGGAACACATTAGGAAAGCAGTTGTGCTGTGATTGACTTTTTTTAACTGCCTAAGAAAGAATCATTTTCTCATCACCATATCTAGCCTAGGCGGTTATGTTCACTATATAATCAATTGATATATCAGGCATAAAGGGATAGTGTATGTCATTGGTGATGTTTTTGAATGATTAGGAGTGTTGATATTTTATGAAAATATTATATTAGTTAGATGGTTACTTGATATAACTCTACCATTTTTTTTGATCGCACGTTTCATTCCCAGTATGAGGTGTGAGAAAATTTGTTGGCAAAGAGATATGAGATTCATGATCTTTGTGATCGAGGGGGAATTGTTGACCAGTAACAGTCACAATAATGACCTGTAATCTCATAATTGATTCAGTTGTAACAAAAGAGATTAATTTTGTACTGATCAGTAATGATTACTCGTTAAATTCCTTAATTTTGGTTGGGGCTATGTGCCACTATAAAAGGTATGGATCAAGGAATGGGATACACAGCAACAAGCAAAACATTCCATAGCTCTAATCTTCTCTCTGGCCTCTCTCTCACATAACCTAGCCATCTGTGAAGGTTTGGGTTTTGAGCGTGACTGCTTGGTGACTCTGGTAGCCACCAAATCGTGGGCAGCAATCAAGCAGGCGTAAGACCAAGGTAAGCAAGTTCCGCAATTGAGGTATCTCTATTACCAACAGTGGTATCAGAGCCTGGCCTATTTGATGCTAGCCCCAAAATTTATGAATATATGCTAGTTTACTAAATTTCAATAATGCTATACTGTGAATATGCTAGAACTAAAATGCCTCAAATAACTATGCTAGAAAATTCTAATCAGTTTCTGTGTGAATTGAATCAATCAAGAGATTATGCTATTCTGATGTTAAGTTCATGATAACCTGTTGAAACCAACAGGCCCCTAAAATTCATGTATCTAAGTAGCGTAAGGCCGACGCATCTACATTTGCAATCTTTATCTAAGTAGCGTAAGGCTGACGTATCTACATTTCACGAAATGTGATTCCTTTCGAAGTAAAAATTGCTCATTCTAGGTTCCAATGAAAACAATGAAAATTTCTTGTTTTGACTTTTCAATTGTATCATTCTTGTTATTTAATGATCATTTTTCTTGTAGCTTCTGCTCTCCAAATTGTTGATATAGTACACTCAACTCATGGTATCGGGGCAAAAGTTTTTGTAGATGCTTGTCAAAGTGTCCCACATATGGCAGTTGACGTTCAAAGCCTTGGTGTTGATTTCGTTGTAGCTGCTTCTCACTAGGTTAGGTTGTTCTGTCATTTATCTTAGCAAAGATAAAAGGATTCTTCAAATTACAATCAATAAACAATGCTTCAGATATGTGGGCGTACAGGCGTTGGCTTCCTATGCTGCAAATGCGAGCTCTTAGCTGACATGCCTTTTTTCTTAGGCACAGGTTTATTCTTCTTCAACTATTGAGTGAATGCTTTATGCCTATACTAGCTGTTAGAAGCTGTGGCTGTGGCTTTTAAAAAAAGAAAAAAACAAAACAAAACAAAAACGAATTCTGAGTGATCAGTTTGCTGCTATTTGAGAGAGTAGACAGGGCTTTGCTGGGAACCATTTGAGATGTACTATCTCTTTCAGTTTGGGGGGCAGATGATTTCTGATATCTATTTGGCCCATTTCACCTATGTTGATCATCCATGCAGGTTGGTTTTTCTTTTTGGAGTGAATTACTACTTAGCAGCACCTAGACTTGTATAGCTAGCTTCCACTATACTTTTCGAAAACATCTGCAAGTGTTTCTTGGACGTGGCACAAAGGACAAGCTGCCAGTATATTTCGATCAAATGCTTGCCAGTTGCCATTCTGGTTCTTGTTGTTGATCCTGGTTTATATTTATCCCGTTTTAAATCAGGTTTGAAGCTGGAACACCTGCCATTTTAGAAGCCATTAGGTTAGGGGCAACCATAGATTATCTGTCGGGAATCGGCATGCAAAAGGTCCATGATTATGAGGTTTGTTGCAGCGTGCATCTTCGACGTCTCCTTCTTATTAAGCTTGATCACAAATTCGCATTGATTCTAAATTTCTCTGTGGCTTTATCACTTGAAACTCTGTCATACATGGAAAATATTTCTGGACTCTATAGTTATGAACTTTGCAGCTTCATACTGAGAAGTATGTCACCCAAACACTGCTTTTGTAGGAGAAAGTTTACTAAAGTCAGCAATCTATGTTTCTCGATATTTGTTTGCTAGGAATAGGATGTTATATAGATTGGTGATCAAGTTGGAGATAAACAGTTATCGGCTATGTTAGTGTTACTCAGGAGTCTGGGTTCACCTCAAGCCTTAAGGATCCATGTTGGACAATAGACACGTAGATATGGGTATAAGATGGCCTTTTGAACTTAGATTAAAACGACGAATGACCTACTGTAAATCAATTGCTAGAGTGTCTTGCACCAGATAAATTTGTTGGCTTTCCACGTGTGAAGACTAATACCACCTTTCTTGTATCCCACACACAGGGCTTCAGTTGACTATCCTTGTCGGTGATTTTACTCTTCTTATATAGAAATGGAATTCTCTCCAACTTCTCAACACTCTGATGTCGTTGAGTTAAAGATTAGTGATGCTATTGAATCAGACTATTTTGCACCTGCTATTTTCAAAACCAATGATGAATGAGCTTCACATATGATGCCCATGGGACCTTAGGGAATGGCTAGTCCTACTCATCTTGATGCTATTACCCCTGTATTTTTTCCCCTTTATTTTGTTACAATAAACCAACTACCTATCAAAATAAAGAGTGGGAATGGCTTACTTGTGAGCCATACTATTATGCAGAACAGAAGTTTACGTGTCTGCTACACATAGTTCCATTCTGCAGTAACTAACATAAAAATTTGTCTAGGTGGAGTTGGCTGACTATCTATATGAAAGGCTGTCATCAATTCTAGAAGTTCGAATTTACAGCCTGAACCATCTCAGACTGTTCAACGAGTTGCTATTTGTTCGTTTAGTGTGGAGGGCATTCACCCAACGGACATTGCTACTTTCCTTCATCAACAGGTATGAGTTACTTCCTAGACCTCATGGCTTTTGTACATTTGATCTTATAATTGTAGATCCTGTAGTTCGTATTCATACCACCTTACAAGTTCTATACCTTTGTCTGCCTTAAATTTAAATTATCTATTCAACACCACAATGCTATATCATATCTTATCAGATTAGATATAGTGAACGCTGTCATGACTCTTCTTTTTCCCCCAGCACAGTGGCCATTAGGTTCGGCCACCATTGAACTGAGCCTCTTCATCGTCATCTATGGATGAATGCCAGTGCTCGGGCAAGCCTGTACTTCTACAATGCTGAGGAAGATGTCGATAGTTTTATCGAGGCTCTCAACTGATGTAAGTCCAAGGGAAGGAAAGCAACCCAAGTTAACTCACGTCAAAGGAGGCTAGAAAACAAGCAAACTCTTACGGCCAGGGGTGGCACGGTCGTGCTTGATGGCACGGGGTGACCGTGCCAACTCGCTGTTTAGCTTGCCTAGGTAAGTCCCTTTCCACGGTTTGAGATAGCTTTGAAAGTTGTTGGAAGTTCGATGCAATCAGCTTTGTCAAGGCTTGATTTTGTGTGGAAAAGAGGAATCAAAGGAGTAAAGGAAGTGAGGAAAGTAAAGGAGGATGAAGAACACCAAGAAGATCACTAAAGAGGCTCACGGATTAAGGGGAGAGAAACCAAGAGCTTGCTTATGAACTTCAAGTGTGTTTAATGAATTTAGGATAGTTCTAAGCCAGATGATTAGATAAGATACACCACTAATCACTTAGCTTAGGGCCCTTAATCTTGGATTAGGATAAGATACACCACCTAACCAAAGATCAAGACTCACTTGGTCACCACCTTAATCGGCCACAATTAAGGATAAGCAAGTTAAGTGTTTAGGAAATCACAAGACACAAAGTCTTTTCTCTCAACTGAAAATTTCAACTCTATTGCTTCAAAATGAACATACAAGGCTTTATATGGCCTTGAGAGTACACAAATGAGCTTTCCTTCCAAGGGAGGAAAGTCATTAAACTTGCTAATCACTACCTAACACACGGTTTACTCTAATACAAACCAAAGCTGAAAGTTTATTTTACAAAGCACTTAAGTTATCTTCCTAAGCCTTTCCTATGCATTAAGGAATGTAGATGACTCAATTTCCCAGCTAGGAAGGTAAGAGTGCACGGCTAGCCACTTCAAAAAGACTGAAAATTGCATGTGTGCCATGTCATGCTTGAGTGGTCGAATGAGAGCTTGCAAAATGGTGGCGTTTCACTAGCTCCACGTGTCTCTTTCTCAAGTAGCTGAGTGGTGCTTAATCAAGCAGCTCAAAATGACCTGCTTGGAAGCCTTCCACCTTAAGCAAACCCCTTGAAGGAGGAAAACCACCAGGCGAAGCAACCGGGTGTCAAGCAGCCGATTTCTGCCTCCACTTGCAACGCATGTTTGACACCTCAAATGATGACTAATTGCTACGTTTCTTACATGGTTGGAAACCTCAAGATGTCTAGTTTATCCTCCAATTGGAATCGTAGCATTTGGACGTCATTGTCCCCCTGAACAAACCAGAAAACCAAAACCGTGCATTTTGCAGTGCAATCCGGACAGGTTCAAGAGATGAACTGTTTTAAGTAACCAAATGAATTCCAAATGATATGAAACCAATTGGACTTAAAAGCTAACATCCTGAACTTGATAATCATCCAAAAAAACGGACACCAAAATATGCTTCAGGCCGATGTAATAAGATAGCAAAAACTGGGTAAAAATCTGGATGAGAACCCGGGTGTATCACCTTGTGTGTTTGCCATCAAGTGACTCATGGCCGTGACTTTGGAGTTGATTTCTTGATTATTTGGGATCAATGAAACATTATTAGACCTTGAGGATGGACCTCCATCATCAACGACACCATAGCTTTCTTCACTTTGATGCCAATTCTGCTCTGGCAGTTGGTAACCTGTGTTTTGAAGGGTCTTATTTGATCCTCTTTGTATATTTGATGTAATTCCATTACATTGAAGTCTTCCACATATTAAGTTTTACTTTGTCCGTCAGTTTGATGGAATTACATTTTTGAGTGGCAATCCAATAGCATGCAATTACACTTTGCAACTGATAGTCAAATCTTCAAATAATGTCCACCGTTCCACATGCCAACCGATCGCCTACCCCAGTTCGAGCCTCTGTGCAGCCTACCTTCTAATAGTTAGGACCCCCCCAAAAAAAAAATCTAGAAAACCGTACGACAAATGTAGTTTTGTAGCTATTTCATATCTATGGTTACTGATTAGCGCTGGCAAAATTCGGGTTGGACAATGTTAAAACATAGACAAGAAATTGATGTCTAATACCTTATTTTTTTGGGTCAGATAATTCAGACAGGACTAAATTCGTGTTAAAATCGGGTTCGGACAATGAAAATATGAAAAATTTTGTGTCCGGATTCAAAATTCGAATGGAAAATTCATGACCGTACTTGTTTTTTCCGGGAATCGGGCAAATTCGGGTATTCGAATCGAACAAATTCGGGTATTCGGGTCGGATAACTTTTTGCCAGCTCTATTCTTGATATTGGTTAAAGGTCTTAGGGATAGTATAAGAAATATCTTAGTTGCAACTTATTTTATATATTTTGTCAAGGTTATTTAGGAGAATTTTTTATGAATCAAAGTTTTTCTAAAACAGCATAATCTTTCAATGATAAGGTGAAACATTGAAAGAGTCTCATGTATTCGCTCTTATATAAGAGATTGAGATTTTATGTTTTATGGAACTCGAAATTTGTTAGCTTGTACTTGCCTTTCCTTTACTAATTAGTGGGCGCCTTATCGTTTTTGATATTTTAGAATCTTAGTTACACCGAAGCGCATTTTAAAAGATATTAGTGAAGAAAATGTAGGAAGGGATGGTGGCACAGTTGGCTAGTGCGTAGGTCTCAGTCTTATAGCTTGTTGGGTTATCCTGAGGTCGGGAATTCAATCCTCTCTCACCCCATAAAACAATTTTTTTCATGTTGAGTACAGCATAAATCATAACAATTTCCTTTATCTTTTTGGGTTTTTTTAATGTTTTTTCTATTGTTGGTTCAGGGAGAGGGAGTCTTGGCGGCCTTAAAGTGATAAAGGCATAAAGCTAAGCCTATCGCACCCTATAAAAATTTATAAAGCACTTTGAAAATTCAAATTCAAATTCAAATGTTAACCTAACCATCATGAAAAACGAGTTATATCTTCATATATATTGGACACCTACGTTCATATAACATGTACACCTTTCAATATTACCATTATCCTAGTTGTAGTTGAGCAGTCTAGCCAATTTAATATCTCAAGCTTAGCATATAATTTTCGTTGACTCAAGGCTTGAAAGACTTGGGAGAGATGCTCAACATGAGAAATTTTATCGTAGTTATACACCAAAATATCGTTAAAAATACCACAACAAACTTCCTAATGAAAGGCTTCAAAACCTCATTCATAAGTCTCATGAAGGTGCTAGGAGCATTAGACAAACCAAAAGATATAACAAGCCACTCATACAACCCATACTTGGTCTTAAAAGTAGTGTTCCACTCATCATCTTTTTTCATTCTAATTTGGTGATATCCATTCCTAAGGTCAATTTTGTAGAAGACCTTGGACCCATATAATTCTTCAAGCATGTCATCCAATCTAGAAATGGAGAACCTATACTTGATAGTGATGTTGTTTACAGCTCTAGAGTAAAAAAACATACTCCAAGTCTCATCTTTCTTAGGCACCAAAAGGGTGGGAACCTAGCAAGGACACAAGCTCCTCCTAATGTACCCATGGTCAAGCAACTCTTAGACTTAACTTTGTAGTCCTTTGACTCAGTAGGATTGCATCGATAGGTTGGCTTGTTAGGTACCGCAGCACTTGGTACGTGATCAATTTGGTGCTTAATTCTGCTCAAGGAATGAAGCCCAGTAGTAAATCATTGGGGAATATATCCTCAAACTCTTTTAAGAGTGACTGGGCTAGATGGTGTATGAGTTTCACTACTTCACTTGTGTTTGATTCTATCATAAGTAAGGCAAATAGGACTTGCTCTTACTAATGACTCTCTCTACCTTTGTCTCACTCAGGTAGAGGCTTTTCTCACTTTCCTTCTCCGGTTTAATTTTAAGAGTTTGGGTACGGGCAATGGAGCCAAAGTGAGACTTTATGCTTGAATGCATATGTATTTTCATGCCTACCATGAATCACATGATTAGCATACAACCAAGGTCTACTAAGCAATAAATGACATGCATCCATAGGTAGAACATCACAATTGAGAATGAATTAAGAGCTTGTCTAGAAATGGCTACTTCGCTCCCTTGCTTAAGCCATTGAAGAGTTTAGGGGGTTGGATGCACCTTGGTTAGTATTTGCAGCTTGTCGATAAGAGTTAAGAAAGTTACATTGGTGCAACTTCCACCATCAGTGATGAGCTCATACACCTTGCCTCCAATGGTACACTTGGTATGGAAAAATTGCTACATTTGACTAGGTTTAAGAGGAACCTCTTTGACATAAAGTGCTCCTCAGATCACCAATAGTTCACAAATATCCGGAGTGACCAAAGTGTGATCTTCATTTTCAAACTCCTCATCCTAGTTTCTTCCTTAAGAGCTTAGATCTGTTCCACCTCTCTGTTGGTGAAAGACTTTCTATTTGGGCAATTGACTTGGAAGTGACCATAGCCATGACACTTGAAGCATTTCTTTCCTTCTAACCTTTTTGAGGGCTCACTAGCAATACCCTTACCATTGTCTAGGGCCTTAATGGGGGTTGGAGTAGTCTCCGTCTTAGGGTGAGAAGAGAACCCCTTTGTGGAGATGTGAGATCCAATTGTGGACAGCGTAGGGAAAGGTTTTCTGCCCTTGAGTTGTTTCTCATAGCTATATTGCAAACATCTTTAAATGAGAGATAAGGTTGCAAGTCTACCTTGTTAGCAATGTTGGGGGATAGAATCTAGTTATTGTGAGCTTAGATCTAAATTCAATCTGATCTCATTTGGAGTTGCTCAAACTCCCTAACATACTCTTCAACCTTGAGATTCTTTTGGTTAAGAGAAGTGATCTTGAGGTAGAGCTCTTTCTTAAAGGAGGGTGGTAGGAACCTCTTCTCCATGTGCTTCTTTAGCTTGGACCAAGTCTTGATTTTGGACTTCGCTTCCTATGCTCTATTCCTGTTCAAGTTCTCATACCACAAGGCTGCATATTCTTTCATCTCGAGAATGGCCAATTTGAACGACTTCTCATCATTATACTCCTTAAGCTCAAAGATCCTCTCCATAGATTGAACACAATCTAGGTAGTTTTTCGGATTGAGGTTTCCATGAAACTCTAGGGCTTCAATCTTGATCTCTATAAGGTAATCCCTTGGATGTCTTTTTATTCTAACTCATATATCCTCATAGTCATAATCTTCATGGGAGAAAGAGTAAGCAATATTAATGGTGCTAACATTGAACTCTTAATGGTGATGATTTCTTCGCCCGGTGGGAACGGAGTCCGTCACTTGTTCAAGCTTCCTTGTTAGTATTCTCACTTGTTCTTGAAGTACAAGGATGATCTTATCCCTTCTCATTTCATGGGCTTACTTAAGTGGACTACCTAAGAATGAGAGGAATCCCCTTTATTAGCCATAGTAGGCTAAGAAAGAAGTTGTATGATGAAACAGGGGAATCACGGGTCGTGAGGGTTATTACGGAGGGGCTAAGGTGGCATCAGAGAAAAGAAAAGGAATAACCACAGGAGGAAAAGTCCTACCACGGACCGTGGTGGCGACTGTCCACTCGGGTTTTTGCGATTTTTTGTGAAGGCTTCTTTTATGGAGTTTAGGGTTGTGTTTGGATTGGGGATTGTATTTGGGATATTTTAGGGGTTCTTTGTGGCATAATGAGGGTTGATTAAGGCGGGTTATAAAGGAAAATTTTGAGTCAAAGTGTGGATTTTTTCGAGTTGAAAATGAGAAGATGATGAGGGTTTTTGATTGAATAATTGGAGATGAAGGATTTGATTTAATAGTAACTAAAAAAGGAGCACTACCTTTGATCCTAACATGACGAGGATGGATCCTCAAATTCCCAAGGTCAATATAACAAGAAAATAATCACACCCAAATGATGGTCCTCTTGGAGTCAATCTCAAACAGTCAATAAGATTGTGATATTTTGTCCAAGATAAGATCCTTATAATAGATTAATTACTTCCCACCTAATTCCTCTCCTAAAGCCTCATAGCCACCGAAGAAGACTTCTAAAGTAAAGACTCTAATCACTACTCTTAACTTAAGCGATAAAGATGTAGAGACTTTTTTGAGAGAAGATGACATTTTGCCTTTTATTTAATAACTTAAATCAAGCTGAGTAAACATAAAGATAATTGAGTCTATAAATACCCAAAATAGGGGGTTTACAAATATCGTAGAAAAATAAATCAAAATCCTAAGATAATTAGAACCAAGATGAGCTGCATTTTTCCAGGATTCATCCCCAACATTTTAGGAAGTTCTTAGAAGGTTATACTCCATTAATAGGGGTGCTTCATTTGGAAGATATTCCTTGTTGTGTCTTGAATCGGGCCATGCTAAGTAATCTCAAAAATTACAGCTGTATCCACCTCAATTAAGGCCAAATTTTAGATTGTTCCAAAATTTAGGCCATTTCTCTTAAACTTGAAATCCAATATCAAATTTTAGCACATGACAATAAAATAAACATCTTAGAGAATAAGTAAAACTTGGGCTTTCATCAATTGAGCTTCATTAGGTAGGATTTATACTTAACCCAAATTCAGGAATGATAAAAACCTGCACTTTAAGAGTTAGGGTTTTTATCACTTTTGGGAATTAAAATGCAACCAACCTCGATATTTTATAGCATCACCCTAAATTTGAATCCCTAAACTTCTCAATGACGTAAGCATTGCCTCAATTGGGCATCATTTGAGTAGTGAGAAGGCAAGTCGAACTCAGATGAAGTGTTGCAGTCTTAACCAAGGAAGGTTGGCTTGGACTTTGTTATAGATGAGGATGTAGCCGAGAGTTGGCATGGGACTTGGTATGCATCATAAGTTGTGCAAGCTTGATATGCTAAGAGGACTTCCCAAGTATAGATATGATAAAGATCATGTTTGTAGTGCATGTCTAAAAAGAAAATCGGTTAGAGCTTCATTTAAGTCCTTGAAAACTATTTCAACTTTAAACAATATACTTTAATTGTTGCATATGGATTATTACGGTTTAATTAGACTGAAAAGTCTTAGTGGTAATAAATATGTTTATGTAATAGTTGATGATTATTCCAGATTCTTGTGGGTGCTCTTTTTGAAAGATGAAACAAACACTTTTAATTATAAACAGCTACAGAACTATTGAGGATTGTCCATCTCACTGTAAGATGGGATCATGGAAGTAGGTTCAATGGAGAGTTTATTAACTTCTGTGACAATTAGAAATATCATTGGACTTCTTTGCATCAAGGACACCACAATAGAATTAGGTGGTAGAAAGAAAGAACATAATGTTGGAAGATATGGCTAGAATGATGTTATTTGACAATAATCATCCAAAGTGCTTCTGGGTTGAAGTTATGGAAACTATTAACTATGTTCTCAACAGAATTTTGATCAGACCTAATTTAAAGATAACCCCTTATGAACTATTCAAAAAATAGGAGCCAAGTATCTTATACTTCAAAGCATTTGGTTGCCAATGCTTCATCAACAATAATGGCATTGAAAACCTTGGAAATTTTGATATAAGAAGTGATAAAGGTATCTTTGTCAGATACTCTTAGTGAAGCAAAGTATATAGAGTATACAACAAGGGATCTAAGATAGTAGAAGAAGCATTCATGCAGTGTTATATAAAAAAAATGATATGATGGGAATGTCAAATCAACTTCTTTCTAAGATTTTAAGCTTAGTGGATATGATGTGGAAGAAGATAAGTTGAGACTTCTGATTGAGGCAAAATCTTTTTCAATATATGTTAGGGAGAATGAACAATAATAATTTATTTGATATAAGTGCTAACGTTTACCTACCCTTAGTGAAGATGTTTTATGCTAATTTAAAGAAAGAAGATCCTAAGGGGAATGACTTTTGCACAAGTAATGTTAAGGGAGTCCGATTTACCCCTACCCCTATAACTATAAACCAAATCTTCAATTGTAAACTCAACCCCCCCAAAGTCTACTAGCAACCTCTCTTTGAATGTGTCTAAACTTGCCTTGATTCTTATTCGAGGATTCATGAAAGGTAAGACAAAAGAAGCTTTCCCACACCTGGTTGTACTCCATACCCAGACTATTTCACTATGCCTTTGTCCAGACTATCTACTGTAGAGCGAATACCGAAGAGATGCCGTCATACAAAGCTCTTGGCATGGCTTACCATATTATGTATGACCATAATGAAAATTTCTCAAAAATCATTCTTGAATATGTTTAGAAGGCTAAAGAGGCATCTCGGAATGCCCCTTCCCTTATGTCAACTTGAATACCTTAACATCCCCATGAGAATGATGAATGTGTTGAATATGAGGATGTTGTCATTGACAAGGGTAAAATTGAGTCTTTAAAGGTCAAACATACTCCCAAATGTCAATGGTTTATGAAAATGAAACTGCTAGTGAAGACGACCCTTGAAACCCTCTAAGCCTACCTCAGATCCTAACATAGCCACTTCCTCTCTTGAGATTCTAACCCTTGAAATTTCAATCAACCTGGGAAGACTGATAAGAAGAATGATGTGAATGAGTAAAAGAAGGAAGTTTAAGGAATAAGGCATCTGAATAATGGTCTACAAGTTAGGTTGTATGATTTCTTATAGAGGATATGAAGCTGAACCAACCTGGGACCAGATTCAATATTTGCACATGTGTTGGGGTAAATTGTGCAATTTGATTTAGAAGTTGATTTTTAAAGAATGATAGGATGCTTTGGCATGTATTCCTGACCCACTTATAAAGGCTTACCAAGTAAAGAAAAAGAAGGAGATGTTAGAGGAAGAAAACGAGAAGGCGATGTTAGAGGAAGAAAATGAAAATCAAGCTCAATCAATAGAGCAAAGGAAGAAGCACATGATTGTGTATAAGCAGGCTCCATTAAGCTCTGTGAACCTTGATAATCTTGGATCCTTTGAGTCTCGATCTCCAGCAGAGGCCATTATAGCTCAGGCCCCCTAACAAATTCCTCTTCAGTAATGATTATTTCCCTTTCCCCGTTTCAAAATAATTTCAAATTTTATGGTGGTTTTTCCCCTCAAAAAAATGAATTCTTTGGTTTGGTTTGGATATAAAAAATTTATTTTCTAATTGTAAGGTTTAAGATAATGCCCTATGTGCTAAATCTGAATTGAACCACATCCTGATGAAAGTCAAAGGAGGAAAGAATTTGGGGTCATTTGAAAAGGTGATACCAGAGGTTTAGGCTAAGGACAAACTTGAATCTTACTCGCACCAGTGCTGTCAAGTCAAGGCTATGGCTTAATAGATATTTTGTGATTAAGTGTTTATCGGTTGACATTAAATTTTAACTATTTATATAATATGATGTATTATCTAGATTTGTTCTAACTTCTTGATATGTTATTTCAGCAAAGCATTACTTTTCTATCTAACATAAAAGATAATTATGATTCTCATACTTGTTCATATATGAGATTTAATACATCTTTCATGAATGGCTTCATAAGATATGTTTAAGCTACCGTGGATGATCTACTTTGTTAACATGTTCACTATGCTCAAATGTTGCCTTCTTAGAAGATTAACGGGGAGTGATTGCTTGTGAACTCAAATATATGTCATATGCATTTGTTTACTTAATTTAGGGGAGCATAATTATTGATTATTAATGTTTATCCCAAGTAATCTAAGTCACCCTGGGGCGGGTGAATAGCGTGATAACACATAAATGCAATTTAAAAATTAAGCACATAATATAGCAACATATACAAACTCAAAGATTTTAAATTATAGAATCAAGGACACTGAGACTACAGATCAATGAAGTTGAACAAAATAAGGAAGATCAAGTAAAGCAGGTAGAATATTTTAACTAGCTTCACCCCTTCAATGGCATTAGGTCTCCATGTAAGATCTTTTTCATAGGATTTAGACCACTTATATTAATGTGATCCACTTACATTAATGTGTTCTAACATTTATGCAATTCGTCGTCGTCTACCCTAAGAGCTTGATTACAACACACCCTTCAAGACCTGCTTGATATGATTTCTTTAAAGTTCCCACTTAGGAAGGATGACAGTTCAGTTAACCCTTTTGCTTATAGGCAAGGCTCTCCGAACCTTCTTACTTCACATGAATTGTCAAATCTGTGTATAAAGATTACAATGATAGGAAGTTAGTAACTCCATAGTACAATAACATATAGAATACGAGTTGAGCTCTATGTGCTCATTATGTTGTACTCTTCTTCATCAACAAGGTCTTCTTTCAGAAGAAAAAGAATAACACCATTGGAGGATGTTGAAGGATGTAGTAGATGGATGCTTTAGAATATTCTACTAGCTGCTTCTCTTTAACAGCTACAAGCTAGTGCAAGGGTCTTAATATCCATTCACTTTTCCGAAGGATGCTCAGTCAGGTCTTAATGTCTTATGGTTTTGACAGGTTGTTCTTTAGCCTTCAATTAATCTATTAGCTGTTGTATTCGTCTTTTATTAAGGAAGAAACGATTAGTTCAAACTTTAATATTAACATCTTCCATATTTGACATAGTTGACCTTTAGTCATCCCTTTCAACAAAAGTGCTTTTGGCCTTTCTTGATTTAGGATAATTTTGAAACTGCTTTCTTAGCTTTCCTAATTGTAGCCAGCTATTGTGACATGTAAACCACAAAATTAATCCTACTTCTTGAAGGCTGTTCAATAATTGAATGGCATGATTACTAATTATTTATACTGTGATTAATTTAATTAACTCAATTTTCTTTATTATGAAAGGTGACAGTTTCTTTGAAGTGCAGGAAACATAGACAAATTTTGTATGAGTCATGGATGATCTTTGGTACCACAATTTTTGCTATACTCCTTATCAAGGAATTGCATTAAAAAAAATAATTCTCATTTAACGGACATATATGTAACTTCCTTAATCTTGCAAATAAATAGAGTAGTATAAAATACATTAGAAGCTTGATTCAAGTTGTATAAATTCTATGACTTTAACAAGGGTCCATGTTTGGCAAGCCTGTCAAAGTCCTTGGCACTAAAAGTTAAAGGTAGTTAAACTTTCGATTTGATGCTTTAGGTAGTCGATCACCCACTGATCTTATTCTACAAGTTCCTTATGAAAGATTAAGCACATATATAAAGTACAGGTAGATTTTTAAGTAAGATCCTATGATCCTTTTAGAATATAGCATATGGACCTCGAAATAGATAACCATAGAATCATGTAAGCCACATATTCACATCATATTGAGATTATTGTTCCACTATCTTTTGTCTCATGATGCTACATGCACTACTAGAAAAAGGGTTTCTAGTGACCAATTTTTTCATCGTTAAAAGTCCATTGCACCATCGCTAAAACTTTTAACAACCAATAAAACATTGGCTGCCGTTCGTCGTTATTAGTCCTGTCATTAAAAGTGTTAACGATGAGTCGAAAAATTTCGCCGTTGTCATCAATAACGGCGATGGAAGTTTTCATTATTACTGCTTACTTATTAACGATGAACTACTTAAAAATAACAACCATGTTGCTGGTTGTAAGCCCAATTTAATAACTACGTGCAATGGAATTTGGGATCAATAATCACCAATTATTGGTCATAAGCCATATATATATATATATGTGTGTGTGTGTGTGTGTGTGTGTGTGTATACATACATACATACATGTATATGTGTGTATATATATATATATATATATATATATATATATATATATATATATATATATATATATATATATATATATATATATATATATATAGACGTCCATATAGATATATATTATAACATACACACAC